>LZPO01034773.1:287859-302057 GCA_001675575.1 Neotoma lepida
CCACAACAGATCTCTATAGATAGAACCCTTAGGAGACAATTAAGGGGCAGAGGAAAAGGAGGTCAGATGCGCAAAGGTCATGCGCTACATAAGTGTGGCTATCGCATCTCACACCCTGGCAGAGCTGTCCTCCAAAGCTCTGTCCCATGACATCATCCACATATATTAATATGTTTTTATCTTAATCTTTGAGATTTCATACATGTATACAATTATTTTTGATCATGTCCATCTTCCAGCTCCCCCTCCAACTCTTCCTAGCCNCCCTCCCATTGCATGTCCTTTTTTCTAACTCACTGGGTCCAANTAGTGCTGCCCGTATGCACGTANGTGTGGGGACAGCCTCTTGAGTATGGACAATCTACAAGTGACCACAGTCCTGAAGAAAACTGACCCTCTTTCCCCACACCAGTCATCAGCTGCCAACAGCTGCTCAGATAGGGGTGATACCTTGCAAGCCCCTCCCCCTCCGTGCTGGGACATTGACATCTTGATCTTGTGTAGGCAACCACAGCTGCTGCGAGTTCATGAGTGCAGCGGTTCCATCTTGTCTGGAAGATTCTTTTGTGCCATCCTCCCCAACCTCTGGCTCTTACCATCTTTCTGTTTCATTTTCTGTGATGGTTCCTGGACCTCACTTATGTTTTATTGATCACAATTGTCTCTCTGTTCAGGGACAGCAGAGACGTGTTTTAAACAGGGCCTGTTGGTATAGCCAACAACTGTTTTGTCAGTAAGGAGGAAGAAAGAATAGATATTGTGTGGGCGCCTAGCTTTTTCACCACAACCTTCATTCTAGAGTTTCCATATCTAAGAATTTGGGGGGGGGGCACAAAGAGACACAAATCAGAGAATTGCCCATCACAATATGGCTCACATAGAAAACCAATGGCCACATAAACATGTTTAGCTGATACTGCTAGCATTTTACTGAATCAGTTAGGTTGGTGCCGGACTTTCAAAAGCTTAAGACACCCCCCACCCCGAGGTCATCCCTGGAGGGCTGGAGGGCTACGTGGTTCCTTCCCTCAGCTCTCCTTCCTCACCCACTCCCTTGGTAAGTCACGAGCATGGGGATGCTTAGAGATGGTGTGGTGTACACCTGTAATCCTTGCTCCAGGAGACTGAGGCAGGAGGATAGAGCTCAAGGCATCCCCAACTACTTAACGAGTACAAGACCAGTCTGGACTACGTGAGACCGTGTCTCAAAAAAGAAAAACAAAATCATGAACCCAGAAAACCCACACTTAAGACAGCTTCATCACGAGAAGACTGGTCACTCAGATCAGGGCATAAACACGTAATCACAAACGCCAGCTAGAATTAGACATCACCGCTTACGACAGCATCGACTTGCTGTCAGTGATATTTCATTGCATGTACGGAGAAAAGCAAGCTGAAGAACATTATATATAATATGCTCTGAAATGTACAAAATTTAACATGACTGCCCTTAAATCTGCTTAAATACATATGTCAAAAAAGCATCTAGAAATGAACAAGAGAAGTCATTAGCATTGTTTCTGTTGGTTACTCTTTCATCTTTTTTCTCTATGGTTTGAAGTAAGAAAAACATGTCTTTCTTCTATGACTTCCTTTTATTTTTCTTACTTACAATGGTTCATGCCAATCCCAGCTACGGGGGGGAAGGGGGGCGCTAGGGGACTCTCCAGAGCCCAGGAGTTCAAAGGGCAGCCTGGGCAACACAGGAAGACCCTGAAANTATCTGTCATCTAGGGTGATGGGATGTCAGGATTTGGGGCTGATGCAGCATTTGCTATCCCAAAAACTTCAGTTTTAAAAGAATTAAGTAGAAGGCTTAGGTTCAAGTCCAACTCAGCTCCCATGAGTCTGCTTAGGCTACCCCCCACCCTTGAATGCGAATCCAAAAAATACTAGAAATACGGTGTCCTCTNAGGGACAAATGAAGATCGAGTGCGGAGTCGTTCTGCCTGAGTTCTGAATCTTCAGCAACTAGTTTCTGTTGTTACAGATGATGACACAGATAAGCATACAAGATGTTAAATGTCCACAGACAGAAATTAACCAGCATTAAAGGGTTCTGTGCTACACATGATGTCAGACTTGGAGGAAGAAGAGGGGCACCAGGAAATGCTGACCGATGGACAAGACAGGGCTGCTGTACTCAGAAACTCTCAAGATGATACAAAATCAAACCAGTCAAAGTTCCAACATGGACTGGAGAGAGGCTTATGAGGGGCCACTCCTCGCCAAGGTGCTCTCTGCAGTTAGTGGCTGCCAGGAGACAGCCAATCAGTTCTCTCGGGTGGTGCAGCCACTGGCATATTGCCCATGCTCTCGGGTGGTGCAGCCACTGGCTTATTGCCCATGCTCTGGTAAACAACCCCACGCCCTTGCTCATTCGAGCAACTCTCACTGAACTCGGTGGTTTGTTTTTTCAATAAAGGACATGAAAGTAGGAAGTGGAGAAGAAGGGTCCCAGAGAAGACGGGAAGGATGAGAGAGGGTTATGGGAAGTGAATATGATCAAGATATATTATACACATGTGTGAAATTATCAAAGAATATCAAATATCAAATGAAGAATAGTTTAAAGTTAAGTGAAATGTTTGAGTATCCCTGGATTGTGTGTTCATAGCTACATTCCTATGATGCTTCTCAGACTATAACTACATGCATACTGGAAGTTAGAATCTAAGGGATCCAGGGGACTAGAAGACTTTGTGGAAATCTAAAGCCTGAATTAGACCTTGGATGGCAAATAAGAGCAGACAAAAGGAACCNCTTCTTTCCCAAACTTGGTACAGATAGCAAAGAAAATAAGCAGAAATGAAAAGATTTGACCAAGAGTCCACCCCCTTGCTCCTCAATGGTGCCCCCCAAATCACCATTGAGGTGAGCATGAGCATCCTTTCAAGTCTCCACAACTACCTGATCAACATTAGGAAGATCCAACAGCTCAGAAGCACTTAACAGTTTCAGAAGTACTGCTCTGGAAGGTTCCCTGAGACCTCAGACTGCAGCTGTGTGCAGCAGGTNCCGTAAGCTGACTTGGAAACTAACTCAGTCCAGACATGAGAGTGTTTGATGTAGCCCATCCCACACAGCCTGTGAATAACCAATGGCTTACCACTATTGCCGTCGATCACTACATGAGGAAATCCATCCGGTCTGGTATTAGCGGCTTGACCAGTTTTACCNAACTAATAACTTGGTAGAAACTCACATGACAACCACCAAGTTTTATTCTAGAAGTTTCATTCCTCTGCACACTATACCCCTAATCNTGGTAGCTATGANGATGGAGTGAGCTCATCTCTGTGAATATCTTAATACAGTGGCTGGTGCTTAATAAGCAGGAGCAACAAGGAGGGATGGCCTGACTTAATGAGATTTGAACCATCGAACTCTACATTATCCAAAAGTGGCTTTGGGCTGAAAACTTTGAGTGCCAGCCTTCACCAACACCCAGAATATATTTCAACTCTTCTCTCCCATCAGTCCATGTTTTTTGTTTCAAATGAAAATAAATCTTCCTCCTGGCTGAAACAAAATAGAATTACATAGGTGATTCAGCTGCCCTGCGTCAAGTGTGGGCCTCCAAAGCCTCACGTAAATGATTTTGGATTTCCCACTGTTTTGAATTATCTCTGCCAATGCCCCCCTTATTGGCAATGATGACTGAGTGTTAACTACATTGCATGCAATTAAATTCAAAATATTTGTGCAGCAATTATATGGATTCATCAAACCTAATGGCGTAGTCACGGTTTCATGTGTGCTCATCAGTACAGCTCAGAAAGAGGGGGAAAATTGGCATATAGGAATACATTTCTGCCGGCTGACAAGGAAGCAAACGCTGTCTGGCGGCCTCGTATTAGCTGATGTCTATCGATAGTAAACAAAGAAGACGCTGCTCTCACTATCGATTGGGTTTTATATAGTCTTCATAGGGATCAGATACATCAAGAAGGTATTTGTTGAGCAATCAATGAATGAACCATTGTTAACCTTAACTTTCTACTTACACGTGTATTGTCTTTCTTCACGTGTGTTTGGGTGTGTGNGTCTGTCTGTGTACTTGTTTGTATGTGTTCGTAGGTACAAGTGTAAGGAGGCTAGATGTCAACATCCGGTGCCTTTTCAATCATCTCCACCTTACCTTTTTTGAAGCAAAGTCTCTCACTGAACCAGTTTAGCTAGACTAGGTGGCCAGCAAGCCCCAGGGGTCTCCCTGTCTCTGCCTCCCCAGCACTGAGATTAAAGGTCTGGGCCCCCACCCAACTGGTGTTTTTGTTTTCTTTATTTTGACAAGGTCTTGCTATTTAGCACCGTCTGGCCTGAAACTCATCTATAGAACAGGCTGGCCTTGAACTCATGTAGATCTGTCTACCTCTGCCTCCGTAGTACTGAAATTAAAGGTGTTTGCCACTACCCCCAGCTAACCACCTGGCTTTTTACATCNATGCTGGGGACCCAAAATCCGGTTCTCGTGCCTGGAAAGCAAGTGCTTTGACAAATGAAGGTATCTCCCTGCACTTCCCTTTCTTATTCTGAGATCTTCCCAGCCAACCATTTTTTACTTATTCCACGAATGAGCCCATAGTAGCCGACACTGTGCCTACCCACCCTCACACTCAACCTCTGAGTCTACCAGAGCCATTGGTGCTTCCCATCTCAAGTCTTCCTGACTCTTTCCCTCCCTGGGGACTGTATGGTTCTCCCCCCAGGAGGCACCTGTGAGTAAACCTTAGCAGCAAATGAGCTGTGAGGGGATACAGCCTCCAGCTTTCCCAGAAGTCCTGGGTTGGTTCTAGTGTGTCTTTATGCAGGTCCTCAGGACCCCCACAAGGGAACATAGTCCTGGATGGCACACACTAAGACATCCCTTGTTGATATTCCTGCATTTCCTGCCTCAGTTTCCCCAGNCCTTCACCTGTGCTTCCTGGGGTCACTTTCCAAGGAAATTCCCTGTGCCCAAAGCCTTGGTACTGTATCAGCTTTGAGGAGAAGCCCAGTGATCACATCTTTTGTGTAAGACTTTGACTCACTTAGAAAACTTGGTGCACAACGGAGACAAACTCTCACTGTCCCCTTATTCTGTCTTCCCAGACTCCCCTGGAGCTCAGACAATACATAAGCTCCAATATCAGAGTTTTTGACATATGCCACACACACACAATTAATTAATTAAAAAATTAGAACTGGGTCACATACCACCTCCTGGGCAAAGGTACCAGGAGCACTGAAGAGCTGCATCCAGTTTCTAAAATGCAGCTTCCATGCTCCGGGTGAAGTTACAGTTTCTACCAAAGACCCTGCTTCCAGGCCTGTCTGAATGATATCAGTTCCTTCCACTGACTGATCTGACTCTTTGCTGGTTTCTCTGCACTCTCACCTTCTGTGAATCCTCTAGTAAATTCTCTCTCTGTTGACACAAGCCAAGGTTCATTTTCTATGATTTGAAATTCAAAGGTCNGTCTTCTACAGTGTTTTATGTTCTCTTGTATAAAATGACAAAAATATCCCTTACAACATTGTCTGTCATTGGCAANTGCTGGAGACGAGCTGGATATCCATCAGGAAGACTCTCATCAATGACTAAGCATCGAGTCAACAGCCAAAAACTAATAAGATTGCTTTGAATGAGGAGCTACAGAATTAAGCTTTTGGGGGGAAGGGGGATACAGAAATGGCTTAGANGGTAAGGGGACTTGCTGCTCTTTCAGAGGACCTGAGTTCTAGTCCCAGCCCCTACATGGTAGCTTACAGCCACCTGTAACTCCAGTTGCAGGGGATCTTACGCCCTCTTCTGGCCTCTACGAGGCACTAGGCACACACATGGTGCTTATATGTACACACAGGCAAAGCATCCATATACATAAAATTTAAAAAGAAAATTGTTAAAGAAAACTCACGTACTCATGTGTNTGATTGCTGTGCTTTCTATCCTAAATGTGTCTCTATAGAGCTGTGTATGTGTACATATGTATATATGTATGNTCACAGTCCTTTTTATCTTCGCTCTTTCTTTGCAGGTGTATATGTTATCATACACACAGAGTTTTATGCACATATAGATGGATACATGATTGGCAGGCTTTAAATATCCCTACAAGGATAGGGCAACAGGGTTTGCATCTGGGAAGAGGGAAAAATACCTGGAAAATCAGAGACCCAGGCTTGTATGTCCCTGCATNTTACTTTAAATCTCTTAAGTTTCTATTCATGAATGTATATCATCTAATCTATAATAATCTATAATCACCTATCCAAAATGAATAAAATTCAAATGTCAATGTGTAAATGAAGCTTAAAACTCTGAAGAGAGAAAAACTGATCNAACTTCCAGACCCTGACATATCTTGTCTAAGATATTGTCTTTTTAGCAAATAGCTCAGGCAGGTTTGAAGTCAGGGAGTGCTTCTGGAACCTTCCATGGAATCTTGGAGCTCAACAGTGACTTGGGCACTATTCTGGTCCACACTGCCCATATATCTGCACTCAGCCCAAGTTCTGAGGCTGGTCAATAATGAATCTTAACACAATAATTTTCAAAAGACTTTTGCTGGGAAGANGCCCNTCGCTGTTGTCCANAGACTTTGCCATGTCTGCAGAGGCAAGCATCGATCTATTGACAGGCTGAGAAGTTTTCTAGACAGGTACTAACTGCCCAGAGGCGAAGGGCCTTCTTATGTCACCTCTTCTAACACTTCTCCGGCTTCCCTGGAATGTTNGGTACAGGCAGTCATATGTCACACTGTGGTTTATTTCTTCATTAAGATCCACATAAGGCACACACACTTCCGGCTGTCAGAAATCTTAAAGTGTTGCAGTGTTCCCCACCAGAATACATTTAGGGCACAAGGACAAAGGTCACCATTTGCAGGGTGAAAGGTCAGTGTTCTCTTTGAACATTACAGGGTTCATCTTTCTGAGCTAAATGCTCCCTGCCCTTTCCCAACTTTTGCATCTTTCTTTTCTTTTTCTTTCTTTTTTCCTTTTTTCTTTCTGCCTTTTTTTTTAACTTTCCCTCCCTGGGCATGGTGCCAAACACGTAAGGAGGTGACCCACTTTATCAATCTCTGATAATCTTTTTAAAGCCTCTGCCATTTCAAACCAATTTAGTTTTATATGGCATCTTCCATTAAAAAATTATCTCAAAATACTTTGTCGAAAAGCAAAATTATGATAAAACGGTTTAAGCATTTTAAAACGTCTTGGTTGTGAAGATCAAGAGTTAAGCACATTTTAACAATCTCCTGTAAGTTCAAAGCTCTTAACGGAAGAGTTTCATTATTCTCAGAAATCCTGATTTAGAGAACACAGGGTGGGGTGGGGCCAGCACTTGGGATCAGAATGTTTGGGGCAGGAGAGACATTTAAATGCTGGAGGAAGGACACAACCTCACAGCAGATCCAGCCCCTGAAGACCTTTTGGTCAGCCCTGTTCTGCTGACAGAGTTAACTCTCCCCTCATCCTTGTCATGCATCTGACCTTACAAGATTCCTCTCCTGTGACTTCTGCTCTGGCCTCTATGGCTCATTCTTCCCCCTCCTTCGGCTGCCCCCCACAAAAAGAATGGCCATTTCTATCCCCTTACACTTTCTAGAATCTTCTACCTGTCCTTNGGCTGCCCCCATACTTTGCTTTGAGGACTGTGTAGTAATTCAATTGCTGCCAGATCAATTCCCTGATTCCCAGTCATTCCTTCTTATCTGCATCTTCAAGGTCCCTCCTCTCAGTGGGGACCTCTATTCCTGCCATGCAAAGTATTTTCATTGGTACACTCTGTAGTCTTGCTCAGCACCCATTCTCCCCTGCTCTGGCATTTGACTTAAGATCTATGGAAAGCAAGGCCTCTCTCATCTGTACTCACGGATTTTTGCCTTGTTTGGTCTGTTTGCCTTGTCATGGGGTGGGGGGCAGGCATTTGGTTGGTTGGTTTGGTTTAGTTGCTGTTGTTTCAGTTTGTGTTTTGAGAGAGCTCATGTAAACCAAGCTGGCTGGCCTGGAACACACCAAGTAACCTAAGATGACCTTGAACTCCTGAACCTCCTGCCTCCACCTCCCAAGTACATGTGTTTTAAGCGGAATTTGACTAGGAACAAAAGCAGACACAAGACCCTGTTAGGGATTTCTATTTCCCTGGCCACGGTGACTGGTTCAAGTCTGCCACTTTGGGATTTTTTTCTCAACTGTAGTTGGTTAACTGGCAAGATGTCGGTCAAGAGCAGAGGTCCTTCAGCCTGGGATGACAGGAGTGACTACTAGAGGCTTCACAAGCCACCGGTTCTCCATTGCAATCACTAAGTCAACCATAGAACACTCACAGACAAATGGGCCTGGTTGCACTTAATTGACAGAAACAGACAAGCATTTGACCTGGAAAACCAGTCTGTCCTTTGTCTACAGTGCCTGGTGGCATTTTATTAATACCAACTCAAGGGATGTACCAACCTGAGAATGATAGATGAAGGAGGAAGACNGAGGGCAGTTCTGTGGCAACGTTTGAGCAGCTGGCTCTGGGTCTGAGGTAGAACCTCCTCCACGGACATTCTAAACATATGTAAACGATGGGCTGAACAATGGACCTCAAAAGATACNCACATCCTAAGAGCTGAAACCAGCAATGTTACCTGATGCCATAAAGAATACTTCTCAGGTATGAATAAGTTGAGTATNNAGAAACAAAAACTCTCAACACAGAGAAGACAGGGCATGTAATTACCAAGGCAAAGGGATGTGGCCACGAGGAATACCAGCAGCCACCAAGGAAGAGGCAAGTGACCGTGCACAGCCCCATCAACACAGATTTCAGACTTTCTGTCCTCCACAGCTATGAGTGAATGCGTCTGTCGTTTTAAATGATAGAGTATCAAGGTATTTTGTTACCACACCCACAGGAAACTAACAGAGCCAGNGAAAGTTTTAAATCATATTTTCACATGTAATAGCTGACGTTGGGCTTATTCCCCCTCATAAATAAATTAGNGTTTCAACTGACTATTTAAGTTAACGTGTAACTGATGGGCTTTATTATGGCCTTTTCATACACGGCNCCACACTTTGTTCTTACTCACCCCCTCCCTGACCCATCTNCCCACATCTCCTCTGCTTCTTTACATATATGTGTGTATGGAAATGCCATGATGAAATCCACTAAGTATAATTAATATATGCAAATAAAAATAAATACGAAAAAAAGAAACTTTCTCACTTCCCATGAGTCNGCAACAATAGAAGTTCTTGGNATTCTGAAAGGCTCCTTGTTGGTAATTACACAACACACACATGTCACTTCATCTTCAAGTACATTCTATTTTAACCAACTTTCAGTTCTAAACTCTAGGGCTTGGAGATGGCTCAGTGGATAAAGCGTTTGTGGGGCAAGCATGAGGACAGAAGTTCAGATCCCAAACACCCCTGTAAAGCTGTGTTCGGGAGCTGGAGANGGCTCAGCCATCAGTTACTGCTCTTCCAGAGGACCTGAATTCAGTTCCCAGCACCTACATCAAGTGGCTCACAACGCCTCCAGCTCACGCTCCAGGTGACCTGACTCTCCTTCTGGTCTCCTTGGGCTCTGGTTCACGTGCAACATGCACTCACACAGACATGTACACATGTACATAAATAAAAATAAATCTCTTTGTAAGAAAGAGATCTAAAATCTAGATGATGCACAATATCAAACCATAAATACACAGCGGAGCCAGTGCCTCCAACAGCCTTGCTTTAAAATCCAAATGTGATCACACAGCCTTCCCTTCCAAATGTGTGAGACAATTTATCCAGCTGAAAGTCTAACTTAAACTCTTGGGTAATCTTGGATTTGTTTGCAAGTGGGAAACCCAGATGTTCAGGGACTGAAAGAAGCATCTGGGAGACATGAGATGGATGGTCCAGATGCCAAGCACACAAACATATTATTGCTGCTCTACACACACAACACAGGAAAGCTTCAGAAATGGGAGAATGTCTTGGTTTACCAGAGAGAAGGGGGAGAAGGATGAAATGTGGGGAGTGTTTGGCCTAGCAACCCCCTGNGATGAGGTGTGTCTTTAGGAAAGAGGTCCTTTTAAACTGGCTTTAAGTTATCCCCACATACACATACAATAATTTGAAGCTGCAATGTGGCCAGGCAAAAGATGAAACACAGAGAAGCATCAATATACCCAGGGTTTGGGTTGTATGGGTGGCACATAAGTGACATTTGGAAATGGTCAAATTATCCTTACAGATGACATTTGNAAAGGAGCTATGGGCTAGAGATATAGTTCACATAGTTCGTGGATAGGATACAGAGGGTTTATCAAGTAGGCATGAAGCCCTGGGTTCAATCCCCAGCACTGCATAAAACCTGGTGTTGTAATCCTGGCACTCAGGAGGCACAGGCAGTCCAAGGTCATCCTAACTACATGCCTCANCTATGCCATGAGTTTGAGACTAACCTGGGCTATACAAGACCCTGTCTCAAACAAAGGAGGGAGGTGCCCCCTATACACTATCTCCAGAGAACCCATCACAGACCACTTTCCCCGTGAGGTGGAAACAGGCATTCGCTGTGCTGGACCACACACTGGAGGCTGTTGCTGGACGCCTGTGAACCTCCTTCACGCAGGAGCCCAGCAAACACATGAATGAGATGCAGCAGCTAAGACCAAGTCAAGGAACAGCCAGTTCTCTTCCCAGCTTCCTCTATCTCCTCTGCTTTGAATCACCTTGATGGACACATACTAAAAAGTNGTGCTCTGCCAGGCTGCTCTAGGACAGCTGTCTGTCAACAGAGTCTGCTAAAGCCCCAGTCACCAGATACCCTGCAGGGTGGTGCTAGCTGTGCATTCCCTGCTCTGAGTGGTTGGATTTCTTGTCTAATTGCTTGGTGTTTGCGGTGTAATTGTCTTAATAACCTCACTGCCTACAACCCCTTACAGCCAAGGTTACAGACTAAGAAGGCCATGGTCAGAGCTCAGAGTCCAGATAAGTTTCAGCCTGGCACGTGTGCCAATATGAAGTCATAGGGTGCAGCTTTCATGGACAGAAAGAGTTNCCTGTCCTCTCTGGCTGTCAAGGTGTGCATGAGTGGGCTCCTTTTCTCCAGCTCTTGCATTCCCTCTCCCAAAACCAGCTTCTAGTGACACTCCTCCTCATGTAGGGCTTGCATGACACTTGTGACATACACTGATGATGAAGAGCCATGACNGGGGGGGGGATAAATGTCACATGCCTCTGAAGACCTCATGTCTAGGAACTCAAGAAAGAGCAGGCACTATAGGTGGCTGCTCACTGTCTCTGCCATCAGAAGGTCAAGTCTTCACCTTGACATCACACAAAAGCAGCTTGGGAGGAGAAAGCAAGAGAGAAAGAAACCCAAAAAGTGTAGGAAAGCTGGGAGCTAAATGAGTGGATAGAAACAGTGGAACTGGGGGAAACTGGCCTGATACCTGCTAAGCAGTCACATCAAATCCGGCAGGCAATAAACTAGGCTCTGACCTCAATGGCTTTGACTTCTGTGCTGGTTAACTTTGTCCTTTGGAAACAACCTAGACTCACTTGGGAAGAGGGTCTTGATGACAGAGTGTCTATGTTGGGTTAGACTATGGGAAGACCCAGCCCACTGTGGGTGGTACCATGCCCTAGGCAAACGGTCCTGAACTGTGTATAAGTTTAGAGACGGAGCTGAGCACAAGCGAGCAAGCAAATAATCAGGTACGCATTCATTTCTCTCTGTTCTTGACTGTTGATGGGATGTGAGTAGCTGTTTTAAGTTCCTGTCTCAGCTTCCCCACAATAAAGAACTATAACCTGGAATTGTAGGTTAAATAAAACCTTTTCTCCCCTGAGTTGTTGTTATTTTGTTTTGTTTTGTTTTGTTTTGCTTTGCTTTGTTTTGTTTTGTTTGTGGAGGGTTGTTTGTTTGGTTGGTTGGTTTTGGTTATTTGGTTTTGTTTTTTCAGTAAGAGTATTTTATAACAGCAACAGAAACAAAACCAAGACAATCTCTAACGGCTCACTTCACCACTCACTCAATTCTAGCACTCTGAGGAACAGGTAGGTCCCCTTTCTCCATGGGCACATAGAGATCTGTGGGCACTTTCCAGAATATCACACAGCTGTACCAGTACAGGAAAACACACAATCTTCACCCACTGAGCCTGAAGCTATTCACCAGCCATCTGGTGGGACCCCACTCTCTTTTATTTATTCTTGGTAATGAGAAGTTATTAGCTGGCTTCCAGAGAGCCAGTGCACACGATGCCCCAGAACCTTCCAGATCTCCATGCCAGAACTGAGCAGCCAGGAAGCAGACCCTGCAGAGAACACATGTAAATCCAGTTTGCTTTTCTTTCCTAACCACCAAAATAATCTCCGTGTTCTTCTTAATGACCACATAGGCAGCAGGAAGCTTGCAGAAGGGTCCTCCTGACCCACATGTCACAGCCCTAGGAAGCCATCCCGAAGTGTCCACAATGCTTGTGTGGTGGTTTGAAAGAAAATGGCCCCCAAAGGGAGTGNCACTATTAGGAGGTGTGGCCTTGTTGGAGTAGGTGTGGCCTTGTTGGAGGAAGTGTGCCACTGTGGGGGTGGCCTTTAAAGTCTCATATATGCTCAAGCCATGCCCAGTGAGACAGTGAGACAGACCTCTTCCTGTTACCTGTGCAAGATGTAGAACTCTCAGCTCCTTCTCCAGCACCATGTCTGCCTGCATGCCACCATGATGATAACAGACTGAACCTCTGAACTGCAAGCTACCCTATTAAATGTTTTCCTTTATAAAAATTTCCATGGTCATGGTGTCTCTTCACAGCAATACAAACTCTAAGACAGCTTGCATTTCATAGAGTCATAGACCACACACCCAAGTCTGACTGCATTAGCAGTAGGTATGAGGCCAAGAGGGGCAGACAGAACCAAACTCACCTGCAAGGACTGTGCTTGGCAAGAGACATCTTAGTGAGCATTTGATAGACAGATGTCAGAGAGAACATCAAAGCCAGGCTCCCTCAGGGTGCTCTACCTACATGCTACCTGCAGCATGACCGTCTATCTTACACTGCAGAACAGTGCCGCAAGAGGAACATTGCAAGCTGAGAAAATGGTTCAGTGGGTAAAGTACTTGCTGCACAAGCATTAGGACCTGAGTTTGGATTCCTAGTACACGCATGCGCACACGCGCGCACACACACACACACACACACACACACACACACACACACTTCTTACATAACTTATCTTTCTAATCACAAGCTGACCCTAGGTCTGGGGTTTTTTCTGGGGACCTGAGATCTGTGTGAACATTGCCTTCAATCTTGGACTTGCTGAAGGTGACCACATTCATGCAACAGCCTAGGAACTATCAGTGATTTTGATTCCACAGGATGACTTTGGAACTCAGCTTCTGGTGATGAGTCTTCAGACTGGTTGATGAGAAAGTGGAATGTGACCCAAGTGACCCCATAGATGATACTCAGGAAGTGGTGATCCAGGACTAGGCCTATGCAGGCCTCAACCTGGGTCCCAGCTAAGGGAACATGCAGTGCACAGTAAATGTGAGGTGAGCTTCATCCATATCTCTTGATCATCAGAAATACCTCCATCTCCTCCACGGCTCCCCACAGCCCAGCTCTTCCCTCTGGTACTCTGTTTTCTCTACAACATCCTTTTCTGCTCTCTCTCCCCCTAACCATCACCAAGGTCCAAGGCACACAACTTCCTCTTTGGAGGCAGGAAAGGGAGAGAGAGAAACAGGCCACGCCAGAGGCCTCTTTCACATGCACAGACTCTGGAAAGGGTAAGGAACATTCTAGAATCAGAATGACTTTTATCCCATCACCCAGTTTCCAGCCTTGGAAGATTGTAATTTTTAAGCCCTGGGAACAGGTGACAGTGGGATGGGTGTCAGTGGGGACAGGTGACAGTGGAAAGCAGGGGGAAGAGGCACCTATTTAGCAGCTCTCCAGACTGCACAATAGACATTCCAGAACATTCCAGGCAATTCAATATGGCCAGCTTGTAGAGTCTCTGTGTGTTGGTACTGGTAGCCCACCAGGAGCTGTTCACCTTCAGTCTTCTCATAGCATCCTTCCTAGAACCCTTCATTGTAGTGATTATATTATGTCCCCCAAAATATTGTGTACCCTAATAAAACTTATTTGGGGTCAGAGAACAGAACAGCCACTAGATTAAACATAGAGGTTAGGCAGTGGTAGCACACG
>LZPO01034773.1:388291-399416 GCA_001675575.1 Neotoma lepida
GAACTCACAGAGATCCACCTGCCTCTACCTCCCAAGTGCTGGGATTAAAGGTGTGCGCCACCACCGCCCGGCCACACCAGTATTTTTAAACTACTCACCCTGACCAATGAGATGGTTCAGCTAGCCAAACCTGATGACCTGTTTCGAGTCCTGGGTCCCACAGTGGAAGGAGAGAACTGACTCCCAAAAGTTGTCTTCTGGCCTCCACATCTATGTTGTCACACACATGGGCTTGCATTCACACACACTGTACACACAAAAAAAAAATAGTAATAATTAATGAATATAAAATTACCCCCAACAATTCTACCCTGAGACACTTACCTACTTGTAAGTAACCAAAAATACACAATACATGGTGAATATATCAAATTATAAAAGTAACAAACTGTAGACAGTTGCCTTCTGTAGGGAATGACTAATAAATTTTATTAGGGTCATAGCCCCAGGAAATGAAGCTCTTGGTTTGTAGTCATTCTGATAAATTTGCCATTCTGACATGGAAGAACGTCCCTTGGCTTAGCGCCGAATGGGAGATGCATTCAGCATTCAGAAAGTGCAGTAGGATCTCGGGGTAAATAAGCATTTACAGATATATTTGAGCATTGTTTGCATTTTTATAATAAGATTCTTTGTTTGCTCCGTGTATTACTTTGAACTGTTGTCTGAGGGATCCGGGGGGAAAGGGAAGAAGCTGGCACGGGTAAGAGGATCTGTGGGAAGTTCACTCTTCTTCTCTTCTGTGTCTATCCTTACTTTTTATTACTCTTTTTAAATTCCTATATGAAGTAACAGTTTTCATTACGGCATTTGCATATATAAATCTCTTTTTGTTGTTCTGAGACAGTCTCATGTAGCCCAGGCTGGTCTCCAGCTAACTATGAAGCCAAAGCTAACTTGATCCTCTTATTTCTACCTTCCAAGTGCCAGGATTCCAGGCATGTGCCAGCACATGTGGTGTGTGTGGTGACAGGGATGGAACCTATGGCTTCATGCATGATAGACACACGCTCTATCAGCAGCTGAGCCACGTCCGCTTTGCCTTTCATGCCATAGACACTCCAAAGCCCTTTCTTCCTTCTAGCTCCCCGTCGTTATCCCTCTCTCAAGACCTCCTTTTCCCCTCTCATGGTCCCTTTTGCAGCTGCATGATGATATACCATGCACACATATATACACATACACAAATTAAAATGTGTCTTTCTGAAATACTTAAGATGACAATTTCCAGTTCCAACTGTTTGCCTACCGATGCCATGATTTCATTTTCCTTTATGGCTGAGGAAGATTCTGTTGTCCATATGTATATTTTCTTTACCCATTCATATATTGATGGACATCTAGGCTGGTTCTACTTCCTAGCTGTTGTGAACACAGCAGCAACAACTGCAGACAAGCAGGTGTCTCTGTGGTAGGATGTGGAGTCCACTGAGTGTGTCCCTAGAAGTGGTACAGCTGGGTCATATGGCAGCCATATTTGCAATATGTTTTTATTCAATTATGATTTATTCATGAATAAAATTTAATTTTAGCTTCCACATGTGAGTTCATGAAGTATTCTTCTGTGCCTTCATTCTCAACCAACACACTGACCTATGTTCATACTGCCACAGGAAAAAATGGTTCCTTATTCCATAAAAATATGGAATACAGGGACAGGGTGTAGCTTGGGTGATAGAATGCTTGCCTAGCATGCACAGAGCTCTGAGCTCAGTCCCCAGTATCACAGAAAACTGGGTATGCAAAGACTTAGGAATTAGAGGATCGAAAGTTCAAGGTCATTCTTAGCTGTGAAGTGAGTTAGAGGCCAGCCTAGACGACAAGAAACCTTGTCGCAAATACACACACACATACACAAATACACACACATNTATGTGAGGTGTGTATGTGAGAGAGAGAGAGAATAGTATTACATAGTATTACATAGTATTATATTACAGCACCATCCTCCAATGCATGATACACGCAAACNGAATTTCCTAAACTTAACACATATTCCTTTTATGATCAGAATTGGATGTGGAGGTTTTTAATCATATTCTGAGCACTTAACAGTAAAATAAGCAAGGAAAAGAAGAAAAGATACAAATCACATGTTATAAAATAAGATATCAAATTCTGGGATCCTAAGTCCTACATCAATGGACCTTTCAGACTTCTTATCCTTGTCTGCCTCTAGTTGTGTAGCAATCTCTGTGCCCTCCCCTCAGAGTCAGGCAACAGATGAAACAAGAATATATAGAAATGCCACTGAAGACCATCTGAAACTGAGAATCAGGAATNACCAAAACGTCCACATTATAGTCAGAAAGCATTTTCCTAGTTTTTCAACATTAGGACTTTTGTGGGGGACATGTCATGAATACATTAACTTAAACCTTTGTCACTGAACTTGAAGCTTGAACTCATCACAGCGTCTCTCATCCAGGGACAGCAGATGATCACANTTCCCCCATTGCAGTGGCTCCCAGAACCCATCAGTGCCCCAAGCATGGAGCTGAGCCTTGAANGTGTGTTAATCCCAGAGCACAGCTGTCCTGCCACCTTGGCTCAGTGACTCACCCTTTGCCNCATATTATTGGTTGCTGGGTGACACTGGTTCTGAATGCTGTCCTTGGCCAAGTAGCGTAGCAGATTCATGGTATGTACATTAAAAAATTAGAAAAAGTAGAAAATATATGAGGGGAAATAAAGCAGATAACTTATCCACAGTTGCAGCCTTCAGAATCGACCAACCTGACTTTGTTTACCAAGACATGGTTGTAAACAGAGGCTTTTCTCTGTCCCACCCCATCCTGAAGCTGTTTCCAAATAATCACTCAGAGGCTTATATTAATTATAAATGTTTGGTGATGGCTCAGACTTATTACTAACTAGCTCTTACATTTGAATTAACCCATTTCTATTAATCTATGTATCACCATGTGGCCCGTGGCTTACTGGTCATCTTCTCCNTAGGCAGCTGGCTTGCGTCTCCAACTCCATCCTTCTTCATCTCCGTCCTCAGCTTGATTGTACTGCCTAAACTTATNTTGCCTCACCTTTGGCCAAACAGCTTTATTATCAACCAATGAGAGCAAGACATATTCACAGCATACAGAAGTACCATCCCACAGCACATGAGGTCTTCCTGAGATGTGAGGTGTCATTGGGTTGTACTCAGAACTTTTAGTGAATATGTGGCTTCTAGAAGTCACTCACATGCCAGCTAGCCAAAGTGCTGACACTAGGTGATTATGAGTGCTCAGCCCTAAATGTGATGTCTATACCAACACCCTCTCAACTCCAGGGTTCAGAGAACATGGCAGAAGAGGTACAGGAAAGGGTGTCAGAGCTGAAGGATGGCAGCAGTGCTGTTAAATGCTGCCTTCTAACATGACATGACACTTGCTCTCAGGAACTCACAGTTACTACCGTTTCTGGCACAAGACCTGTACAAGAGTAAGCCAGTCAATATTCCAGAACAACGAGGGAGAGGCTCACAGAGCTCGACCTCTCACTGATGACCTGCTGGCAGTTGATGGGAGCTGAGAAAGGAAGGGACAGTTTTCTTCAGGGGTGTGGCCAATGTCAGGTTGACCAGATATCCCCATACCTATTATTGTATTAGTCAACACTAATTAGACTCAATGGGTCAAGAGAGAGAGAGAGAGAGAAAGAGAGAGAGAGAGAGAGAGAGAGAAGAAAAGAAGGGAGGGGATGGAGAGATGGCTCAATGGTTAAGAGCACTGGCTGCTTCTCTAAAGGACCCAGGTTCAATTCCCAGCATCCACATGGTAGCTCACAACTGTCTATAACTCCAGTTCCAGGGGATCCATCCCAGCAGGCATGCATGTGGTGTACATATCTATGCAGGCAAAATACCCACACACATAAAATAAAATAAATAATTCTTAAAAAAAAAAAAGAAAAGAAAAAAGGGAGGAAGGAAGAACATGAATTTGAGAGGGAGATATTTTGGGGGATTCTGGGGAAGTTGGACAGGATCAGAGGTAAATATAATCAAAATATATTATATACATGTATGAAAATTTCAAAGAATGAATAAAGTTTTATTTTTAATGTTTAGCCTTGGGGCTTGAAAAATGGCTCAGCAGTTAAGAGCACTGTTGTTCTTTCTGGAGACCCAAGTTGAGGTCCCAGCACCCCGTTATAATTCAGAACTCCCTGTAACTTCAGTTCCAAGGTATCCCACGTCCTCTTCTGGTCTCCCAGGGCACTGTGTGCACATAGTGCACATACATGTAAACAGGCAAAATATACACATAAATCTAAATAAATAAATAATGTTCATCCTTGGGGCTTCAGAGATAACTCAGTAAAGCACTTGCCACATAAACACAAGGACCTGAGTGTGAACCCAAAACCTATATAAAAAGCCAAATGTGGCAGCCAAGGCTAATAACCTCAGCACTGGGGAGGTGGNGACAGGAGGATCTCTGAGGCTTGCTGGCCAACTAGCTTAAGTGGGTTGGTGAACTCCAGGCCAGTGAGAGATCCTATCNCAAAAAACAAGGTGGGACAGTATCTAAGGAACAATACCTGAGGTTGACCTTTGGCCAGTGCACGCACACATGCAAACATGCACACCCACCTACANGGAAATAAATAATGAATAAATGCTCGGCCTCGACTGGGGAAGAATCTCTGAGTGTATATATTTAAGGTGACATTTAAGAAATAAGAAAAGGGCTGGACAGATGGCTCAGTGGTTAAGAGCACAGCCTGCTCTCCCAGAGGACCCGAGTTCAATTCCCAACACCCATATGGTAGCTCACAACTGTCTGTAACTCCAGTTCCAAGGGATCTGACACTTTTACATAGATATACATGCAGAAAAAACACCAACGCACATAAAAAATAAAAGTAAACAAGTCATTTTTAAAAAAGAAGAAGAAAGAAAGAAATGAAACTCATGTGCTTCTCTTCTTAGCTGGACAGAGATCCTGACAGACAAGGTAAGGACAGAAGAGAACACTCTGAGAGTATTTCCACCCATAGTTCTTAGACACTGACTTTAGCCTGAGATACCACGAGAATTTTTAAAAAGTTTTTTTTGGGGGGTGGGGGGGCAACCATGTAAAAAGTAAACTCTCAAATAATACATCTCAAAAGAAAATGGGAACTTTGTTCCAGAAGGTGAGCCGTGGCTCTAACAANNTGACTGGCATATCCCATACCCTCCCCCAAATTAATAATTATACATTTTAGAGAGGAAGCAGACAAATTGCTGTTTTGACATAATTAATTTGACACATCTTTGCTGTTATAAAATGATCATCTTTGCTCAGTCCTGCTCTGATGTGTACATGTCAATAAGGTGAGTGCAGGGTGGAATTTGCGAGCGATCTCCAGAAGATCCAGAAGAAAAGCCTTTAATTTCTATCAGTGTTGCATAAACATGGCATGAAGTGTCCACATGGCACTTTGGAGGAATCCAAATGGCTTCATCAAATCCAAGGGAAGGATAATCCTAATTACACAAATCAGGGGGTAGGTGACTATTCATTCAGCAGAATCCCTTTGCTGAAAATTAATGATCATTGGCTTCTTGCCAGAATGTTCCAAAATGTGCACTGTTATTGAGACAAGGAATATAGAAGACTACACACTCACAGGAAGAGGCAGGAAGATGGCTTTCTACAGGAACCAAATGGACTGGCACATGGTTACTGGATTTCTCAAACCCCGGAACCAGGAGAAACAAGTGTCTTTGGTGCTCACTGGACAATGCCCTAGTGTGCTCAGGAGCACCTTTGAACTTCACCCATGGTTGGAATTACTGTTGCAGCTCTATTCCTGAGGCAGTCATGTGACCCCGGACAAGTTACTTCCCTTGGCCCTCATAGAGTCTGTGTACACAACTGAAATCAAGTTGCTATATTTTAAAATACTTTCATGGCTATAAAATGCATAGACCAATCAGATAGATCAATAAGGTGACAGAGGACTTACACAACGGCCAGGCAGGTCTAACAGAAAAAAGGCAACTTAGGAGAAGAAAAGATTTATTTGGCTTACAATCCCAGGTTTCAGTCCATCATTTTAAGGAAGTCAAGGCAGGAATTTAAGCATCTGGGCACATCATAGTCACAGTCAGGAGCAGAAACAGAGTGTGCCCATGNTGCCTGCTTGTTTTTAGCTAGCTTTCTCCTGTCTGATACAGTTCAGAACCCCTGCCTGGGGAATGGTGCCACCCACAATGGGATGAGTCTTCCTACACCAATTAACAATCATGACAATCAAGTCAGGCACAATGGTGTACGCCTTTCATCCCAGTATCTAANAGGCAGAGGCATGCATATCTCTATAAGTTTGAGGCCAGCCTGGTCTACACAGTGAGTTTCAGGCCAACCAGGGCTATATTCTCAATCAATCAATCAATCAATCAATCAATACAGTCCACCAAAAACAGCCCACAGACCAACGCGATCTAAACAATTCTTCATCTGAGCCTCTCTTCTGAGGTGATTCTAAGTTGTGGCAAATTCACACTTAAACCTAACCATCACATTAACAAATATATGGAAATTAAGGTCTCACCCTTGAACAACCAATGGTGAAAGACTGAATCTCAGAGAGCAGAAAGCCAAANGAAAACAAAATCACAATACATCAAATCTTAGAGGACATTGCAAGAACAGTAGNAAGACAAAAGTCTGAGTGTGAACTCTTACATTTAAAGTGGGAAGAAAATCTATTTTTTGCACAAGGGAAAGAAGAAAAAAAATCAACTAAGCCCAAAGTTGCAGAGGGAAGGAAATAAAAAAGATTACAGCAGAGATAAACAAAATAGAGANTGGGGAGAAAGAAGTGAAATTAAGAGCTGGACTTTGAGAGAAGACCCAAATNAGAAACAAAAATCAAGTAAACTGTGGATATGGATCAGTGTGTAAAGNGCTTGGCACAAAACCATGAGAATTGGAGCTCTGACTTCCCCAGCACCTACGTAAAACCCAGGGCGGAGGTGCTTGGTGGCCCACCTATAAACCTGTAAGTCCAGCACTCAGAAGACAGAGATGGAGGGCACTAGGGCAGTCTGGCTAGCTAGAATNGGGTTCAGTGAGAGATCGTTCTTCCATAAATAAAGTAGAGGGCGTTCAAAGGAGACACCTAACATTAAACCTCTGACTTCCATACATATACACACACCCATGCATGTGCACCCATACACCTGCAAACATGCATGTATGCCACACAAAAATAATAAAATAAAATAAAATGAGATATGAAATGGGAGCTATTACATTTGATGCTACAGAAATAAAAGGGATTATAGGAGACTGCTGTGGATAATTACATGCTAACAAATTAGATGACCTACAAGAAAAGGAGAAATTTCTAGAAATAGTCTGCTTGTAAGCCTGAATCACATAGAAATTCATGTTGTTCTCTGCCCCCCTCCTTTCACTAGGGATTTAATCTAGGGCTTTACACAGAACATCAGTTACTTTTCTGTTGCTATGATAAATCACCATGACCAAGGCAACCTCTAGAAGAGTTTATTAGGGCTCATGGTTCCAGAGGGTGAGAGTCCATCACCATCATGGCAGGGAGCATGGCAGCAGGCAGGCANGCAACTGGCACTGGAGTCACATCTTGAACCTCAAGCAGGAAGCAGAGAGAAAACTGCTTGAACCCTCAAAGTGACTCACTTGAACCCCACCAGTGGCATACTTCCTCCAGCAAGGCCATGTGGTGGGACAATCTTTTTGTACCCTGTGAAGACGTGTCTTTGCCAAGGCACCTTCTGATTGGTTTAATAATGAGCTGAATGGCCAATAGCTAGACAGGAAGAGGTTAGGAAGAAAGAGGAACTCAAAGGGATGAATCTAGGCTCACAAGAGTTGCCAGCGAAACACAGAGGGGGTCAGACATAGAGAATGAAAGACAGGTAAAAAGTCACATAGCANAAGANAGATTAATAGAAACAGATTAATTTAAGTTATAAGAGATAGTTGGGAATAAGCCTAAGCAAAAGACCAAGCTTTTATAATTAGTAGTAAGTTTCTGAGTCACTTTTNGGGGGTACAAGGCCATATCTCCTAAGCCTCCCCAAACAGCACCACCAACTGGGGACCAAGTGCTCAAATGCCTAAGACTATGGGGACATTCTCATTCAAATTACCACACGTATTCTAGCCAAGGGCTCTACCACTGAGCTACATCCCCACTCTTTGTATCCTTTATTTTGAGACAAGGTCTCCTACCAGAGACCTGTGTNGTCAAAAGTTTTCCTGTGTCCCGCCCAGTCCTACAGCCGCTCAGACCCAAGTAAATACACAGAGGCTTATATTAATTATGAGCTGGATGGCCTATGGCTCAAGCTTCTTGCTAGCTAGCTCTTATAACTTAACCCATTTCTATTAATCTATAAGTTGCCACGTGGCCGTGGCATTACCGGTCTGCTGGCATCTTGCTACTCCTTGGGCAGTGGCTGGCGTTTCCCCCCTCTGCCCTTCTTCTCTCTGTATCTCTCCTTGGATTTCCAGCCTGGTTGTAAGCTTTCTTGTCATAGGCCAAAACAGCTTTATTTACTAACCAATGAGAACAGCATATATTCACAGCATACAGAAAGACATCCCACAGCAGACCTGCTTTAGTGGGGGGGCTCAGGTCTCAAAGAGGATGTGTGGAGTTGACAGGAAATAGGGGAATATGGACAGGATCTAAGGGTGAATCAGGATGGCTGCCAGCAGCCTTTAATTGAAAACAGATTACACCTTTTATACTCTATAGTTGCACATAGGATTAACCAGGAGACAAGGGGCATGTGAGCTGGGTGTGGTTTGAGATTAGGGGTTGAGGAATCTAACACTGACNTAGACAACAGGCACCAGTCATATTAATGAAAGGGCCACAAGTTCCTCTTGCCAGAGATAAGGAGAATGACTGCTTTAACAAGCAAGAATTTTCCTCAAACCTCAGAGGGAATGGAGACCCTTATCCAAATGCCTGACCTTGGGAAAAGGACTTCTTCTGGAGAGTAGACATTATACTACAATTTCTTAGTCTTACTATATGGGCCTGTCTCCCTCATAACGTTCCCAAAAGGAAAGGTCCTGATGTCTTNCTGTTTTCCCATTGTACCGTACCATTCTGATTTCTCTACATGCTTGCCATTAATGGCCTCAGGCTCTGGATCTGAATTGTAGACATTTCATCCTTGGGATCAGGTGTGTGTAGTAAATCTCTAATTTTCCTGTTCTTAATGGAATTAGGAGGGCACAATGGAATTCCTGGTGCCACGTGATGGGGATTTTTTTCCAAAGAATTATTTTGTTTAGAGAGGCTACCATTGAACACATTTTTATCCTTTACCATGGCCCATACAAAATTTCCCAAAGGGAAAGGCATTAATATTGAGAATCACTAAAAATGAAAGTAAACAGGTACTGAAGATGTATGGTCTGCAATGTCGAAATGCTGGAACTTTGTTCAGCAGCAATGGTTGCCATACGGTCCACACCATCTTCCTAAGTCTTCCAAGCAGGCTTTGAACTTGTGATTCTCCTGCCTCTACTGCTAGAGTAGCTAGGATTACACGCCTGAGCCACCATGCCCATCTTGACATCATTTTCCTAACTGAGTAGCTCACAAATACCAAATATGTTAGAATTGGCTAAAGAGTCTGCTGGGAACATACAGCCCAGGTCTCAGGCTCACATCCTGTGCCCCAACTGCTTCATTATCATCATTACAACACCAGAGCTGATGATGGACAGGGGTTTGAGCCATGCAAAGGTAGATGATATCCCATAAGAACATCAAGCTACACAACCATAACATACATGCGGAGGACCTAGCTCAGACCCATACAGGATCCTTGATTGTCACTTCAGTCCCTGTGAGTCCCTATGATCCTGTGGGACATGTTCTCATGGTGTCCTTGACCTCTCTGACTCTTACACCAAATCTCAGTGAATTCTTCTGCCACCCATGGAAGACAAGACAGTGTCAAAGGACAGTTCTGATTGGCACCAGTGGGTGAATCCTACTGCCTTCCATGGGTAGAGACCAGGATTTTGACTACACATCTTACATGTTCTGTGTAGACCCCATAAGGAAAGCCATTCATCTCCCAAGTGTCAATAGTACCAAAGTTGAGAAACTATGAGTTTTCCTAGCTGCTGTAACAAAATGCCAGTGGTTGAGTGACTTAATGCAACAGAAGGGTATTGTCTGCAGTTCTAGCAGCCATAAGTCTGAGATGAAGATGTCACTAGTGCTCCCTGGAGGTTCTAGGGTAGAGCTTATTCTCTGATTTTTTTTCTTAGCATCTAGAGATACTGGCCTCTTAGATGACCCATAGCAGCATCCTTCCAATGTCTGTGCCTCCTCCACTATCTATCCTTTTTTCTCTTGTACAAATACCAGTCATATTGGATTAAGGATACACCCTATTCCAGGGGGATTTCATCTCAACTTGCATCTCAATGATGTGTACAAAGATCCTATTTCCAAATAAGGTCACTGTGGCAGGCAGTGTTTGTTATTAAAGGGACAGANGTTAGAATCACCTCAGCAGGGAGTCTCAGTGAGAGACTATGTGGATTAGGCTGGCCTGCAGGCATACCTCTGAGGGATTTCACTAATCAGGTGGATTGAGGTAGGAAGACCCAGTCTTAGTGTTGACTTCTGTCTTAGGGTTTATTATTTCTGTGAAGAGACACCGTGACCATGGCAACTCTCATAAAGAAAACATTTAATTGGGGTGGCTCGCTTACAGTTTCGGAGGTTCAGTCTATTATCAGCATGGCAGGGAACATGGTAGAGAGCATGGTGGCATGCAGGTAGATGTGGTACTGGCTACATCTTAGCTTGCAGACAACAGGAAGTAGACTGACTCACTGGATAGTATCCTGAGCATAGGAAATCTCAAAGCCCAACCCCACAGTGACACACTTCCTCCAACAAGGCCATACCCACTCCAACAAAGCCACAGCTCCTGATAGTGCCACTCCCTGAGAGATTATGAGGGCCAATGACATCGAAACTACCACAGCAGCCTCATTTCATGAGCTGGGCCTGGACTGAATGAAAGAGAGAGCTAAGCACACAAATTCATTGCTCTCTGCTTCCTTTTCTTAAGATTTATTTTTAAGCCAGATGGCGGTGGTAACAC
>LZPO01034773.1:400234-425986 GCA_001675575.1 Neotoma lepida
AGTAGGTGCTGGGGACAGGTCCTTCGAGTATATTATTTACTTCCTGCTTCCTCCCCTTCCTGGTCAGCTGGGATGATCCTTCATGTCTTCCTGCCATGGTGAACAGACCATTGTAAACCAGGAGCTCAAATAAATTCCTTCCTCCTTCGGGTATTCACATCAGGTGATTTGGACATGGNGAGAGAAAAATAACTAATACAGGAGTCACAGAGGAAAATGGGAATGAGGAGATGATGGACACATGGAACTTTAGCCAGCACTGAGCTGCTGGGGCCTAATCAAGTTCTCCTTCTATTTCGGTTTCTTTCCTTCTCACCTTCTTACTCCAGACAGACCCGGGGTTTTTTTGTTTNGGTTTTCCTTGTCTTGAGCCAGGTAGGCTAAGACACAAGATTAAAGAATAGTGTACAGCTTAAAATGCCAAACAAGATTTTTTTAAAGATTTGTTTATTTTATGTGTGTGACTGTTTGCATGCACATCTGTGTATGCACCACATGTGTGCAGTGTCCACAGAGGCCAAAAGAGGGCATCAGATCCCCTGGAACTGGAGTTACAGGCAGTTGTAAGCCACCATGTGGGTGCTGGAAACCAAATACAGGTCCTCCACAAGCACAGCAAATGCTCTTAACTGCTGAGCCATCTCTTCAGCTCCTGAGTAAGACTTTTGAAGGAAAATATAAGAGAGGGAGAATATGGCAAATTTGCTTACAAAACACAAAAATGAACAGAAGAGCTCAGAACAGGAGTGGACTGTGGTATTTCAGCTAGGATGTTGTCTTTAAGAAATGGGAAAAGAGAATAAAGTCAGGGACTCTCCCTGGCTGCTCTGCTCAGCCATTGGCACCTGCTGATCATGACCTCATTAATGCCAACTTTCTCTCCCTTGGCTGCAGGAGGTGAGGACAACCTTCAGTGTTCCACAGTCAGACAGGAATGCTGACCCAACCAGATCTTTGTGTCTTGTGCTTTCAGGACAATTTCTGTCGTATTAATAGGAATTCAGGGAGCTCGGTACATTATTTAAAACTACATAAGTGGTCTCAGTACAATAAAAGCTGGCTTCAGTTCAGGTGGACGGCTTCACTCTGAGTTTTTTATCGTTTGTGAGTTATTCAAGATTATCTCCACAGCAACCTTTGCATTTCAGGTCCTGCTGTTAAAATTTCCTTTGTATCCCCAAACAGAGGAAAAGTATTAGAGTTTGTGCTTAAGGTTTTTCTTCTTTTGAAACAGGGTCTCACTATATAGCCCTGGCTGGCCTGGAATGTTCTATATAGACCAAGCAGAACTCAAAAATCCATTTGCCTCTTCCATCTGAGTGCTTGGACAAAAGGCATCTGGCACCACTCTCATTCTGAGAAACTTATTTTACTTTTGATTGATTGATTGATTGATTGATTGATTGATTGATTGCATAAGTTTGCCTGCATGTGTGTGTGTACACTACTGAGTGAGTCTGGAATTACAGACAGTTGTGAGTGGCCATATGGNTGCTGGGAATCTAACCTAGATCTTCTGGAAGAGTAGGAAGAGCTCTTGCTCTCTCTCTCTCTCTGTGTAGACAAGGGTGGCCTTGAACTCAGAGATCCACCTGCCTCTGCCTCCCAACTGCTGGGATTAAAGGCGTGTGCCACCATGCCCCTCAAAGCAAGGGCTCTTANGTACTGAATCATTTCTCCAGTCCTTTAAAGGGGTGTCCCAGGTTAATCTCAAACTTGTGGTCCTCTTGCGCCTACCTCTCCAGCATATCCTACCAATGTGGGCCACCGCATTTGGCTTAAATCTTCATTCTTGTGCATGCATGTTTGTGTGTGGGCATGCACATGTGCATGCTTCTGCCTCTGGAGGCCAGAGAGGGCACTAGATTCCTTGGAGCTAGAGTTACAGGCCAGAGTCAAGCTCTGATNCACTGGAAGAGCAGCAAGTGATCTTAAGGGCTGAAGTATCTCTCCAACCCCCAGGGTATTCAGGTTTTTGTTTGGTTTAGTTTTTTGGTTTTGTGGTTTTTGTTTTTGTTTTCTGGATTTTGTTTTGTTTTTGTCTTTGCTTTTTATTTTTGTTGTTGTTGTTTTGTTGATTACTGTAACAAATGACTCTGAACACAGGAGCTTGAAGCAACACCAATTTGCTATTGTGCTGCATCCCCAGAAGTCAGAAGTCCAAAGTCAGACAGACTCACCTGCCTACACTAGTGGTATCAATGGGTCTGGTTTCTCCAGGAGGTCATGGGCTCAATTCAAAAGTGAATCCAAATAACAGACATTCATAGATGAGAAATATTGAATTGTGTGTTCCAAATAGGTTTGCGTTCACATCTGTAAAGCACTTGATGGCTCATTCCCTCATAGGTGCAGAGGTCAGAAGGTCAGAGCAAGGGGTTGGCCAGATGGCATGGCAGAATTCCTCCTAAAAATCTGTAAGAAGTCTGCCTTTCCCAGCTTCTACAAGCTGCCTGCTTCCCTCGGCTCATGGTCCTTCAGCAGCTTCAAATTAGCTAGAAGGGTGNTAATAAGTATTTTGAATCCCCAGTGATGGAGATATTGTTTTGTATGTTGTGAATATGTGTTGCTCTGATTGATTGATAAATAAAATNCTGATTGGCCAGTAGCCAGGCAGAAAGTATAGGCGGGATAAACAAACAAGGAGAATTCTGGGAAGAGGAAGGCTGAGTCAGGAGACGCCAGCTGTCCCGGAAGGAACAACATGCCTGTAGAACGGTGAAGCCACAAAATACGTGGCAAAACATAAATTAATAAAAATGGGCTGAATTTAAGTATAAGAGCTAGTCAGTAATATGCCTGAGCTAATGGCCAAACAGTTGTAATTAATATAAGCTTTTGAGTTATTAATTTATTAGTGGCTGCGGGACTGCTGTNTGGGCTGGACCGAGTGGGGTCTGGCGGGACCCAGACAAAACATTCACCTACACCCCAGTAATGGGTTTCTCCGCTGATGCAATAAGCCAAATCGAGCCCAATTAAAAGTAAAGGACCAGGTTTAATCTGAGCAAAGCATTCCCAAGAGGAAGAGGAGAAATCACATGTCAAGTCTATGGACCAAAGCTTAAATGCCTTGTAGCCAAGGCTTGAGCAGCTCCAGGGGAGAAGCCGATGCTTTGCAGGCTTTCTGAAGGGCAGGGTGTGGAGAGGGATGATGGGGCTGAGGCAGAGCTTCCAAGGAAACATCCCAACCTTCTTAAAGATATGGCACTGGTTCAAGTCTGGCTACTTCCTGTTGACATGTGGCAGGAACAGAGAGAACGGATCTATTGCAGGAAGAATCCCAGCATGGTCAGACCAAGCGCCAGGGAAGCCTGGTGAGCTAAGTCAAGTGGGTACCCTTCCGCGGGCCCTGCCAAGGTGTGTCACTAAGAAAACAGCAGAAACAGGAGTTAATGCTTCGGGGAAACTGGGAGAGTGACTGAGCAAAAGGTCATCTTGGTGCAAAGGCATGAGAAGCAGGGAAGCAGGTGAATAGGGAACAAGGTGGGAGGGGCAGAGATGCAGACAAACCGTGCACAGGGAAAGGGATCCGAATGGGAAGCTCCTAACCCTGGATGCAGGAGCTCAAACCAACATATGGTGTGAGACAGCCCNAATTTGGATAAATTTTGTAGGAGACATCTCAAGGGTGTCTGGGGATCAAACTTGGACCTGCCAAGTACCCATTCACAAGCCTTTTTCCAGACACCGAAGGATAAAGGACCGCATCCGGTTGGTTCGGGAGCGGTATGTGGGATTGCCTCTGGGCAGAACATCTCCCACACAGGGGAACCCCCCAGGGGCAGAAACTGTCCTGCTCCTGAAGCAGGCCAGAGTGACCCTGCCCTGCAGCGACTCATAGGTAACCCCGGAAGTCTTTGACTCAGAAGGGGGTCAAAAGACTCAGAAGAGATCCTGGATTCCTTATGGGCCTTTGGTTTAGAAATGGGTGACTTACAGAGCAAAAGTCGGTCCAATGTGGCAGAGGTGGGGTGGAAGGGAGAATGGTTTCCCACATTGCTGGGGGATCTGCGGGGAATGAACCTGCGTGACTGGCAACCTGCGGGGAAGGCTTAACTCTACCCGGGCTCAGCACCAGATAATAAGTATTTTGAATCCCCGGTATTAGGTTTCTCCGCAGATGCAGTAAGCCAAATCGAGTCGAATTAAAAAGTAAAGGACCGGGTTTAATGTGAGCAAAGCACTCCCAGGTAATCTCAGGAGAAGGAAGGAGGAGAAATCCCAGGTCTACGCAGGTCTACCCTGTCGCATTGTCTTGAGGAGCTCAGGGGGAGGAGCCGCTGCTTGGCGGGCTTTCTGAGGGGCTGGGTTTGGAGAGGGAGGAAGGCACTGAGGTGGAGCTTCCAAGGCAACATGCGCATCAAGTCTTTCCCCCTTCCGCTCTCTCCTCTTCCCACCTCTGCCTTCTATCTCCGTCCTCTTTTCCTCTTCTATGTCTCTCTAGTCATCTCCCCTTCTTCCCTCTCTCACCTATGAAGAGCCTTGTAACGACACTGATGGCAACTAAACATATATATATTATTAGCCTGACCTGGCGCTTAGGGTCCTCTGAGCGCTGGGGTTCCACGCATGCGCTGCCATGGCTAGTCCATTTGGCAAAGTGAGACGTTATAATCAGCAGCTCCCAGCACACAGACCTTAACAGACAACTTTCTTCCCTTCTTGGAGAGAGAACCGGCAACAGGAACAGTCTAGCCTTTGGTACTGTGTCAGAGAAGCGGCCAGGCATGGATTCCCATTGCCACACCTCTCCTTTCAGCCCTAAATCTCGTCTCCAAACACGTTAAGGGACAACTAACTCCATTTTCTTTTTAGTTAAAACAGTGTTAGACTTTGGTCATGAACTTAGCTAGTGGTCAACTTTTTTCACTGGTTCTTCCTCAATAATCTTGTGAATTACACACTAAAAATTGTTTCCATTGTTCTGAAAATTGACTGACCATAAGATATTTCATGGTATGTTAACTATCTGACCATAAACTCATAATGTGTACCTTTCCTGTGATCATAAAAATAACTGCAAAATTCCACTTTTAATCACTTGGTATGAGACTACTGTATGAGACTACTCTGCCTTTAATCTGGGCCTTTTTCATTCTCATACTATGGGAGACTGAAAATATGGCCCAGTCATTATTAAATTTTTATTTTGCAACATTTCAGTGTTAGCGCCTGGTTTTCAACACCATAACACACAGAGTACGGGTTGGCTCTTGGGCTTCTAAATTCTCAAAGTATCTTTTTAATTTTCTTCCTATTATATCTGTTCATTTAAACAGAGAAAGGCTGCCCTTTTTCCTGTGGGCGATGGTTCTGGGAACCATTAAGAATATAGCTGTGAGATCCACCATGGCTCTTTTGGCCTGTACCTAGCATCAGGAATGAGAGCTGAACAAGTGGGTGGGTAAAGTTTACACAGAATGTCTGGGACACCCCAGCTCTCCTCCCCTCCCACATTCTGAGACAACTCACAGGAAAGATCACACCCTCCGGGTGGACAGCGCACAGTTCTTTTTTGGGAAATCTGCCCAGTACAGAGCATGCAAAGCTAGGACAGGCGGGAAGGCTTGGCAGGTAAAGGTGCTCACCACCAAGACTACCGATCTGAGTTCAATCCCTGGGACCCACACAGTGGAAGGAGAGAACCAATCCCTAAAAGTTGGCCTCTGACCTCCATGTGTACACTATGTAGCACATGCATACACATACACATATCAAATAAATCAATAAAATATCTCTGTGAGTTCAAGGCCAGCCTGGTCTACAAAGTGAGNTCCCGGACAGCCAGGACTGTTTACACAGAGAAACCCTGTCTCAAAAAAACATAAATAAATAAATAAATAAATATAAAAAAGTAAAACTGTGTAAGGAAGAGACAACCCAGAATTGGTCCCCGTTCACCCATGCCCAGACTTGAGATTAACACCGCCCACCACACACTCACCATGCTCTCAGAACTGTCAATCATCTCCTTGAAGCTGCTTTCTAAAATAAGACTGGACAGGTGCACAGGACCCTTGAGGGCCCCTGAAAGGCAAAGACCAAAGGCCCCATGGGTACAACTCAGACCACAGGGAGGAAGCCAGAGCACAAGGGGTAGGTGAGGACCCCTAGTGCTTTGGCAACCTCAGAGAGATTCAACTCCACACCCACAAATAGGAGCAAGATGCTAGCTCTTAAAATGTAATAGCAGGGGCTAGAAAGAGGGCTCAGTGGTTAAGAGTGTTTGTATTTGACCCTCCCACCCTCTTTCCACCATCTTTCCCTGCCATGGTGCGCATGAATGTCCTGCCTGATTCGCTCAAGAGCATCAACAATGCTGAGAAGAGAGACAAGCGTCGAGTCCTCATCAGGCCCTGCTCCAAAGTCACCGTTGGATTCCCAACTGTGATGATGAAGCATGGTGATTCAAAATTACATCAGTGAATTTTAAAATCATTGGTGACCACAGAGCTGGGAAAATTGTCATGAATCTCACAGGCAGGTTGAACAAGTGTGGAGTGATAAGCCCTAGATTTGATGTGCAACTCAAAGACCTGGAAAAATGGCAGAATAACCTGCTCCCATCCTGTCAGTTTGGCTTCATTGCACGGACAACCTCAGCTGGCATCCTAAACCATGAAGAAGCAAGGAGAAAACACACAGGAGGGAAAATCCTGGGATTCTTTTTCTATAGACATAAAACACATAAATAAAAAGCCTCCATGGACTATGGGAGCAGGGGGTGGGTTTGCTGCTCTTCCAGAGTACCTGAGTTCATGTCCCAGTGTGTTTCCATGTTGGGTGGCTCACAACTACCTGTAACTCCAGCTCCAGGGGATTCAACTCTCTCTTCAGGGAGCACCTGCACCCACATGGTACACATATATACATACGGACACACATGCACACACGTGAGCACACACGAATACACACTCACATATATACACGCACACATACACACACACACACACATATACACACACACACATTAAATAAACAGAAACTTCAGGATGATGCTGAAAACAGTATCCCAGGACAATTGCCACTCAGCTGCCCTCTCTAGACTGAGGAACTGTGTAGTGCTATTTGCTTCATCCATGACTTTGGGCTGCGAAAGAGGTGATGCTTCTTGCCATTGTACGTGACCTCTTAAAAGGAAAGGGGGGGGCAGGACCAGAGNAACTTCCGGCTACAGAACTGGCTTTATTAAAAACACAAAATCAACAGATACAGGCTTGTGTTTAGATATGGTGAGAGACGTTTGCACAGCCAGCAGTAATTCAGATGAATGACTGCACAGAAAAGTAAGCAAACAAACAAGATGTTGTTAACTCCAATGAAAACAAAAAGTATCGCACAAAGGACAAGTGATCAGAATACACACACTCTGGCTCAACTGGGACCACTGTTTGCATGATGCAAACATTGAATGTTTGTCTAAAGAATACCCTGTAATTCCTTTGAGGTCTGAGAATTGAGAGTGAAAGACCCCTTTTTCATAACATTTAGAGGAACTCTTTAAACTGGATGCCCTTTGAACACAGGTGAAAGTTGAAACTAAATTTAAGTGTTGAATGTGATGGAGCCTCTCTGTTTTTCTAAATCAGAACTAAGAAAGGGTCATTCCTATGCTATCACACCTAGAACCATCTCTGACACTTTAGTAGAACTGTAAGTTCCCTCCACTGTACAAAACCAGTTTAAACTTGGNCTTCTCTCTGGCAACTGCATCCAAGGCTCGAACTTAACAGATGAGGGGGTAGAGAGATCATAAGAGAGGGAAGAGGATGGGCAGTGTGGACGATGCCGTTTTCTGGGTGCAATGTGGTCTTACACTCCTTTTTTTGTTGTTGTTGTTGTTTTCCGAGACAGGTTTTATCTGAGTAGCTTTGGAGCCTGTCCTGCAACTCACTCTGTAGACCAGGCTGGCCTCCAACTCACAGAGATCCTCCTGGCTCTGCCTCCCAAGTGCTGGGATTAAAGGTGTGCACCACCACCGCCCGGCCGGTCCTTACACTCTTGAACCCACAGCAGCTGTGGCTACCTGCACAAGACTGACCCCCTCAACATTTCAATGTGGACATGGGGGGAGCTCATGAGGCTCCACCCCTCCCTGAGGATCTTCAGGCAGTTAAGTTGCTGGGGGTTAGGAGAAATATTTTATCCAGTGTTGTAGACACTGGTAAGGTGTATATACTCCTGTAAATAACTTCTCACCCACTTGCTGTAAGCAACACTAATCAAGGTCATTGGATGCCACCTTCAAAAAAAACCAGGAGAGTTGAAGAGGGGTAATTGAGAAGAAGGGGATCAGCGGGGTGGGGGGAAGAGGGTAAATACAGTCAAACTATGTTATATGCATGTATGAAACTGTCACTGAAATCCACTATAATGTATAGTCAATATACATTAATTAAAACATTTTAACTTTTTTTTTGAGATAGGGTCTCACTGTGTAGCCCTGGCTAGCCTGGAACTCACAATATAGACCAGAGATCTGCCTTCCTCTGCCTCCCAAGCATGGGATTAAAGGTGAATGATNCCGTGCCCAGCTAACAGTTATTTTTGTTTTGTTTGTTTGGTTTTGGTGTTTTTTGGTTTTCACTTTGGTTTTTTGAGACAGGGTTTCTCTGTGTAGCCTTGGCTGTCCAGGAACTCATCATGTAGACCAGGCTGGCCTCAAACTCAGTGATCTGCCTGCCTCTGCCTCCTGGGATTAAAGGTGTACATATGTCACCTCTGCCCAGCAACAAAACAATAGATAGATAGATAGATAGATAGATAGATAGATAGATAGATAGATAGATTGATTGATTTTTTTTTTTTTAAAGAATCCTGGCACACAGACTAACTAGGGCCACTCCATCCAAACATCAGTATCAGTCTTCAGGTGGGTCCTCCCCTGAACAGCACTGACAGTGTTCCCTGCATTGAGTGTGGTCAAAAAGTGGCCCACCTGCAGGAGGGCCCCACAGAGGGAGAGTCCAGGGCTCTTCATCGGATGCAGTGGTTGAGGTCAGTGGAGCGGCTGGAGGGTTTGTGTTCCAGCTGCCAAGGGAGAGTCCAGGGCTCTTCATCGGATGCNGTGGTTGAGATCAGTGGAGCGGCTGGAGGGTTTGTGTTCCAGCTGCCAAGGGAAATGGTTCCCAGACCGTGGAGGCTCTGGTTGGGGGCCTGCTTGTAACTGGTGATAGATGTCCCAATGTCTGGTGATGGGGATGTCATTCTGTATGCTGTGAATATGTGTTGCTCTGACTGGTTGATAAATAAAGCTGTTGGCCAATGGTGAGGCAGAATAAGGTTAGGCGGGACATTCTAACTAGGGGGAGAGGAGAAGAAAGCAGAGCTGAATAGACGCCNCCAGAAGAAGNAAGATGTAAAGGTACTGGGAGGCCACAGGCACTGTGGCTAAACATAGATAAGAATTATGGATTAATTTAAGTATAAGAGCTAGTCAGTAATAAGCCTGAGCTAATGGCCAAGCAGTTGTAATTAATATAAGCCTCTGTACGTTTATTTGGGTCTGTGGGACCGCCAGGCCGGGCTGGACCACATGGGGCCTAGCAGGACCTGGACAAAGCATTCTCCTATAGTCTGGATTAATGTCACCTAGTTATTTCTGTATGCTCACATCTGTGCCCTTTTAGGACATGGGAGCTAGCTACAGAGCATGTGGAATCACGCTGTCGTGGCTTCCAGCACCAGCAGCATCATTATGGAGAATACATGATATTCCATCTGTAGGTCTGACTGGATTTGCAACTATATGAGTGATCACAGGAAACTCCAACATTTGTCAGTGAAAGCACAGGACACGTCTGCTTGTAGANCTTTTTAATGAAATGTTCATACTGGACGTTTCTAGAAGAGCATTCCAAAAGCAGTTTGCTGTTTTACACAGCCTTCCTGTGCTAGCCCACCTTTCATTGATGGTGCTCGTTGAAGAAGTGACAAGATCATCAATAAAAGGTCCTAACCAAGAAATGCCCAGTCACGCCAAGCATCAAATCTGACAGGGAAAGATGTGTCCATGGAAACAAGAATGAGTTCTCATGGTAGCCTCGGGCATATTGAGCTAAGTGTGATGGCACACACCTGTAAGCCCAGCCCTGGGGACGCTGAGGCAGGAGGATTGCAAATTTGAGTCTAACCTGGACCACACAGTGAAGCAATATCTTAAAAATAACCAAACCAAAAAGAAAAAAAAAATGGCAGATCTAGCATTTTGCAACTAGAGGTTTTGTGATATGGCATTATTATTCATTTCTGAAACTTTCTCTTTTACTTTTTCTATTTTAAGAGCACAACATACAGCAGTACGGCTGTTGTAGTGGCTCACACCAGCAGAATATGTTAAGAAGCTGAGGCAGGAGGATCACNACTTTGAGACCAGCCTGGGTTACACCTTGGTTAAGTGTGAAAGCTTAAGGATGGGTATGGCAATTCATTCGGAATTCCAGCCTCAGAAGGTGGGGTCATGGGATCCCCAAAGCAACCTACAAGATATCCTCTGACCTCCACAGATTAGAGATTGTAAGAAAGAAATCTAAACTCTCCTTGACTCCTTGAGGCAAACCTAGAATCAACAGGAAGCGGTTCCCTGGTCTCAGTGTCATGNAAAAAAAAAGCACAGAGGGGAATCTCTCTGCATTGCAGTCATTTGGTTTAAAAAAAAAAAAAACAAAATCCTGAGTTTGCATATGGCCTTTGTGTGTCTGTAAGAGAGTTTTAAGTTTCTAAGGCACACCTAAGAAACTAGTCAGGGTAAGGGAGGGGGAGGAAAAAGAGACTGGTGTCAGGGTTTGATTCCGGGGAGAGAATCTGGGGTCCCAGTCAATATAACACAGGGAAACTGGGGCGGAGGGCTGGGAAACATTGGAGCAGAACTTGCTTTTCACTGTGTGCCCCGTGGTAAGGTCTGGATAGTTCCACATGCATTTAGCCTTACAAAAGAGGGGGCAGGTTTGTGCGTGCTTGCTTTGTGTGAAATTATCTGATGAACACACTGAAAACCACAGGTGTATCACCCCAAGTTAGATGCCAGGTGGGACTCCAGGCCAGCTCTCAGGAAAATAAGTGGTTGTGTACCCACTGCCCAGTGACCAGCGGTTCAGTCTTGATCGTTCCCATTACAGGGGCTTAGCTGTGATTTTAAGTTTCAAATGTGCCTTTGCTGACATCTATGTAAATGTAAAAGAGTACAAGTCTTTGCTAAACATTAGCGAATCCATTTTAGAAGAGGAATTCCCCTTGATCCCTGTCCAAGATTCCAGCTAGAGTCACCTGGCGCATGTCTCTGCTCTGTACATGCCTGGACCACAGGCCCTGATGTTCTGTTCCAGCACATCTGGGTGGCACCCAAACATGTGTGGCCTCAGCAAGTTCCCTGGGAGAGTGTGGGGTCCCCATCCAGGGAAGACCACCTGTGGCGCGATCTAGANGCAAAAACAAAATGAAAAGTCCAGTGTGCCATGCCCTCCTCCAACTGTGTCCCTCAGGGTCCAGCACGGAAATGAAGCCACTCAGAGAGCAGCAATCATCAGAAGGCTGAGAACTGATAGCTAGTGACTAAAAGCATTGAAAAGCCAAGTACGATGTGACAATGTGATAGAACAACCCAGAGGTAAGCAACACCTGGAAGCCACTGCCCTCTCTCCCCTAGAAAGGGGAGGATGGAGATAAAGGGAGAGGACAGTGTTTCCAGAGTGACCAGAGTCACCTGGCAGAAGTGAGGCCACTGTGGACTACAAGTGGGCTCATCCTGGACTATAGGGGGAGACACAGCCAGGGAGACCAGACTAGAGATAAAGGATCAACCCTCAGACTTCTCCATTCTCCCCATTAGACAGATCCAGCAGGAAGCCGGAAGCCTGGGCAGCAGAAAAAAGCATGGGCTCCCCAAGACATAGAGCAGACCAGCTGTGGTCAACTGAGCACTGAAACCTTAGGCCACCATTTGGCCACAACTAGCCATCACTGTTAGCCTTTATCTAGAAAAACATGGGGAGTTTAAAAACAACATCTATTTAATTGCTGAGCCATTTCAGCACTGAAGAGTCCCTGCTACTCCTGCAGAAGACCCAGATTCAATTCCCAGCACCCACACAGTGGCTCACAACCATCTGCAATTGCANTTCCAGGGACTCTGACACTGAAGCCCTTTTTTGGACCCCTTGGGCACCAGGCATGCGTGTGGTGCACATACATACATGCAGGCAAACACCCACACACATAAAAAATAACAAAATACAACTGAATTAGTTAATTTAGTAAAACTGAAAACGACAGCTGTCATCAACTTTAAATGGACTCCCTAATGTTCCTGTGTTGTCCTGTTGCGGTTTTGCTCTTTACTGAGGAGGGAGACATGCTTCCCCAGAACAAAGGTTTGCTTCATTAGTTGTTATGTTAGTTGATGTCCTCATTGCTGTGACGGAATGCCTCACAGAAGCAACTTTGGGGAGAAGACTGCTTCTCTCAGGGTTTCGGAAGGTTTAGTCTGTCACAGTGGGGAAGGCATGGTAGGTCCGCTCTATGGTGCTTTTTCCATGGTAGCAGGACTATGGGAGCCTGGGCTGTTCTGTACCATCTGAGAGATCTGCTCCCAGTGGCCTATTTCTTCCAGCTAGGCCTCATTTTCCAGGGGATCCACAATCTCCCAAAATAATAACACTAGTCAGAGCCAAATTGGGGGCCAAGCACTCAAAATGTGAGTGAAGAGAAAAGGGGCAGGGGCTGGAGAGACTTCGGATTCAAATCATAGCAGTCATCTTCCAGAGTAGCCTCCACACTGTGTATTCACACCTTCATCCACTCACCTTCCAAAGCAGCCTTCACACTGTGTATTCTCTCCTTCATCCAGTCACCTTTCAGAGCAGCCTTCACACTGTGTATTCACACCTTCATCCACTCACCTTCCAGAGCAGCCTTCACACTGTGTATTCACACCTTCATCCACTCACCTTCCAGAGCAGCCTTCACACTGTGTATTCACACCTTCATCCACTCACCTTCCAGAGCAGCCTTCACACTGCGTATTCACACCTTCATCTACTCAGCCACCCGAGCTTTCCCACAAACCAAGCACAATCACAGGCACCAGAGTAGAGGGAAGAAAATCAACCAAATCTCCTACCTTAAAACCTTGAACATTAGCAGAACTGTGAATGGCCACCACAGGAAGTATATTTGTCATTTCTCTCCTTCCTCACATATGTGGGATGTGGGGCTTGAACTCAGGTCCTCAGGCTTGCATCTTTGGATGGCAAGCACCTTTACTAGCTGAGCCATCTCACTGTTCCATAATAGACACAATCTTAAAGGAAGGGGCATGGGAAAGTCACTCATGGTCCAAGCCATATGTATGAGGAACCTACTATGTGCCAGGCACTAGGCCAAGTCACAGAGGGTGCATCGTAAAGAAAGAGGTCTTTTGTTTTTAAGATCTCGTCTTATGGGGATTTACTGCAAGGGNAGGGAAGAGGTGTAACACCCAAGCAGACTACATCTGTGTGTGGACAGCTGCTTGTGACAGAGGTACCGAGACTCACAATGTTAGAAGCAGAAAGTCCTAAGAAAGAGGGCAAAGCAGAGAGGAGATCTGGTGGTTGAATCAAGAGCCACAGAAGTTAGAGAGGGTGGCACTGCAGGACAGGAAGCTGGGATAGGGTTATGAGGTCACACAGGGAGAAAATCTGCTGAAGTNGAGGATGAGAGAGTAAGAAATGAGGAGGGCAGAATACTGACGCCAACCACTCATTTCTTTCGTGCAGTACATGATGTGGGTACCCACTGAGGCCAGAAGAGGGTGCTGGATCCCCTGGAGCTGGAGTCACAGTTGTGAGCCACTCAACGTGGGTACTGGGACCAGAACTCTGGTCCTCTTGGAAAGTAGCACATGCTCTTAACCTCTGACCTTTCTCTCCAGGTCCCCACCCGCAAGCAATTTTAACAAGCCCTCCAGGCTTTCTCCATACAGGATGAAGTTGGAAGCCCCCAGGAACAGGAGCCCCAGTGACTTCTCCCATCCACTCCATCATTAATCTCTTTTTTAAAATATGTATTATACGTGTGTGGATGCTTGAGTCTGTTTACACCAAGTAAGTCCCAGAAATGGCGGGAAGTCAAGCTTGAAGACTTGTACCCTCCGACTCCCGCAGAGCCATCTCACTGGGTCCCATCCCCACCCTGTTAATCCTCAAGCCGAGCAGAGGCCCCGCCCCGGTGCTGAGCTGCTGGATCTGCCCAAGGGGGACGCCCTTGGTCCCGAGCTCCCCTCTCCTAGGCCGGCAGTTCATCCTCCTGGTATCAGCGGCAGAATGAGGGTCCCCAGGAGGGCAAGGTGCAAAGGCGCAGGGCGACCACAGAGCCCNCAGAGNGCCTGGCGTAGAGCGGTGGGGTCGNGGCGCTCGGGCCTGGGTGCCCAGGTCCCTCCCTATGTCCCCAGGAGAGCACAGCATGGGAACCCGGCTAGGCGCACAGGGCCAGCGCCCTCTAGGCAGCGGAAGTGGCGCTGGCTGTACATCCGTCCCCGCCTCACAGAGTTGGGAGCAGACAGGCAGGGTTGGGGGGNTGTGCGGGAAAAATGCAAGAGCAAAGTCTTTGCACCATGTAGAGCGAGCCGGGGGGGCCCCGGGAGCGGCGCCCCAGGTCTGTGGCCATGAACGCGAGTGGCGAAGGCGACAGCTTCTCAGGATCAGTGCAAAGTAAGTACCTGGCGGACACAGCTGGTGCCGGGCCCGCGGCAACCAGCAGGCCCGGGGCTCCGGGGTCCTGGCGCACCTTGCACGCCTCTCCCCAACCCCATCCCAGACAGCGGCTGGGCTGGGAGCAGAACTCCTGCAGCACCACCACCCCCGGGAGGTATGGCCCAAGGAGGCCACGCGGTGCAGAGACCGTCACCACCTCCCCAGCCTGCCTGGCAGAGTTTGGGGTGCAGCGGAGGGAAGGAGAAAGTGGGGTGACCCGGCAGACTGGCAGGGAAACTTCTGCCTCAGTAGCTCAGGTTGGAGCATCTCTGAAGGGCTTGTGGGAAGATTTGCAAAGCTCTCCCCGCACTCCGCACTCCGGGTGGGGTGATGTGGGTAAGGAAGACCACGCTGGGGTGGCTTGCTCTCAGTTTAGGGTTCTCTGTTATTTTCCTGACATCACATCGGCTTTTATTTTACCTCCTCCCAAGTTCTTAGTATCTCCGTGTGCCTTTGTTTCCCAAAGTTGGGCCAAGGACTGAACCGGAGGCAACCACCTGGAGCGCCAGCATGTGTTTAAAACCAGGCTGCTGGGTCGGCCCCCCCGCAGGGCTCCGGGGGTGGGGCCTGAATCTGAGGTCTTCCCCTGCTGCCTGGAGCACCGGAACTTTGAAAAGCCCTGGCCAGACACCTGACTCAGTTTGCTAACTGCTGTTCTTGGAGCCACTGGCTCCCAACTTGCCTGGGTGTGCCCTNCATGACTTATGAAACGGAGAGGTTTCCCTGAACCCCAGTGTCCACTCCATAGTGTCTCAGTGTCTCTCAGGGACATGCACTTAAGGTTGTGTTTAAAGCTGGGGAACCCCACCACTCCTGCTTTGGAGCCAGGAATCGGCACCCTTACAAGCATTAGCTCATTTTATCTTCAAGGCTTCTAAGGAGAGACCCGTCTTGCCCTCATTTTACAAACAGAAAACNCAGGGCTAAAGTCACTGTTGATAGTGACAGTTTCAGGATGCTAAGAAAAGTCTGCGTTGTGACTTGTTCCTTTTGTGAGTACCAGAAGCATAACTTAGTACCGAAACTGCTTCATCCTGGACACTAATACTATTCCACCACGAAGACACCCTTAGCTATGCAAATATGGCTTCATTCTCACTGTTTCCGTAGTATTGGGACTGTCCCTGTAGCCACCGGGCCACAGCAGTCCAAAGGAGGAAAGCCTTGTTCCTGCCATCTGTTGAATTCTAAAGCCTTCTGCAAGGTGATTTATAAAGTGTCCCTCCCCCCAGCATCACTTTCCCTGGGACGTCTAACACAGGACACCACACACACAAATGCCTTGTCTTAGTCCTAAAGGAAACTGGACAGAATTGAAATAGCTTATAATTTTCAGAAAATTGCATTGTACAGGCACTGTGTTATACAACTATGCTCTTGCAGTATTTAACTTCACTGGTTACAGACATTATTATATGATGCATGGATACTGTGGAGTGACATGTGGAGTGACATTATGTAGGGAAAAGATACAATACAGTGCAAAAAATGAAATTTTAAGTATAAATTGTAGAAAATGTGTTTGTAACGTCCGTGAAAGGTACAAATGAAAAGATTATGAGGGTTTTTTTTTCTGCCAATTCTTACTATTTCTTCCAGATTTTATTCTGTGTGAGTTTTATTATAATGTAAGAGAAAAAATTTTAAGATTTTTATTTCTATTTTTGATTGTGTGTATAGGGATAAGTATATGCTTTTGAGCACAAGTGCTCACGGAGGCCAGAAGAGGGACTCAGATGCCCTGGAGCTGGAGTTGCTGGTTATGAGCTGCCAAGTATGGGTTCTGGGACCTGAACTCAGATCCTCTGTAAGAGCAGTCAAACTACTGAGCCATCCTTACTCCATAAAAGAAAAATTTAAGAATAAAAAATTAAATTTCTTATGTTGAGACTTACTAGTTGTTATCTTATTAAGATTCATTTATTTATGTATATGCATGCTCTGTCTGCCTGTATGGCCTGCGTGCCAGAAGAGGGCTTCAGATTGTAATGGTGGTGAGACACCATGTGGTTGCTGGGAATTGAACTCTGGACCTCTGGAAGANCAGCCAGTGCTCTTAACCACTGAGCCATCTCTCCTGCCCAATTATTATCTTATTTAACAAACGTTTATGTAGTGCTTTCTTTTGCTGTTGTTCTGAGACAGGGTCTAGGTGTTTCAAACTGGCCGAGACCCAGGAGGAGTCAGTCCTCCAGCCCCCACCTCTGGAGTGGCTGGGATTGCATTACTGGCTTGCATGCCTCCACCATTCGATTTTTAGGAGGTGCTGGGGATGGAACTTGGGGCCTCAGACATGCAAGGTGAGCCCTCTACCCACTGAGCTGCATCTGATGCTATGTTACTTTCTAATATAGAACCAGGTACTGTGTTAGTTGCTTTGATGCTCTCAATGCAATATTCACTCTCTCTTGTTGCTATAGAAAAAAGACGTCCCTGTCAGTTAAGAATGAATTTAGTCTACAAGTGTCAGAAACCTGAACTATACCATTCTAATTGATTTATTCCGGGGTTGCATTCAGGGACCAGGGAAGTGAGAACAAGAATCAGGGATTCTAGCATTTTCCTCATAATTCTCAAGTGTCTACAGAAGTGCCAGCATCACATCTGTGCCAACAGCTAAAGGAAGAGGAAGCCACAGCTGGCCTTTCCTGCTCCCTTTGTGGTGTGTGTGCTGGAGNAGTCCACACATTGGTCAGGGACCTCCATTGTCAGGGACCACCATTGTGAACTATGAGTTCCAAGGTGATGAGGCATTTGGAAATGTGTGTTGGGATGGGGCTAGTTTTCATAATGACCTTTCTGTTGGGGCAGGAGATAGCCTCAGGGCCTGTGAAGGGCTGGGCAGTCCTGCACATCAAAAGAACTTCTTTTTTTATTGGTTGTGTGGATGTGGATGCACTGGTGTGTACATCCTTGTGTGTGTGCGCATATGTGTGGAGGCCAGAGGACAACCTCTAATGGTGTTCCCTGGACATCATTCCTTGTGTTTTGAGATGGGGTTTCTCCCTAGCCTGAAACTTGCCAAGTAGGCTAGACCACCTGGCCAGCAGGCATGGGAATCCTCCTGCTTCCTCCCCTATGCTGAGATTACAAACTCACACCCCACACCCAGTTTTTTACATGGGTTCTAGGGATTGAACTCAGGGCCTCATCCTTGCAAGGCAAGCAATTTGTGGACTCTCTTGCTATGGAATAATCCTTGTACACTATAAAGATTTGTCACTCCAATTGGTTTAATAAAACTCTGATTGGCCAGTAGCCAGGCAGGAAGTATGGGTGGGGTGACCAAACTAAGGATGATGGGAAGGAGAAGGGCAGAGTCAGGAGTTGCCAACAGATGCAGAGGGAGCAGGAGATGAACATGCCTTGCTAATAAAGGTACCACTACAAGGCAGAGCATAAATAAGGAATATGGGTTAACTTAAAATGTAAGGGCTAGTTAGTAATAAGCCTGAGCTATTGGCCNAGCATTTACAATTAATATAAGCCTCAGAGAGGTTATTTGGGAACAGGCAGTCGGGACANGAAACTGTCTCCCCAGCTCTGAAAGAACTTTCTTGTAAAACATAAACCCCAACCCCTCAGTGGTGCCCATGAGCAACGCTGCATCAGAGGCCATGGCTCTCATCTGGGGACATAATGGCTGGGACAGAATTTGGAGTAGGTTTCCAAGAAAGAAGAAGGGTCATAGGCCGTCCACTAGCCATGTCTGCCTCCTGTCATGACACTGGTCTGGAATTAAAATGTGACTTTTCCTTTGTCCCATGGAGTCCCAGGAGGCACCACAGTCCTGGTAGAGCTGACACCAGACATCCACATCTGTGGTATCTGTAAGCAGCAGTTCAGTAACCTGGATGCCTTCGTGGCCCACAAGCAGAGTGGCTGCCAGCTGACCAGCACACCGGTGACAGCCCCCAGCACGGTCCAGTTTGTGTCAGAGGAGACGGTGCCTGCCACCCAGACCACCACAAGGACCATCAGCTCGGAGACCCAGACCATCACAGGTACAGCCAGGTGGGGATAGGGGAGGGATGGACAGAGGTGGCTGGCTGCATCCCCCACCTCTGTTAGGAAGGCCTGCCCAGGGCCTAGCCCCTCAATCGCCAATATGTTATTTTTAACCCGCCCCGCTGGGAAGCAGCTGCTGGGCCAGTTTGGAGGCTTCTAGGTTCAAACCATGAGTGTGAAGAGTGAGAAATATCATGTATGTAAGCAAAACAGACAAAGGCCAGGTTTCTAAGCCAAACCTCTGGATGCTGAGAAGCAGGTTCTCATAGATACTTGGGGTGGATGTGCATGGAAGCCCTGGCCTGGCACCATTTCTGTGACAAAACAGGAACATCATGGGTTTTATCTTGTTTCGGTTTGTTTTGTTTTGTTTTGTTTTGTTTTGTTTTTTGAGACAGAGTTTCTGTGTGTAGCCTTGGCTGTCCTGGAACTCACTCTGTAGACCAGGCTGGCCTCGAACTCAGAGGCCCGCCTGCCTCTGCCTCCAGAGTGCCTTGATTAAAAGCATGCACCACCATGCCCTTCTTGTTTTGTTTTTCTAATCTGTAAGTGAATATGTGTCTCCCCTCCTTGTTCTACCAAGAACACAAAAAGCACATGCTCTTCTGTCCATGCAGTTCGTCAACATAAATTACAGAGGCATCAAAAAGTTGAATATAGCCACATACGGGGCGTAGGCTGGTAATCCCAGAGCTCAGAGATGGAGGTAGGAGGATCAGGAGTTCAAGGTCATATCTGGCTATATAGTGAGTTCAGGGCCAGCCTGGGGGAAAATCAATTTAAAAAATGTATTCTACAGCCCAGTGGCGGCGGCAGCAATGGTGGTGCCTTTAATCCCTGCACTCGGGAGGCAGAGGCAGGTGGATCTCTATGAGTTCGAGGACAGCCAGAGCTACACAGAGAAACCCTGTCTCAGGAAAAACCAAAATGGAAAAAAAAAATGTATTTTACAGATCTGGAATATGGGGCTGGAGAGATGGCTCGGTGACTAAGAGTGCTTGCTGCTCTTGCAGAGCCCCCACTATGGGCGGCTTGCAAATGCCTGTCTACTCCAGCTCCAGGGGATCCAAAGCCCTCTTCTGGCCTCAAAGGGCACCTATCCACACATATGCATACACACGCATTGACATACACGCACATATAAATAAAAATAAAATAAGTCTTTTAAGTTCTAGAGTGCATGTTATCCACACAGTGACAAATACACATATACACACCCCTACCTACACTTAACACACNTATAACCCACCTTAAAGAGNCAGACGGCAACTTTAAAAATGTAAAGTACCAGCCAAGCGGTGGTGGCACACGCCTTTAATCCCAGTCCTCAGGAGGCAGAGTCAGGTGGGTTTCTGAGTTTGAGACCAGCCTGGTCTAGGGAGTGAGTTCCAAGACAACTGGTATACAGAGAAACCCTGTCTCGAAAAACCAAAAAAAAAAAAAAAAAAAAAAAAAAAGAATAAAGTGCCGCTCTTTGAGATGCTGGGTGCTCCAGGAATTAGATAATACATTCCTGGTGATTGGACTACCCTCCCCAGAGGAAGAGAATTATAAATGTGACTGCAATGAGGTTGACTTATTTTCTTCCCAGAAGTACAGAGTCTAAAGAGAAAAAGGTTGCAGCTCACGCATATAAANGTCCTTCCTATATAAAAAGTGTTTAAAAACCAACAAAAGCAGAGGAAAAAAGCAAGCGATGAGTTGGTAAAGGACCGCAGATGACACAGAAGGGTATGCTGAGCACAGCAGGACGGGTGGTCCCTGCAGATGAGAGCAAAGCAGATTAAAACCAGGCATGCGTGTTCTGAGGATGCGAATTTCTANACCCTGGACGGTTTTGTGATACCTTTCAAATTAATTCCTAAATTTTAAATCTCTGTTTTAAAATTTATCAGAGTACTAAACAGAAGAGATGGCTCAGGGGGTAAAGGTGCCTGCCAACAAGCCTGATGCCTTGAGTTTGATCTTGGCAAAAGGAAAGAATCCACTCCCGAGGGTTGTCTTCCGACCTCCACACACATGCACTATGATGTGTGTACGTNCACATACATACACATACAAATAAATGTGAAAGAATTAATTAATAAAATATGCCTAAATACTTTTAATGGGTCTATTTCTAAGTATTTATCCTGTAAAACTTGATAGTAAATGAAGACTGTTCATTACAGTTTATCCTGTGGAGAAAGTCAAGACATTCAGGAGAGAGATGGGTAAACCATGTCAGACATCTCACAGTGCAATATACCTGAGCCTCAGAAAGAGGGACCATGTCCCTGTGAGAGCAGGGCAGGGTGTGCACATGGAACAGTGTCACACCCAATAAGAGCTTCTAGAACAGGAGGCACAGTCAATGAGAGCCTGAAGNGCATGTTAGGGTATGGCACAGACTGTGGTAAACTGGAAAGATCGTGCACAAAGCAGCTGTTCTTTGGGTCTGGCCAATTCTGTGTTTTGNTTTTTTTTTAAAGCTGCAAAAAAAGATATGATTTTTCCCAGTTAAAATAAGTTTGTGTGTATGTCCAAGCATGTCACACATGTAGAGTGAGAGGACAACTTAAGAGTTGGTTCTCTCTACCATGTGAGTCCCAGGGATTGAACCCAGGTAGTCAGACTTGGCAGCAAGCACCTTTCCAGCTGACCATCTCAACAACCCAAATGGTCTCAGTGTTTANGACTTCATTGGCTGAACAAGATACATCAATCAGCCTGTCCAAGCTTTGCCTGGCTGTTGCCACCTGGTGACAGTCTACACACACAGGCTCTGACCTCCCNNCTAGCACACACATGCCCTCCACATGTGCAGCCAGAGTGCATGTTTTCCTTTGCAGTTTTTCCAGTGAACCCCATTTCTTAGCACCCTAGAGCCCTGGCAGGTGGTGTTCCTCTGCCTGGAACTGCTGCTGTGTGGTCTCAGGCCAGGTGTGGGGTCCTCTTGGTACCCAGTTCAGGGAGACATCTCCTGAATGGTGCAGATGACAATCTAAGCCCCAGAGACAGATCCCAACCAAGTCTCGTATCCCACCTACAGTCTGATAGCTCTGGCCACAGCTTAGTGCCTGGGCTGCCACAGGAATTCCGTTAATAGTCCACTAGAGGGCAGGGATGGCTGCTGGGGTCTGTGAGCCATTGTTCCCAGAGCAGTCTCACAGATAAAGTGGCGACTGGCTGATGTGCTAATAACCTCAAGTGTCTGGCCTCTGCCTGACTTAGCTGCACCTCTCCAGACAACTGACCAGTCAGGATCCTGCTTGCCCCTCTCTGCCACACTTTCTGGAGTCCACTCTCACCCCCACTACCACTTTGGACTTAGCTGCTCCATTAGCTGTCAGTCGAGAGACACACTTGTAGCGCAGGGTCCTTGGGGAACTTATTAGCCACCAGCACCCAGGCTCCTCCTTGAGAGGAATCAGGATTTCTGGGCTGGAGACTCCAGCATCACTGTAATAAGCTCCCATGGGGACCCACGGCTCTGGCAGGTTGGAGAGTCACTCACTTGGCCCAAGGCCTCAGTCCTGCCCACGTCAATGATGGGTTCCTGAAGACTCCCATGCCCTCATCCTGATACTTCCCTTGATGAAGCCAGGCTTTCTCTTGGCAGTCCCTTGCTGCCCAAGAGCCATGGAGCCACGTGAAAAGTGCCAAGTGCATTAGCAGGTTTCCATACCTCATCTCTAACCTTCACAGCCACCCCAAGAGATAGGAAGAAAAAGACCCATTCCCCAGACAGAAAAAAAAAAAAACTGAGGCCAGGGCCAGCAAAGTGGCTGTGTAGGTAAAGGCACCTGCTGTCGAGCCTGAAAACCTGAATTCAATCCTGTGGAGCCACATGGTGGAAGGAGAAAACTAATTCTCACAGATTGTCCTTGGACCTCTCCATACATGTGGTAGCACACACATACACACGTAAATAAGAAATGTAATAAAGAAAAAGAAAGAAACCAAGACTCACAGCTCACACTTGCAGACTTTTTGTAGCCTGTGACTCCGCCTCTGGGTGACTCATGGATCTCATGTGATTAGTGCCATCCCCAGAATGACCCCAGCTGTGCCCAGCTGTCCCTGCTGGGCTCCACCTGCCCACCCCCCACATCCCATGTTTCCACCTGCATCTAGACATTCAGAGAGCAGCAATGGCCACAAGAGAATGAAAGAGCGGCCTCTGGAATGAGAGAGATNTTCAAATCAGAACTCCAAGAAGCCATCATAGCTAGACTATCGCCATCTCCTCCCCCCCTCAGGAACTGGAATGTCCCTCAGAAGAGGGGGACAGTTAGGAGAAGCCCACCAGAAGCCCCAACTCAGGAGGCCCATGCTTGCCTTTCAAGAGGGCTGCAAGCATCCTGTGAGCTGACCTGTAGAGGTCACACATACACTGCCCTACTCACCCGGACTCTGGGGATTTTTCCACCACAGGGGCCTCCAAGTTCAGACGGCTGTGGGACAAAAATGGAAGGTCACAGTAGCAAGCCCCACCAGCCTGGTTTTAGTCCCATGACTCAGGGAAAGCCTCGGTCCCACAAATGGGGAGCACCGCCCCCAGATCCAGTTGGGAGTTTAGTGCAAGGAGTTCCAAGTCCGGATCAGGCCAGTTTTAGTGGCTAGAGTTGCTGGTCACACACTGAGCCACCAGATTCTCCCCTTCAGCTTTGTAACAACCTTATGAAGTGGACATGGAGATGTTCCCATTGACAGGGGAGTAAACTGAGGCTCAGTATCTTACGGTCACTATTGCTGTGATGAAACACCATGACCAAAGCAACTTGGGGAGGAAAGGGTTTAAACAGTTTGTGCTTCCACATCACAGTTCATCATCAAAGGAAGTCAGGACAGGAACTCAGGCAGGGCAGGACCCTGGAGGCAGGAGCTGATGCAGAGGCCATGGAGGATGCTGCTTACCAGCTTGCTCCTCATGGTTTGCTCAGCCTGCAGGCTTAGAGAACAGTGGTTCTCAACCTGGGGGTTGTGACCCATTTCACTGGATCACCTAAGATCATTAGAAAACACAGATACTTATTTACATTACAATTCATTACAGTAGCAAAATTACAGTTATGAAGTAGCAACTGGTTGAGGGTCACCACAACATGAACTATATTAAAGGGTCGCAGCATTAGGAAGATTGAGAACCACTGTTATAGAACCCAGGACCACCAGCCCAGGGATGGCACCACCCACAATGGCTGTGCCCTCCCCCATCATTCACTAATTAAGAAAATGCCCTACAGCATTGCCTACAACCCAGTCTTATGGAGGCNTTTTCTCAATTGAGGTTCCCTCCTCTCTGATGACTCTAGCTTGTGTCAAGTTGACATAAAACTTGCCAATACAACTGACCCCTTGTCAGCTTGATACACAAAGACATCACTTTTCAATTGGAACCTTTCTTTTATCATTTATCCCCAAGGTAACTCATTAATATTAATATTAATATCACAATATAAAACATAAATAACTTTGAAAATCCCAGTCCTAACAAATTCAAACACAATAAAAATTCAGTCTCTTTAAAAATCCCAAATCTCTTTTAAAATCCCAAACTTTTGAAATAAAAGTTCAAAGTCTTTCAGCTGTGGGCTTGTGTAAAAATCAAAATTAAGCTGGGCAGTGGTGGCACACACCTTTAATCCCAGCATTAAAGGAGGTGAAGGCACAGGAGGCAGGCGGACCTCTGTGAGTTCAAGGCCAGCCTGGGCTGGGTGGGGAGGGAAATGGACAACCAAAAAAAATCAAAATTAAGTTAAATACTTCCTTCAGGAGGGAAGTATTACAATCAATCCGTGTGAGTCTATTAAATGGGTAACAGAATTTATTAAGATATAAATTGAAGAAATATACTCACGAATACAGAATGGAGTAGACAGCAGAAGTTGTCCTCTAATCTGACCAGGAGCGAATCCACCTCGCAGGCAGGAGCAGGGAAAAGAGACATGTGACCCTTCTCCAACTCCTTATAAGAGGTCACGGACAACAGCAGGAAGCCCCGCCTCCTTTGGGCCATATAGTCCAAGGTCATGGGAGGAGCAAATACCACTACAGGGAAGAACCAGGGCACGGTCACAATCCAAACAAAGCAAAACCAAACTCCAACAGTGTAAATAACTCAACGTCCAATTGTCTGGGATGCACTCACGGCCTTCTGGGCTCCNGCTTGTTCCACTCCACTGCTCCTGCTGTTCTTGGTGGTCATCCCACGGTACTGGCACCTCCAAACCTGCTGGGGTCTTCTGCTGCAACTGGACTGCACTTCCATCCATAGCCTCTCCTGGGCTCTCTTCAGGGACTCCAGCCCTGCCACACGGTGCCAAGCCTCAGCTGCTCTCCATGATCGCTTCACACCTTCAAAACCAGCAGCACCTAGGTGACCTAACACCTCTAAGTTCATCAGTCAGCATCAGATACAACCTTGGCCGTGTCTGGAACACAGCTTCCGTGTGCTGACCCTGAGGAAATCACTTCCCAAAAGTTTTCGCCTCAACGATGCTGGTCTCTTCTTAATCACAGCTGATTCTTCAGCCCCAGCCAAACAGCATCGAGTATCCCAGCAAAGCGAAGGTTTCACTTTAGTGGTTCTGGTTCCCTTACTAATTACAGCTGATTCTTCAGCCCTGCTAANCAGAACCACGGATTCTTCACACAAAAGGCCCAGTAAAGTCTTTGCTTCCCTCTGAAACGTCACAAGCCAGGCCTCCATCGTCTGCACTGCTCTCAACCTTCTTATCTTCCCAGCTCCTACAGAGCAGCCCACAGAGCTCCACAGTCAATGGCTCTTCTAGCCATGAGCACACAGGCAACTGNGCTGCTCAGAGAGCCTGGGTGTGAAGATGGGACAGTGGTTGTCAGAACCCAACAGCTGAGTTTAAGTAGCCAGACATCCCACGACATTTCCCCATTGAGAAAAGTAGAAACTGAGTTTGCTCAGATGCCAAAGCTGTCAGAACCCGGGTGTTATCTGACATGAACTAGTGACAGCATCATGAGGATGCTAGAAAGGTGGGTGAGCCTACCTGGA
>LZPO01034773.1:470248-494931 GCA_001675575.1 Neotoma lepida
GGGTGAGGAGGAGGGAAGAGAATAAATGAATGTCATTTTTAAAAACGGAAAAAACTAGGAGATCCTAGAGATCCCACAGAATCCCTCCCTCAGAGAATGGCCCAGAACCACCATCACTGGTGACTAGTAGAACAGAGGGACCCTGNCAGTGGTTGCCAAGCAGTTGGGAAACCCCTGTTCAGTACTTGAAAGCTGAAGGCCTCTATATAGGTAACTTTTCTGTGGCTGTGATAAAACTCCATGACCAAGACAACTTGTAGAAGAGTTCATTTGGGCTTAGGATTTCAGAAGGAGAAGAATGTGTCATGGCAGGGAGCATGGCAGCAAACGCCAGGCATGGTGGCCGGGACAGGAAGCTGACAGTCCTCAACCACATGCATGAGGCAGAGAGAACAAACTTCAGGTGACACTAGAGATTTAATCTCAAGGCCAGCCTCCTATGATACACTTCTCCAGCAAGACTGCATCCCCTAACCCTCCCCACACAGCACCACCAACCAACCGGGACTTAAGTATTCAAAAGCCCAAGACTATGAGACGTTCATTCAGCCATCACAGTCTCCCAACAAACTTATGTCCTCTTGTGGTCTCTACACTGGAAATGAAAGCTGAAACATTACAATACCCATTTTATAATAGCAGCAGACCGGTCGTATTAATACTATTAATAATAATAACACTATTAATACTAATATTTATATGACATCTTAATGAGCAGAAACTATCTTCCAAGGCAGAACCTGATGGGAAGCATGGCCCACATCTTCTCAACGCCCTCTATCTTAGAGGACTAGTCAGCAGGCTCCAGTAGCTGCTTCTGTATGCAGTGTGTCATGTTGAGTCATCACACGTGTGATGACATTCTGGCCTCATGTGTGGTTGGAAAAGGAGTCTGCCAAAACACAAGAGGTGGCTTTCCTTTCTTTGTTGGTTACTTTGACATCCCCGGAGCCTTGTGCATGCTGGGCGAGCACCTACCCCTGGGCTACACATCCAGCCCTGATAGTGGGCGTTGCTTTCTCATCCTTTTATTCTAATACATATTATTTTTTAGAGTGGCTTAGGGTGTACACAGAAATTGGACCGAAAGCAACTCCTGTATGTTCCCAGTCCCCACTTCCCACAACCTCTCCTGCTCTGGACATCCCCAACAAAAGGTACATATTGTCACTGCCGAGCCTACACGTGCACACACCATCATCACCTGGAGTGTCCTTAGTTAGCTTAAGGTCCCCTCTTGGTGGGGTACTTTCTTGGTTTTGAGACAGGGTTTCATGTATCCCAGGCTAGCCTCCAGCTCACTGTGCAGTGGAGGATAACCTTGAACTCTTGATTTTTGTCTCCACCTCCCACATGCTAGCATCACAGGAGTGCACCATCATGCCTGATTTTTTTCATAGCATACTCTCTTATTATTACTAAAGAGGGCCATCAATAGGGCTCAGTGGATAAAGACACCTGCGGGTTAAACCTGCTAACCTATTCAATCCATGGAACCCATAGCAGAAGGGGGAACTGACTTCCGGAAGTGGTCCTCTCACCCCTGGCACTGTGTCCTGAGAGTGTGCGCTCCCTCTTTCACACTCTCTTTCCCTCTCTCTCTAATAAAAGTTCAAAGGTAAGTAACTCCAATCCAAAAGGGGTATAAAGGCTAGATACTGTGATGCACACCTTTAATCCCAGTGCTTGGGAGGTAGAGGAAGGTGGATCTCTATGAGTTCAAGGCCATACTTGAACATAGAGTTCCCTGACAGCCAGGGATACATAGACCCTGTTTAAAAAAAAAAAAAAAAAGGGAAGGAAGAGGGTATGAGGTGAGCATAACAGCTCCCAGTACTAAGGGTGGTAGAAGCAGGAGGGTCAGGAGTTCAAGGTCTGTCACCTTCAGCTACATAGTGAGTTCAAGGACAACCTAGGCTACATGAGGCCCAGGGGTAGAGATGAAGCTGGTGAAAAAGTCAGCCTGGTCACTCTGTAAGTGCTTCATCATCCAGGGGCCAGAAGTCTGTTCAAGTCTCCTACCCCTGTCACTTGTTACCTTGAATACTTCTGTGAACATTTCTTTTGTCCGTAACAGGATTTAGCCTCTGAACTTTGCTTAACCTGTGTCTTAGGATTACTTGATGTTCGGCTCACTTCCTTGTTCCCCACTCGGTGACTTTTGGTTTCCTCTTTTGTGTGAGGTCATTGGACAGAGGGGGAGGCAGGCCCATCTGTCTACACTGTCATCTTGATCAAATCTATGTCATCACCCTGAGCCAGTTACTGTAATTGTCAACTTGAGAGAGTCTAGAATTACCTAGGAGACAAGCCTCTGGGCGTGCCTTGGAGCATTTCCTTGATGGAATTAATTGAGGTATAAAGACTGGGTGACACCATTTCCTGGCTGGGATCTTGGACTGTTTAAATAGAGAAAGGGGGCTGAGCAGCTCCAGGAGTTCATTCCTGTTTCCTGATTGTGGATGCAATGTGACCAACGGCTTCATGCTACTTACCCATCTGATGGACTGTATCCTTGAACTGTAAGCTAAAATAAACCCCTTCTCCCTTAAGTTCTCCCTTCTGTCAAGGTATTTTATCATGGCAACAGGAAAAGAAACCAAGACATAACCCTGACCAAGAAACTATAATCTTGACTGCTTGTGTGTTTGAAGGCGACAAGCCGCACAAGTGTGAATTCTGTGAAAAGTGCTTCAGCCGGAAGGACAACCTGACCATGCACATGCGCTGCCACACGAGCGTGAAGCCACACAAGTGCCACCTATGCGACTACGCGGCTGTGGACAGCAGCAGCCTCAAGAAGCACCTACGCATCCACTCGGACGAGCGGCCATACAAGTGCCAGCTCTGCCCCTACGCCAGCCGCAACTCCAGCCAGCTCACCGTGCACCTGCGCTCGCACACAGGTAAGCCCCTCCCCCAGGAGCCACCTCCTTTACTTTCTCTATTTCTTCACCTGCGCTTCCTTAAGACACAAACACTGAGATGAGTTGCTGATAGAAACACAGGGATTTGGAATCTGACCCCATGTTCAGATCTTCTTTGCCACAACAATAGTTTTCGGTACAACAGTGTGATGGCTGCATTTTATAACTACATAGATTACAGGTGGGGACCTGTTACCGCAGCCACGTGTCAAAGGCTGCATCTCAAATAAAAATGACCAGCCAACTAGATGTTTTTAGTGTTTTGGGTTACTCTCTGCTTGCCTGGCTTCGTTCAGGAATGTAGCAGCGTTGGTTGAATGCAATTGCAAACCACACACACACATCTTGTTCTGGAAGGTTTCCCTTTCCTTCTTGGTAGGACTCCATAAAACTAATGTGAGCTAGATAAAACCAACCCATGATAGTGCACACCCGTACACGCACAGTAAGCAGAGGGTTGAGGCATTCACAGTGAGATGGCAAGACAATGGAAATGTGTTGGCATTTAAAACTGAGTTCAGCTGGGCACTGGTGGCACACACCTTTAATCCATCACTGAGGAGGCAGAGGAAGGTTGATCTCTGAGTTCAAGGCCAGCCTGGTCTACAGAACAAGTTCCAGGTCAGCCAGGGCTACACCGAGAAACCCTGTCTCAAAAAAAAAAAGGAGGGGGGAAGAATCTTGCAATTCTAAAAAACCAAGAGAATGAAAAAACTGATAAGGTGCTAATCAGTATAAAAGAAGTGGGAGAATGCCTTCCTCAGACTCAGCTAGTAAAAGCTTTAGGTAATGTAGGTTCCTTAAAGACAGTGGAGAAATGCCCTCAGACTTGGGGGTGACTTTGTTGTTTAGATTTACTTATTTTCATTTTATATGTGTGGGTATTTTGCCTGTACTTACATATATACACCATGTGTAAGTGCCCATGGAGTCCAGAAAAGGGCACTGGATCTCCTGGAAGTGGAGTTACAGACAGTTGTGAGCTGCAGTGTGGGTGCTGGGAACCAAACCACAGTCCTCTGAGAACAGAAAGTGCTCTTGACTGCTGAGCGGTCTCACAATCCCAAAGGAACAACTTTGAACAGAGTTCTATACCCAGCAAAACTATCCCATGTGCAAGAGTGGAATAGGAGTGTATTCAAGACTTTTTTCTCAGCCACCATGATATAAGTTATTAGAAGATACACTCATGCAAAACAGGTGGTAAAACTACCACAAAATACTTTATGTATGACTATCTGAGTATAGCTAACTGGTACTGCAACAAAGAGAAAGGTTAGGGTGACCTTAGACACCAGAGTAAGAAACAACACAAAATATACTGGGAATTATGAAACCCATTCAAAATTTCGTGTAAAAGGAAACCTAAGAGACAAGATGACTTCAAAATTTTGTGAGATTACTTTTTCCTTAAGAAATACAAAGTCCAGTGCTGTGGAACAATCCTTTTCTACTCTATGAATATATATTACTCTCATTGGTTAATAAAAAGCTGATAGGCTGGTAGCTGGACAGGAAGTTAGGCGGAAAAGCCAAACTGAGAATGACTGGTCAGAAGGAGGGCAGATTCAAGAGAGTTGGGGGAGATGCAAGCCAGCCACTGGGCAAGCAGGACATGTAGAAAATGAGGTGACAAGCCATGAGCCACTTGGCAAAGCATAAATAGAAATATGGGTTAATTTAAGTGTAAGAGTTAGCTAGTAACAAGCCTGAGCTATTGGCAGAGCATTTATAAGTAATATTAAGCCTCTGAGTCAATTATTTGGAAAGCAGCTGCCAGGTATTTGGGAACAGGTGGTGGGAGAGATATTTCCATTTACAGTCCAATGGAAGAAGCAAGCTAAACCATGCCCTGGAGGTGAGCATCCAAGAAAAAGAGTCTTTTCAGTTGACAGTAGTGACACCATGCACAGTGGCCACTTGAGGATGTGGTTGCAATCCTGGTGCAGTATTTGGCTCCCACAGTAGCACGTATTTAGTCCTAACAAACAATTTGTACTTTAATTCTAAAACAGAAACATGGAAATTACCAAACTATGGCCATTCACAGATGGAATGGAGATTTAATGTCTTTTAAAATATGTGTGTGCATATGCATGTGTGGGGAAAGGCATATGTAAGTGTATGGGTTTGTGTGCGTATTTATACATGGAACAGAAAGAGGCCAGCGGTGAACACTGGGTATCTTCCTCCGTTGTTCGCCACTGTTACCATTATTACTACTACTACTACTACNANNATTATTATTATTATTATTATTATTATTATTATTATTATTATTATTGCAGTGTTTCTCACTGAAGCTAGAACTCCACTGTCCCAGGCCTTGTCTCTACCTCCCAGCACTAGATGCATAGATGAACTCTCACAACTAGTTTTAACATGGTGCTGGGGATCTGAACTCAGATCCTCCAAGCACTTCACCCTCTGAGCCAGCTCCCTGGCCCTGGGCCTGTTTTTTTAAACATTATTTTGTATTTCTAAGATAAGAGCTCACTTTGTAGCCCAAGCTGACTTCAAACTCACAGTATTCTTCCAGCCTCAAATTCCTCTGAGTGCTGGAATTACAGGCATGGGCCACCATGCCTGGTAAGAATGAAAATGGGCCATGCATGGTGGCACACACGTTTAATCCCAGCACTCAGGAGGTAGAGACAGGTGGATCTCTGTGAGTTCAAGACCAGCCTGGTCTACAAAGCAGGTTCCAGGACAGCCAGAGCTACACAGAAAAACCCTGTCTCAAAAAACAAAAAAAACAAAACAACAACAACAAAAAAACAGGCAAACAAATAAAACCCTGACAACTGGGAATTTGTTGTGAAGAGAAGGAATGTTCAAAAGAGACTCATTCTGGTGTGGGCTGTTCTTCTCCTTAGAAGGCAATGCTGGAAAAGCAGGTTGTTGCCATGAGCACGCAGCTTTTGGGTAGGATGAGCAAGGATGACGTAAGGACTTCTCACCAGCTGATAACAACTAAAGTAGCCATCTCCAAAATTACCAAAAACCTCTTCGAGCCTTCAGAGAAAAGACTGAACTCAACCACCTTGGAAAGCTGTGGCTTTTCCACTAGCTGTCCCCAGTGCATGGTGCCACCTTTGTGTCTTAGCTTTATAGATAAGTTCCATTCTGAGCCAGGCATAGTGTTGCACACCTTTAAGCTCAGTACTTAAGAGGCAGAAGCAGGGGGATCTCTCTGGGTTCAGGGCCACCCTAGTCTACATAGTGAGTTCCAGGACAGCTAGGGCTACATAGTGAGACCCTGTCTCAAAAAACAAAAACAAACAAAAAGATTCAATGTGTAGTTAGAAAATTTTAAAAGGTTGTTAATACATGCTGAATAACTGTTTCACATCAAACACAATAAGAATCCCTATAAACTTTTGTAGTTACTGTGTTTAAGATTTATTTTTTAGCTGGGCAGTGGTGGNGCACACCTTTAATACCAGGACTCAGGAGGCAGAGGCAGGTGGATCTCTGTGAGTTCAAGGTCAGCCTGGTCTACAAAGCAAATTCCAGGACAGCCAGGGCTGTTACACAGAAAAATCCTGTCTCGGAGGGGGGGGGGATTTATTTTTATCTTATGTGAATGGGTATTTTGTCTGCATGTGTGTATATGCACCACATGTGTGCAATACTCGTGGAAGCCAGAAGGTGTCAGAGTCTCTGTAACTGGAGTTATAGGTGGTTGTGAGTTGCCATGTGGGTGCTGGGAACTGAGCAGGGGTCCTCTGCAAGACCAGCTGGTGCTCTTAACCACTGAGCCATCTTGCCAGCCCTGTGTCTGTAAATCTTATTTGGAGAACTCATGTGCAACATATATTGCATTTCTAGAATCCAAGTGTAATTGAGTGTGGACTTGGTGGGGGCTTGGTACATGAGTTTGGGCCCCTGCAGCTTGAGCTGTCTGAGCACCAGTTGCCTCATATATACAATAGGCTAACAGTACTGAGTTATTATATATGGTAAGTGTCATTATCGGGAAGTTGCAAGCCACAGTTCAAAAGACCCAGCTGTCTCCTGGCCAACTATGTGGTGCATGTCTAGGTGGGAATTCTTTTGCCTGCCCACTCTAATGTAATCACACCTTCCATTGCTAGGAGACACCCCCTTCCAGTGCTGGCTCTGTAGTGCCAAGTTCAAAATCAGCTCGGACTTGAAAAGGCACATGATCGTGCACTCGGGGGAGAAGCCTTTCAAATGCGAATTCTGTGACGTGCGCTGCACCATGAAGGCAAACCTCAAGTCGCACATCCGCATCAAGCACACCTTCAAGTGTCTGCACTGTGCCTTCCAGGGCCAGGACCGGGCCGACCTGCTGGAGCACAGTCGACTCCATCAGGCTGACCATCCTGAGAAATGTCCCGAGTGCAACTACTCCTGCTCCAGCCCAGCTGCCCTGCGAGTCCACAGCAGAGTCCACTGCAAGGACCGGCCCTTCAAATGTGACTTCTGTAGCTTTGACACAAAGCGGCCCAGCAGCCTGGCCAAGCACATCGACAAGGTGCACAGGGAAGGGGCCAAGACAGAGAACAGGGCCCCGCAAGGCAAGGATGGGCCCAGGGAGAGCAGCCCCCACCACGTGGCCAAAATTGTCACCCAGAGGGCCTTCCAATGTGACAAGTGTGGTGCCTCCTTTGTCAGGGATGACTCTCTGAGGTGTCACCGGAAGCAGCACAGTGACTGGGGTGAGAGTAAGAACTTAAACCTGGTCACTTACCCGTCAGAGAGCATTGCTTCGGGGCAGCACGGCCTCTTGGTCTCTGTGGGACAGCTCGAAAGTCCACTGGAGCCCAGCTGTGACCTCCAGAGCAGCATGAGCNGTCTCTCAGGAACCTGAACGAAGCTGATGCCATGAGGCAGACCTTGCCTTCTCTTCTAGAGCTGGCAGCCCTGGCCTCCCCAGCCTTCAGCAGCCGAGCAGCTGACCCAGGAGGGCATAGGTGCCAAAGCGAGGCCACGGAGACGATTGCCCACAGCCCAGCTGCCTGCCCTGTAAACATTCTCTGACTGCTCTGTGGTTTGGGTCATTCAAAGGTGGGGGCCACTAAGCACTCCTGGGCTCCCTTGGGAAGAGTTGCTTCGTGTGGATTGGGAGTTGAAAACTGACCAGTCTCTGGTGGAGTATTAAGCTGGCAAACCCAGAACACTGCATCTAAACTGAGCTGTGTTGGGGAAAGGAGTCGGTGCTCTGTCAGGGTATGTGGTAAAGTTCTTTCTTAACCTGGGTAGTGGCTGTTAGTGTTTGCCTTATACATTTGTGTGGTGTCTTTTCTCTGTTTTTTGCAATAAAAAAGAGAACTTCTCTATAGAGGGATGTGAGCGTCTTTACAGTTGTCCATAGACAGGCTGTGGTAGAGAGTTTCCGTCCCCTGCCCGGCAAAGGCTCCTAGGATTTCCCAGTGACTTAGTCCCCGGGAAAGCAAAATACAGTTTGGACTGAAGGTGGCGCCAAAGATCAAGCTCGCCCTAACAGCCTGCAGGCGGATGTTACAGAATTGGAAAGGCAAATGAAAAAAGCAAAGTCTGGGGCCCAGTGAGTCCTGGACAGGGTTCTGGGGTGAGTGGAGCAGCCCGAGACTGGTGTCTTTCACGTCTTACAGAGTACCCTGCGTTTGCACAAGTGAAAACCTAACTCAGTCCTCCCTCAGATCCATTACTCAAAGCTCCAGAGTCCGGATTGACCTGTCAGTCATCCAGAATTTTGTGTTTTCTGTCCCAGGCCAGGTTCCTTCAAACACTGCCTTTGTTTAATGTAAATTTGTATGTGAGCTGGACATGGTGGTGTTGGGCTTCTATAATCCCAGCACTTGGGAGGTGGAGGCAGGAAGATCAAGAGTTCAAGACCACCCTGGGCTACATGAACGCTTGTGAAACAAAACAAAACCGTGCCTCATTAGCTACATGGTTAGACTCTTGGAATTGAGCTAAACAGACCTAGTGTTGGGAAAAGGGATGGGATGAGAAATTTCTGTAGACCGAATGAAGAACAATTAGGAAACACCAGGAGGTGGACTGGGGATGTGGCCCAGTGATAGAGACCCTGCCTAGAATCCCCCAGTGAACAGTGAGGGGCTGGGGGTGTGGCCCAGTGATAGAGCCCCTGTCTAGAACCCCCAGTGAGGGACTGGGGTATGGCTCAGTGGTGGAGCCCCTGCCTGGAATCCCCCGATCAAGGGCTGAGGGTGTGGCTCAGTGACAGAGCCCCTGCCCTGCCCCTGCCCCTGTGCAAGGATTAAAGACACCACCACACCTGGCTCACTTAGCAAATTTGGACTCACGGTACACAGAGGGGAGCAGAAAGTTTGGGGTCAGGTGTTGACGACTTTAGGCATTTGGGGCCTACAAAGGCTCCCTTGCAACCATGCAGCTCTGTAATTGTTTACAGATTTTAAATTTTTATATGTATAGTGTTTTGTTTGCATGTATGTCTGTGTACCACAGGTACCTGTGGAGGTCAGAAGAAGCCATCTCTGCAGCTGCAGCCCTGCAGCTTTAACACAAAAGCAACCAAAGGTGGCAAGACAGAGAAGGAGGGAGTCATGCAGTGAAATGCCATGGAAACAGACATTTCAACTCCGCCATCCAACCCCAGAGCAGCCATTTGAGCTAAATTGACAAAAATGACTTGCAGAATGAAATAAAAGAGGCCAGACTCAGAGGCATTCATGAGTGGGGTTGACAAGGAATACAGCCCAGTTTGCTGGTATTCTTTAATTTTAATAAATTTATTAAAAGGAACTTCAGCTGGGTGTGGCGTTGCAGGCTGTAATCTCATCATTCGGCAGGCTAAGGGACAAAGATAAGGAGACCAGGCTAGCCTGGACTACATGCTTTTAAAAACAAAAAAAAGATGGAGGTATAGAATAATAGTTTGGTTGAAGAGCGCTTGCCTGGTGTGCTCAAAATCCTGGGTCTGGTCTTGAGCACCACACACACCAGACAAGGTTGTGTACTGGGATCCAGCAGTGAGGAGATAGAGACAGGAGGATTAGTAATAGTTCAAGGCACTCGTTACATAGCAAGACTGAGGCCAGCTTGGGGTACCAGAGCATACTGATTCATACCTACAATCCTAGCATTGGATAGAAGGGTCGTGAGTTCAAGGCCAGCCTGGGCTACAGAGTAAGGCCCTGTCTCAAGGGGGAAAACCCAAAAGAAGGGATATAGAAGCTTGGAAGCTGGAAGCTCTTAGGGAAGGGCTGCTTCATGCCAGCTCGGGTCCAGGCTGCTTACTGGAAGACTGTCTTCCTCTTATCTTTATTTACCTCAGCTGTGAGGCCTTCCGGGCAGAGCTGGGAGCCGGTAGTGCACAAACTCTCGCTCCTTCACTGGGAGCCTTGTCTGCCTTGTGGACAATGTCCAAGAAGGAAGCTGCCTCAACTCTTGGTGCCATCATGACCAGGTGACACGTAAGCCCCGACTCTGAGTTACCTTGGCTGCCCCTGTGCTCCTGGATCCTCTCCAGAGCTGGAACCAGGAGAAGGTGTTAACATCAGGTGCAAGGTTAGGGGCAGCAGCCCAGCCTCCAAGAAAGAACCTGATTGTAGGTTGCTGTCATTTGGGGCTTCTTCCTCTCCTCCTCCTCCCTCTCCTCCTCCTCCTCCCCTTCTCTTCTGTTTCAGTCTCACATATGAATCTCAGGCCACAGAGTGGCATCCCAAGTCCTGAGGGAGTGTATAGTTACTGCAGTTGCCTGTGGAGGCCAGAAGAGGGCATCAGATCCCCTGTCGCTGGAGTTACAGGCTATTCAGTGTAGGTGCTCAGAATCAAGTGCTCCTTAACCACTGAGTGATCTCTCCAGTCCCNAGCAATATTTCCTAAGCATGAGTGAACAGCAGCCCCATGAGTCACCACTTTGCTCCTGTCCCAGGGTTTGCTTGGAAATTTGGATAAGACGGGTTCTGCAAATGTACACTTGGGTCCTGTGTGTAAAGTGTGTAGGGTTGGTATATCTAGGACTGGCACTCTCTCTCTCTCCCTCTCCTCTCTCCTCCCCTCCCCTCCCCTCCTCTTCTTCTCTCTCTCTCTCCCTCTTCCCCTCTCTCCCTCCCTCTCTCTGTCCCTCTCCTCTCCTCTCTCTTTCTTTCTGTGTGTGTGTGTGTGTGTGTGTGTACATGTCCGTGCAGATGTACATATGTGACCAGAGGTCAACCATGGATGCTATTAGTCCTCAGATGCCATCCAGGCTTTTGAAGCAAGGTTTCTCACTGGCGGGAAGCCCAGTGCTTAGGCAAGGCTGGCTGGCCATCCAGCCCAGGGATCCTCCCACCCCTCACCCCCAGCGCCACCACTCCTGGCTTTTTGGTTTCCTGAAATAGGTAGACTAGCCTTGAACTTGAACTGAGCAGCCCGAGGTCAGTCTTGAACTCTTGATCCTCCTGCCTCCACCTCCCATGTAGAGTAAGAAATATGCCCCCCCCCACATTTCATTTGTATGTGAGAGACAGAGAACCCGTGTCCCATGAATGCAGTGCCATGGAGGCCAGAAGAGGGCATCAGATACCCTGGGGATGGGGTTTCAGGCATTTGTGAGCCACCTGACATGGGTGCTGCAGAGACCTGAACTTGGGTCCTTTGGAAGAATGTGTGAGGGTGTCCACTGAGTGGCCTTGCATCACCGCACTCCTGTCTTCTTTGATATGGGTTCTAGGGACAGAGCTCGGGTCCCCATGCTTATGCAGCCATCACTTTCCCAACTGAACCATCTTCCCAGTCCCTAATTTTGGTTTTTAGCAGGTTTATGTTACAAAGTTTGTCCTAATCACTGAGATTTCAGCCCCACCTTCCCCTGTGCCGGAGGCAGGACTCAGCCAACACCCAGCCCCTCCCTGATCTTATTCACAGAGCCTGTACTCTCCACCCGTGTGGAGTTGGTTTCTGTCCTGCCCAGAGCTTCCTTCCCATCTTGTCTCTACTTTCAATAGTGGTCCTTAGAGTGACAGATTTGGGGAGGTGGTGACAAAACAGTCCCAAAGTTTTTCTTTTTAAAAATACTCGACAGAGAGTGTGTTTGTCCCGCACGTCCAGTGTGACCTGCCTGGCCTACCTGAGCGCCTGTGTGACCTGTGACCAAAAGCAGTCACTCATTGCACTCTGCTGCACCTTCTACCCCCACCGGAGTTCATCTCATAGCTGAACATCANTGCCCTTTCACCAACAGCTGCTCTCCCTCAGGCCCTGGGAATCCCTGCTCGGCTTTCCCGGAAGCCACCTGTTGCGATAAGCTAATGGGTTGAGTGTTGAGGAAACCCTGCCTCTGGCTGGCTGAGACTTCACCTCTGGCCCTGGGCTCTGTCTGCCTTCTTCCTGTGTCCACGTCTTCAACACCAGGCCCTGGGTGACAACCTAAACTCTAAGTGGGATGGGGTGTGTGCCCCTTCCCTTGATGATAGCTAGAAAATTGCCTTTTGGTATTTGCTTGTCTCCATCCAATCTCATGGTCATTGTGCTGCAAAGGATGCTGGGAGGCAGCTCCCTGTGGTGTATTAAAACCTGGAAGAGATTCTGGATGATGACTGTCATCTACCCTCTGAAGGCAATGTAGGCAGGCTTGTTAACATTGGAGATGGCCTTCTCCTCCGTGTATCTGGGTGTACATATGCTTGTGTCCTGGGGAGAGAGAGGCATGCACATGTGTGTGCATTTGCACCTGGAAGTCAGGGGTCAACCTCAGGTCTTATTTCTCAGCTGTTGTCCATCTTTTTTTACTTTTATTTTTTTAATGTTTTTTCTGTCTCTCTCTCTCTCTCTGTCCCAGTCTCTGTCTGTCTGTTTCTCTCTGTCTCTCTTTCTCCCTCCCTGGGGTCTTGAGGGAGAGCACATGTGGGCCACCTCAAGGGTGTAGAGATCAAAAAGACAACAGTCGATTCTCTTGATTCTCTCCTTCCACCATAGTGGCTCTGGGGATTGAACTCAGGCCATCAGGCTCAGCTGCAAGCCCCTTTGCCCGCTGAGCCATCTTGCCATCCCCCATCGGCACTTGTTTAAGCCTCCATGAGGCAAATATGATTTGGATTTTATTGGTGAGCACTTGTGACTTTTGTAGATCGGCAGACAAATGTAAGAATCAAATTGTATGTGACAAGGAGTGGTCCTGCAGCCCCCTGGAGATGTGGTCCTTTAAGGCCAGCTTAGGCTGTTACCCCTTAGCTTCCTAAACACAGTACTTTCCCTTTCTCCTCCCTGGAGGCAGATAGTAACTGTCATCCCATTACAGCACCGAAGCTTGTAGCTTAGCCTCTGGTGTCTGCACCATCTGTGGGTTGACTTAACAAAATTCTCCGGATGCTGAGTGGCCGTTGGTATGCTGCCTTTTTTTCCTTCTTCTTCCCTGAGATAGGGTTTCTCTGTGTAGCCCTGACTGTCCTGAGACTTGCTTTATAGACCAGACTGGCCTCTGCCTCCCAAGTGCTGGGGCTAAAGGCATGCACCACGACCACTGGCTAAGTGGAGCTGCTTCTTAGTCCAGAAAGTGAGCTGTCAGATGTGATGGCTCATGCTTTGAATAACACCCAGGAAGCCAAAGCAGGAGGATTTCCACGAGTTCCAGGCCAGTCAAGACTATCTAGGTAGACCCTGTCTAAGAAAAAAAGATTTCGGGGAGGTTGTATTTTCAAATTGATGAGCTTATTAAAATTTTAACCTTGGGTGGGCAAGATGGCTCATTGGGTAAAGGTACTTGCTGCCAATACCCACAAGCTGGGACCCACATAGTGGGAGGAGAGAGCCAAAGCCATCTGATTGTCCCCTGACCTCCAAATGCATCCCTCCATACACACAATAAATATGTAGTTGTTGTTTAAGGCGGGTGTGGTGGCACACATCTTCAGTCCCAGAACTCTGGAGGTAGAAGCAGGCAGATCTCCGTGTGTTCAAGGTCAGCCTGTTCTACATACTGAATTCCAGGCCAGCCTGGTCTACATAGTGAGACCCTGTCTCACAAAAAAGACAAAACAAAAAAAAAAAAGCATAAAAGGCAAACAAAAGCTGTGGAAATGGGTATGCACAAGGGCCACACAGCAGCATTGTGCAGGGGAACAGGAACATCCAAAACTCTGAGAACAGAGCGGGTTACATTATGGTGTCATACTGGGGGTGATGACTACAGAAGTCATAAAGGAACATCTGACCCACTTGTATCAACAATGACAGTGGTTAAAAGGCAGTTGTTAAGCAGAAAAGAAAAACAAAACCAAAAACAATGCAGTGGCCCAGAACCCCCTAAGAGGATAATCCCCTTATTGTTTGCAATTTTTTTTACTACATTTTCATGTATTTATTCTATGTGTGCATGTGCACATGTACAGTGTATGCACACGTATGTCATGGAATATGTGTGAAGGTCAGAGGACAACTCGCTGTCAGTTCTCTCCTTCCATCATATGGGTCTGGGGATCAGAGTCAAGTCATCGGGCTCGGCAGCAAGGGACTGCTGAACCATCTCACCAGTCCCTACACCCTTACTGTTTGAAAATACATAGATGGGGCCAAGTGGTGGTGGCAGTGCACACCTTTAATCCCAGCATTTGGAAGCAGAGACAGACAGAAAGATTTCTGAGTTCGAGGCCAGCCTGGTCTACAGAGTGAGTTCCAGGACAGCCAGGGCTACACAGAGAAGCCCTCGGAAAAAAAAACCCAAAAAAAATCAGGCCATACAGATGGTTCAGTGGGTAAAGGCATCTGCTACCAAGGCTGGTGATGCAAGTTCAAGCCTGAGGACCCACGTAGGGTAAGAAGAGAACTGACTCCTTCAGGTTGTCCTCTGACTTCCACATACAGTGGCATGTGCATGCATGCAGGCAGACAGACACACACACATGCATACACTTGCACACACACATGCATGAGCACACACATACACACACACCACACACACATATAGGCAGATGTAAGCACACACACAGAAACATGCATACATACACACACATACACACATGCACACATACACGCATGCACAATTACACACGGACACACATAATTTAATCTCAACTGGTCATGATGGTATATACCTATAATCTCAACACCTAGGAAACTGAGATAGGAGGATTGCAAGTTCAAAGCCCACCTGGGCTCCTCACAGTGAGACCCTGTCAAAAAAACAAAAACAAAAACGAAAACAAAAAAAACCCTCAAGTTCCTGAGTGTTCTTTTGTGAGAAGAGGTTGGAGATGGGAGTGTCTCACATAGCCTAGGTTGTCCTGGAATTCACTATGTAGATGAGCCTAGCCTTGGATTCGTGATCCTCTTGTCTCTGCCTCATAGCTGTTGGAATTACAGGTGGGCGCCACCATATTCTACCAGGTTCTGAATGGGGTGTCAATATACAGCCGTAAAATCCACCAACCCTCAGCCTGACAATACAGTAAGCTTTATACACATCAACTCATTTGTAACTTGGTCACTTTAATGCAAAACTATTATAGTAACTGTCCAAAGGCATGCTACTAAAATTTTGCGCCAAGAGTGTTGAGAATTTATCCTTTATCCCTCGATTTGCTCAAAGGACATAAAATATCACTTGTTTATCGATTCCAGGACTCAGCAAGTGCTGGACCCTCTAATGGGACCGGGTGTGCTCCCGTGACCTGAAGCTGCCAGCACAATTGGTTTTCTGTGATGACTCCCTTGCAATTGGCCAAGAGGGAACCATTTCCCATTGATTACCTCTCATGGTGGATCAGACTCCACATTTAAATGTAAATCTTGATAGTGGAACAAGACAGGGATCCGGAAGGGCTGTGAGAGCGGGAACCACAATCAAAGAAGTAGACAGATTTGCAGACGGAGCTCATTGTGCCAAAAAACAGGAAGAGGGGCCTTGAGGGGTGGGAAAAGGGGGAGGGAAGCCATTCTCCAGCATCTCTTAAAACTTGATCTATTTAATTTTTTTTTGCATTTATTTANTTTAAGATAGAGTTTCACGATATAGCACTCATTGGCCTGGAATTCACTATGTAGATGGGGCTAGCCTCTGCATCCTGAGTGCCAGGATTAAAGGTATTAGCGATGGAACCAGGACGTCATGCATGCTAGGCAAACACTCTGCCTGCTAAGCCACAGACAGCTCCCTCGGGCATCACCTGATCCTCACTCAATGTCTAGTTTTTCCATGTGGCCACACCCCGAGGAGGGGTCCCTGAGTGGGGAAGGTTCTTGTGAGGTGAGCTGCCAGTTCTCCACCTCACCTTAAGGTGTCACTAAGTGACTTAGGCTGTGACTTCCAAGGGCTGTGGCTACCTAGCTGGGTGGTCAGCAGGGACAGGAGGAAATGACTGAGTGTTATGACAAATCTCCCATTTCCTCTAGTGCCTGGTAGAAAAAGTAACAGTGTGTTGATGTGCCCCACCTGCTCTGCCAACTGGTCTGGCACACCTGATCCTCCGAAGCCCTGGAACTTTCTGTTTGAACTTTCATGAAGTTGGGCCACAAGATAAACCACTTACTGTTGTTATTGATCCCCACCTCACCCCACCCCACCCCACCCCACCGTGCACCCAACATTATCCCTTGGGCTCTGGGTGGACTCCAGAGAAACGTACCATAGTAGTTCTGCTCTTGGGCTGCTCTTCCAGAGGACCTGGGTTCAGTTCCCAGCACCCATATAGTGACTCACAACCATCTATGACTCCATGTTGTTGCTGGGAATTGAACCCGGGTCCTCTGGAAGAGCAGCAAGTGCTCTTAACCACTGAGCCATCTCTCCAGCCCTAGGTTCTTATTGTTGTACTGATGTTAATTTCTTCATTTTAACAAAAATACTATGGTTATGCAAGAGAAGCTGGGGAAAGTATGTCAGGGGACTTTACCACCTACAACAATGCCAGAATTCTAAAAGTTGTGTTTGGGGTTTTGGGGTTTTGTTTTGTTGGCAATGCAGTCTTTGAACCCAGGCCCTCACATGTGCCAGCAAGCACTCCAACACTAAGCTATATTCCCTCGCCTCCTTTTACTTTTAATTTGTAAACAGAGTTTCATTAAATTGTCCACCTGGCCTTTGAGTTGATCTGACACCACCTTCTGGCCTCTGAGGAACCAGGCACACATGCAGTGCACAGACATACATGAAGGCAAAACACCACACACATAGAAGTAAACAAGATTTTTTTTTTTAAAGAAAGAAAGAAAGAAAATGGCCCTTTTCTTGTGTGGTCTTCTGGGCTTTCTCTCTGGTTGCATCTTAGGACACCAGTGGCATCTGTAATTGTTTTAATTAGCCACCCCCTGGGGCCGCTCTTCCAGCCTCAGATATGCCCAACACAGAGGGTCAGTGTCTTAGTTAGCGTTTTTATGCTGTGAAGAGACATCATGACCACAGCAACTCTTACAAAGAAAATATTTAATTGGAGTGGCTTGCTTACAGTTTCAGAGGTTCAGTCCATTATCATCATGACGGGGAGCATGGCAGTGTGCAGGCAGATGTGGTGCTGGAACTGAGTCCTACATCTTGCAGGGAACAGAAAGTCGACTGACCCTCACACTGAGGGAAGCTTGAGCAAAAGAGACCTCAAAGTCCACCCCCACAGTGACACACTTCCTCCAACAAGGCCACACCTCCTAATAGTGCCACTCCCTTTGGGGGCCATTTTCTTTCAAACCACCACAGTCAGTTCAGCCCCATTGAAGCAAAGGCCTCAATGTCCTTCATTTCTGCTATCCATTCAACTAATTTTTGCTCATTCTATCCTCTTCTGGCCTTTTCTTCATTTTTTAAAATTTTAATTTAAGTTTTTTATTTTATTTTATTTTTGTGTTGGGCAGGGGCAAGGAAAAGTTTGGTTGCCTAGCATGGGTTTGCATGCACCCAACAACCAAACCATGACTATTTATGGCTATAATCACAGGTCACACCTCAGGGAGGAAGGAGCAAGGGAAGTGGCCATCCTCTGCACACACCCTGTAGGTTCCTCAGCTCCAGTGCGATCCTAGCTGTGGAATGACCTGGACCCTGAGGGACTGACCATGACTGCTTCACTTGGATGGGTGGAGGGAGGGGACTGCTTCCAGGGAAAAGGCTGCTCTGTAGCTCCATGACCTAGTTCACACCCTGCTTTTATGGATCCAGGCCTGGGGCATGGCTTCTGGGGCGACACCCCCCCCCCACAGCATTTCCAGTTACAGGATCAGCAATTACCCCATGCCATCCCCACCCCGGGTTTGGACTTTCTGAAATTCTTACAGTGTTCAAATTGCCACCCATAAACTCCGTATCACATTGGTGGGATCCCCGAAAGAAACTGGCTAGCCCCGAGGGTGCCTAAGAGCTATAGGAATTCAGGACTTATCTGCAACTTGAATGGCCAGAGTCTCTATTTTTTAATCTGTAAAATTCCCTGTCTGGAGTTGGAAGAGAGCTGAGCTGGGAGGAAAGGAAACGTGGATCACCCATTGCAGTGATGTCATAGGAATCCCCAAAATAGATTATTTGTGTTTAAGCAGAAATGCTGGAGCAAGCTATCAGAAATAGAAAAATTCCTTGACCAGCCTTCCCCAGCCAGCACCAAAGTGTTATTAAAGGTGTTGTGTTAGGGCTGGAGAGATGGCTCAGCAGTTAAGAGCATGGACTGCTCTTCCAGAGGACCCAGGTTCAATTCCCAGCACCCACATGACAGCCCACAACTGTCTGTAACTCCAGTGCCAGAGAATCTGGCACCTTCACACAGACATACATGTGGGCAAAACACCAATGCACATAAAATAAAAAGAAATAAATTTTTTTTAAAAGGTGTTGGTCCAGCATTGTTTGGTTGTTTGTCCTTACATTTTACACTTATTTTATTTATTTTCTTGTATGTGTGTGGGTGTGGGGGCATAAACTGGGTGCATGTGGCCATCAGATGAGAACTTGCAGGAGTCAGTTCTCTCCTCCTTCTATCATGTGGGTCCTGGGAATTGAACTCTCAGGTCTTCAGGTTTGGTGGCAAGCTTCCCTAACCGCTGAGCCATCTCGCCAGCCCTATTTTTGTTTTGTTTTGTTTTGTTGTGTTGTTTCCTGTTTTTGTTTGTTGAGACAGGATCTTGCTATGTAGACCAGGCTACCCCCCAATTTGTAGCTATCCTCCTGTCTCAGCCTCCTATCTCAGCCTCCTAAATTTAGGGGTTCCTACCATGTGCTACCACACCCCAGCAAGCTCAACTTATATATATATATATATATATGTATTTTATTTTCAATTATGTGTATGTGGAGAAGGGGTATATGTGCTCGAGTGCAGGTGTGTACAGAGGCCAGGGGCATCAGGTTCCCCTGGAATTGGAGATGTGTTAGTCAGAAAATCAATGAAGCTGGGCATGGTGGCGCATACCTTTAGTCCCAGCGCTTAGGAGACAGAGACAGGTAGATCTCTGTGAGTTTGAGTCCAGCCTGGTCTACAGAGCAAATTCCATGACAGCCAGGACTACACAGAGAAACCCTGTCTCAAAAAACAAACAAATCAAATCAAAACAAAAACAAAAAACAAAAAACAAAAAACAAAAACAAAAAGGAGGGAAGGAAGGAAGGAAGCTGGTCATGGTGGTGCATGCCTGTGTCCTAACACTCGGGTCACCAGCCTTGACAGCAGGCGTCTTCACCACTGAGCCATCTGGCCCACTGCCCCTCTCTTGAATTGTTGCTTTGACCAGTTGCTTTCTGTGAGCCTAGATGACGTATGAAGACTAGACTCCCTTCCTGCCACCCCTAAACCAACAAATGACACACTTCCAACTGTATGTGAGTGTACATGTGTGTCAGAGGCTATACTTGTGAGACTAGGGAAATTGGGGTTCCCTTCTGGTGGTTCTTATCAATTTTCTCTCTTTTTAAGATTTATTTATTTATTATGTATACAGTGTTCTGCCTGCATGTATGCCTGCAGGCCAGAAGAGGGCATCAGATCCCATTACAGATGGTTGTGAGCCACCATGTGGTTTCTGGGAAGTGAACTCAGGACCTCCGGAAGTGCAACCAGTGCTCTTAACCTCTGAGCCATCTTGGAATTTTCTCTTAGTTGCCTTCAGTGCTGCTTTAATACCTGTCAGTATGGATGTGTGCATGAGCCTGTGGAGGCCAGAGATTGGCATAGGTGTCTCTTTCAATTGGTGTCCAGCTTGTAGTAGTAGTAGTGCTGGGGAATGGTATGTTGGTGCAGGTGCCAGAGGAGTCCAGAGCATTGGATCCTCTGCAGCAGGAGTTACTGGCAGTTGTGTGCTACCTAATGCTGTTGCTGGGACCCAAACTTGGATTCTCTGACAGAGCAGTCCCTGCTCTTAACCACTGAGCCATCTCTCCAACCCTCTCCACCTTTTATTTTTTGAGGCACGATCTCTTACAGAATCAGCTCGACTGGCCAGCCAAACACCCCCAGAGATTCACCTGTCCTCCCTCACCAGCACTGGGGTTACAGGTGCATGCCACTGTGCCAGGTTTTTTATGTGAGCGCCAAGAATCTGAACCCATGTCCTCACACTTGGGTGGCAGGCATTTTACCCTCTAAGCTATCTCTGAACGCTTCCAATTTACAGTTTTTCTAACTTTCTTTTTTCTTAGAGACTGGACTCATTGTAGGTGACACACACCCCTTATTGTCTATCAGGGCCAACTTACAGAAGAATCTACAGTTGCAGAGGCCAGAGTTGTGGCTTTCAGTTGCCCAAATGGCTTCAGACAACTTTTGACTGCAGCTGGTGAGGTCCCTCTTGGTGACATCATCCCNATCTGGGGTGACTTAAGCCCCATTTCTTTGAAAATGGAATTTGAGAATATGAAGGCTTGGTCTCTCTACACTGATTAGCAGGGACCAGAAACCTGAGGAGGCCGATGTGGCCCGAAAGGCTTCGATGGACCTGGAGCCTTCTGATTGGCCCTGCCATTCTGGTCACTGCCCCAACTCCAGTGGGGGGAGAGAAGTTTCTGGATAGTTTTAAAATAAATATGGTGTGACCTGTAGCATCCAGTATTAGAGACATAGATTTTAAAGAGATAAAACAAACAGAAAAACTTCTTCAGAACAAGTACAAACATATAAAGCAATTGGTCGAAGCAACAGTTTAGAAGATGGGACAGTGGGCTGGCAAGATGGCTCAGAGGTAAAGGTGCTTGCTGTCAAGGCTGGTGATCTGAGTTCAGTTCCCGGGACCTGCACGGTAGAAGATGAGAACTGCTCCTGAAAGTCATCGTCTGACCTCCGCATGCATGCCAAGGCAAAGCACACCTGTCCCCCAAAACGAACAAATAAGAACACTAAGTAGGTTTTCTTGCACAACTGTGAACGTGCAATGCCTATGTATAGCATAAACATGTGCTATGCTCCTTTTGCAGGGGTTGCTTTGTTTTAGAGTGGTTGTGTTTGTTACTTTGTTCTTTACTTTTAATTTTTAAAATTACATTTATTTATTTGCAGAGGTATACGTATGTGGCATTCAGCAGGCAGCCTGCAGGAGTTGATTCTCTGCTTTTGTCATTTGAGTCCCGGGGATGGAACATAGGTCATTAGGCTTGACACAATTGCCTGTACCTGGTGAGCCATCTGGCTTGCTTTATTTATTTATTTAGAAATAAAGTCTCATGTAGCCCAGGCTGGCTTCAGACTGACTGTATAGCTGAGGATGACCTTGAATTTCTGACCCTCCAGCCTCTACCTCCAGAATGCCAGGATTTCAGGTGTCTGTGACACCACACCCAGCTTAACGTGTTCAGTTTTCAGGTGGAAGATATATTTAAAAAAGAAATAGGGGCATGGAGTGGTGTATGAAATCATGGAGACTGTCACTTGTGGATGTTGGCTTGCATTTGTCTAGAATATATGTAATAATTACAGAGCTGAACCACCAGACTCAGCGCTGCGTCTCTTTCTCCTCACCTTCCCCTCCACTCCCCTGTCTGAATTTTGTTTTTTTTGAGATTTATTTTCCCAGCGTTGGTGGAGCTCATCTTTAATCCCAGCACTCGGGAGGCAGAGGCAGGAGGATCTCTGTGAGTTCGAGGCCAGCCTGGGCTACCGAGTGAGTTCCAAGACAGCCAGGGCTACACAGAGAAACCCTGTCTGGGAAAAAAAAAAAAAATTATTTTTATTTATGTCTATGTGTGTGAATGCAGGTGCCCACAGAGGCCAGAAGAGGGCGTNTGGAGTTACAGGCAGTTGAGAGCCTCCAGGTGCAGGCACTGGGAACCAAATTTGCTTGTGATTTCTGCTGCATTGAAACACAGGGGAAGAACCTCTTGGGTCTACCCTCCTCCAAAACGCTAGTACTCAAGGCTGAGGCAGGAGGATCACAGTGATGATGACGCTTTGTCAGCTTGCCTGGATCTGGAATCAGATAACAAGCAAACTGCTGAGGACACCTGTGAGGATTTTCTNCATCAGTTTAATTCAAGTGAGAAGACCCACCCTAAACATAGGTGGCTACCTTCCAGTGGCAGCCAGATAGAGGGAAGCCTGAGCAAGCAAAGTTCTTGGTTTTTACTGCTGCTGCTGCAGGCAACGCTGTCATTCTTGATGACTTCAGTCATCCAATGTGAACTGAAGACCAGTGACTCTCCAGGAATTCTCCAGGCCTTCAGGGCCTGCTGAGGCATCCAGCCATGCAGACTGAACAGCTACAGTGTTCTCGGCCTCTTTAGTAGGAGACAGCTATTATTGGGGGTCTTAGACAGTATTGTGTAAGCCAATTGAATACACCCCCTTTCTTAATACATACTCACTCTGTTGACTAACNCAGCTACACACCAGACTCTGGTACCAAAAACCCAACCAAACAAGCAAACAAGCAAACAAGCAAACAAGAAGCGCCTGCCCCAGAGCTCCCATGTTCCTCAGATGGAGGCTGCTGTCTGGTTTTTGTCTCCAGCTTTGGGTTCCATGTCTACATTCCCCACCGTTTGATTGATCGCTCTGGGTAAACAGCAGAGGTGCTTGCTCTGGGGCTAGGGGACTCACTAATGCACAGAGAGGTTCACATGGGGTCTGTCACTCCGACATGCCCTGCTCTGGGCCATGCTGGAGGCCTTCTCCATGCTCCCCAGGATCCTTCCTCCTAACTGTCCCCTTCTGCTCTCCAACCCCACCTGGGGTTGGAGAGCTCAGTCAGGAAAGCACTTGCCCCACATTCATGAGGACTGGCGTTCATATCCCCAGCACCCATGTAAAAGCTGGGTACTGACAGACCCCACCTATAATCCTATAAGAAACAGGCAGATCCATGATGCACGCAGGCCAGCCAGAGTAGCCAAATCCATAGCCCCAGGTCCAGTGACTCGTCTGAAAAGATAAGAACCGGAAGAAGATAAGTGATGTTGACCTCTAGTCCCTGTACATGCTCATGTTCACACACACATACATACAAGTACACACACAACCTTTCACCTGTGACAAATGACTAAAATTATCCCCAGTGTTATCGACCCCTAACTTTACTTCCGAATAAGCATTTTTTTACCCAGCCCATAAATGGGCACTTTCTGTTCACAAGTCATTAAAATCCTACTGTCTTTCAGGAACACTGTAGTCATCCATTGACTGCCTCCAGGAGATTAGGGTATCCTGCCTCACAGCACTAAATGGAGTTCACAGGAGCTCGAGCACACACACACATACACACACACACACACATGCCCCAGAGGCACCTGCACAGTCACTGTCCCCTGAGGAAATGTGATCAGGTCACTCACTTGCATTCTCTTGATCTCTGACAGGTTCAACAGGAAGACAGAAGTCTTACTGATTTTTTTTTTTTTAACTTAGCTGAGGGGCTGGGCATGTAACTTGGTTAGGAAAGCCCGAGACGCTCAGGGACCTTCCCCAACAAAGCGAAAGCCAGGCACAGCGGCACACACCTATAGCCCCAGCACTCTGGAAGTTGAGGCAGCAGGACAGGATCAGGAATTCAAGGTCATCCTTGGCTTTGTTGTGAATTTGAGTCTACATGAATCCATCCCCAAAAGTGGGAGAGGACATCTAAAGAATGGCTCTCATCGCATTAATTTTTAAATATATTTTTTTTTATTTAAAGGTGTGTGGATGTGTGTATTATGTATGTGGAGGTCAGAGGACCACCTTTAGGAGTCTGTTCTCTCCGTCTACCTCTATGTGGTTTTCCAAGATTGAGCTCAGGTTTCTGGACTAAGCTCCTTTATCTGCTGAACCATCTCAATGACCCCATATTAATTTTGAAAATTTTTTATTACATTTATTTGTTGGGGGGGCACAAGTAGTGTGTGTGGAGGTCAGACAGTTTTCAAGGACTGTTTCTCTCCTCCTACTTTATGGGTTATGGGAATTGAACTTAAGTGGTTGGGCATAGGCAGCAAGCCATCCCACTGGTTCTCAACCTGTGGGTCACGACCCTTTGGGGATCCTGTATCAGATATCCTGCATGCCAGATATTTACATTATGATTCATAACAGTAGAAAAGTTACAGTTATGAAATAAAATGAAATAATGTTATGGTTGGGAGTCACCACAACATGAGGAACTGTATTAAAGGATCACAGCATTAGGAAGGTTGAGAACCACTGGTTTAAAGAGATAGTCCATTCATATAATTCAATATTCAAAAAGTTCAGAGGGCTACACATCAGTATTGTCCCAGTCACCCAGGGTCCCAGCCCAGAAGCACCCACCATGACTAGCCTTTAAAGACCTTCTTGAGGAGCCAGGCTTGGTGATGCACATCTTTCACCCAGCAGAGGCAGACAGATCTCTGTGAGTTGGAGGCCTCCCCAGTCTACAAATTGGCTTCTTGAAGTCAGTCTCCTTCTCTCTCTGTGTGTGTATATGTGT
>LZPO01034773.1:652401-662699 GCA_001675575.1 Neotoma lepida
GATACCTGTAGAGACACCTCAGAGATAGAGATGGAATTACAGGCTGTCTGGGCCTCTGACGTGTGCCTAGCACTCTTTAATCACTGTGGTGTCTCTCCAGCCAGTGCTTTGGTCTTTTTTTGAGACAGGGTCTCTTGTAGCCCAGGCTGGCCTCAAGCTGCAGTGCTACTGAGTGTTGGGATTCCAGCTGTGAGCCATCACACCCACACTGTCTTCAATAAGCTCCTTTGTTCAGTGTGAAGGGGGGTGGCCATCATGCCTAGTGTTCAGGGGTGTGTTTGGGGAGGAGTCTCTGCTGCTGGGTGAGGTCTAGAGCCACTGTCCCTTCCTGTCGCCTTCTCCCATTAGGGTTGAGGTGTCTCTGGAAGGGCTCTGTGCCTTCTTGGGTACAAACATTGGGAAGAAGTCTTGGCAGTGGGTCATCGGGAAGTCATCTGGCTTCCCTCTGCCAGCTCCTCTTGTGCCATCCGCTGCCAGTCACAGAGTCCTGCCCTCTGCCACTCTAGGAGACCGGATGTGCCTGTCCCTGTGGAGACCAGAGGATGTGTGATTGCCAGCCCAGGTAGGGTCCCAGGGAGGGGTGAAGGGAAGTCCTTGGTGCCATTCCCTAAGGAGAGGAGTCACTGCAATTTGACATTGACCGGAGCCACAGTCGCAAGGAGTTGGGTGCCGAGCAGCCTATGTTTGGACCTTTGGCTGCTCACAGAACACCGAGTTCTCTTCATATCTACTCAAGCTCAGTCATGGACAGGAAGTGCCTTCCGCTTCAAGTGAAGTGGACTTTGGTGTTTGTTTACTGTTTGTTTTNAACCAGGCTCTCCTCAGCACAGAGGGGATAAGGAGTGGGGCACTCATTATGGAGTCCAGGCTGGCCTCGAATTCAGAATTCAGTCTTCCTCCGNCTCCGCCTCTTGAGCACTAGCATTGCAGGTGTGTGCCAGGGATTGAACTTGGGGTTTTGTGCACACCAGGCAGGTGCTGAATTAATGAGCTATATCCCTGCCCCTGGGGCTTGGTTTGATTTTTATTGTTGTTGTTTGTTTGTTTTTTGAGACAGGGTTTCTCTGTCTAGCCCTGGCTGTCCTGGGACTCTCTCTGTAGACCAGGCTGGCCTTGAACTCGGAGACCTGCCTGACCCTGCCTTCCAAGTGCTGAGATNTAAAGGTGTGCGCCACCACATCCAATTTTGGTTTAGTTTTGAAAGAGAGAGTTTTAACCAGGCAGGTGGTGCACACCTATAATCCCAGCACTGGGGAGGTGGAGGCAAGAGGATCAGGAATTCTAGGCCAGCCTTGGCTATATAGTGAGTTTGAGTCTAGCCTTGTTTACATAAGACCTTGTCTTAAAAAAGAAGTGGTTATGATGTCTTTATGGAATACTGCTAATTTTTATTAACTAGTGTCTGTTCTGTGATTTGTGTGAATTGATAAGCTCAGTACATATGTGCAAAGATGGGTCATGGGAAACCCTGAGCTATTCAGGTGGTTCCTCTGTCTGTGCCCAGCGATGTTTGTTTTCTTTGTAGTGGTGACAGGAAGTCTCCTTTTACAGCATAAGTGAAAACAAGGGTCATTTGAAAGAGAGCTAGGAGGCTGTCCAAATGCTGGGAGCTGTGGCTGGTATTCAAGAGACAGTGCAATGGCTCTGGCCAAACATGTAATGTTCAAGCCACAAGGTCCTGGAAGGAAATGGGATAACCTGACTGTGCACAGAGACTAAAAGATATTTGTGTTCTGCAGAAGGGCCCACAAAATATGATTTTGTGTGTGTGTGTGTGTGTGTGTGTGTGTGTGTGTGTGAGAGAGAGAGAGAGAGAGAGAGACAGAGTCTCCGGTATCCTAGGCCTCCAGTTGAGTATGTAGCCTGGATGGTCTTGAACTCCTGACCCTCTTGCCTCCACATGATTCCTGTGTGTTGGGGTTACAGGTGTGCATTAGCATACCTGGCTTATTTGGTGCTAGGGATGGACCCCAGATTTTGTACATGGCAGACAGTCTACCATCTGAACTATATCCCAGGCTGGTAATCTTTTATTTATTTAAAAATTTTTAATTTTGTGTATGTGTGTGCCTGTATGAGTTTACATGTCACCACCTGTGTGCAGGAGTCTTCGGAGGCCAGAAGACAGCATCAGATCCCTAAAGCTGGAGTTAGAGGACATTGTGAGCAGCCATGTGGGTGCTGGGATTGAGCCTGGCCAGGTCCTCTGGGGTAGCAGGAAGTGTTCTTAACTGCTGAGCCATCTTTCCAGTCTTAGGCTGGGAATCTTAATGGAGGGGATTAAGAGAGAGGAGCTGGAAGGGACCACATCGGGAGAGAGGCCTCCACTGAGAGCTGGACCGGTGGCCACCTAGACGCAGAGCTTCTTTGTTAGCTCTCAGAGAGCAGCCTTGGCTGCTGTCCTTGAGGAAGAAGCAGTGGTGACAGCATCCTGCCTATGGCAGGGTCTGGCAGCAGGTGGCCCGGTGGGCCGGTTGTGGCNATGAGAGATGAAGTCAGGCTTGGCCAAGGTGGACTGTTGCATGCTTATCTTAGCAGTGCTGATGTGACCGCGGTATAGACTGTCCCTTTCATCATGGAGTGTGTGGTAGCATCCCAGGCTCCACCCACTGGATGCCAGCACCCCCCACCCTCCACTGGGATAGCNAACACTGTTTCCAGGCTTTGCTAAGTGCCTCTTAATGGGGCAGGGTTACCCTGGGCTCCTGCAGCCAGCACTCCCTTTGAGTGGCCCTGTTCCTATTGTTCTTTTAAAGTGTCTCATCCTGTCTTCAAACCAAACCTTGTGGACTTATATCTGGACCATTGTTTTCCGCAGTGAGATCAGCCTTTTAATTTAGAATTGGAAGTTAGAACTTCCAATTAGAACTTTTTATTTTACTTTGTTGTTACAGTGTTGGGCATTGAACCTAGCACCTGACACACGCAGGCCAGCTCTCTGCCTCTGGACCTCACCTCCATGCCGCCGCTTTATTTATTTATTCATTCATTCATTCTTTCATTCATTCTTTTATTTATTTATTTATTTATTTGGACTTTTCAAGACAGGGTTTCTCTCTGTAACAGTCCTGGCTGTCTTGGAACTCCCTTTGTAGACCAGGCTGGTCTCGAACTCACAGAGATCCACCTGCCTCTGTCTCCCAAGTGCTGGGATTAAAGGCATGTGCCACCACCGCATTGGCCCCAGGCTTCTTACTTTTTATTTTAACACAGGGTCTCTGGATTGTGTAGGCTTGCCTTAAATGAGCCACTTTGTAAATGAGGCTGGCTTCTGCTTCAGCCTCCAGAGTAGCTGGGATGACAGGCCTGTGCCTGCAGGTCTGGCTCCAAAGTGCATTGGGCTGTATTAGTAGGGTGTATTGAGAAGTGATGTGGACTATATTGTATTCCCCATCTCCAGACTTCCCTATAGAAACCCTAATTTTGACTGTGACCATATTTGGAAGGCCATTAAAGAAGTGATTAATTAAGAGCCAGACAGTGGTGGTGCACACCTTTAATCCCAGCACTCGGGAGGCAGAGGCAGGCAGATTCTGAGTTCAAGGCCAGCCTGGTCTACAGAGAGAGTTCCAGGGCAGCCAAGGATATACAGAGAGACCCTGTCTCAAAAAACCAAAACCAAAACCAAACAAAAAAAGTGATTAAGATAAAACATGATAAAGCTTGTACACACAAAGTACACATAAAATAAAAACAAAACAAAACATGGGCTGTTGGGATGGCTCAGTGGGTAAAGGGGAGTCTGAGGATCTGAGTTANGTCCCAGACCCATGTGGAGAAGGAGAGAATGGAATCCCATCTCCTGACCTCCACATGAGTGCTGTGACAAGCAGGTGCCCATACACATACCCCCCCCCCAATAACTACATAACAGTATAGCAAAGAGCAAGATGGTTAGGGTGGCCTAGATCTGGCCTGGAGATACTGAGGATGTGCGAGGAAGTGCCACAGGGGGACCCAGCCACCTGCAAACCACTGAAGCCCCAGAGGAAAACAAGTTGTAGCTACCTTGATCTTAGATTCATGGCCATCGGAATTGGGCAAAATACACTTTTATTGTTTAATGTCTAAACTTATGATCCTTTGTTACAACAGAGAAGTCATACAGGAACTACTGGCTGCAGTGTTGGCAGGAATTCTACCTCACTGTTATTAATAAAACTTTATTTTAAACTGATGCTGAGTTCAGGCTAGCTTTTTTTTTCTTTTTAATAATTTATTTAGCTTTATTTTATGTGCATTGGTGTAAAGGTGTCAGATCTCTTGGAACTGGAGTTACAGACAGTTGTTAGCTGCCAATGTGGGTGCTGGCAATTGAACCTGGGTCCTCTGGAAGAGCAGACAGTGTTCCTAACCCCTGAGCCATCTCTCCAGCCCAAGTTCAGGNCAGTTTTAAGAGCTTCCTCTAAGGGGAAGTTACAGGGCCTAGTGAGATGGCTCAGCAGGTGAAGACACTTGCTGCCAANCCTGATGGTTTTGAGTTCAATCCCCAGAACCCCTATGATGGTAGGANAGAACTGACTTTTTCAAGTTGTCCTCTGACCATTCCTGCTCCATGGTACCCATGCCCCACTTCCCTTAACATACAATAAATAAATAAAAATGTAATGAACTTCTGATCATACTGCTTCCACCTCCTGAGTGCTGGGATCACAGACCCACGCCACCACTCAGGATTTGTGGTGCTGGAATTAGAACCTAAGGCCTCAAGCATGCTGGGTAATCACTCTTCTGAGACTCTCAGTACCACCNAGGCTGACTTGGTAACACCAGCAACTCCACATTCTCCAGAAGTGGTGTCTGTTTTGAGACCTAGTATTCATTTGCACTCCATTGACTGTACCCTGTGAGTGATGTTTATGTTAATGAAGGAGAAAGGAGAATATTTAATGTTTATTTTCAACCTGATTTTTATTTTTCTTAATTGATAAAGCTTCTTTATGTTCTGAGTGTCTGCATGTATGTCTGTGCACCACATGTGTGCAGTACTCACAGAGGCCAGAGGAGGAAGGCAGATCCCCTGGAAATGGAGTTACAGGCAGTTGTGAACCATCATGTGGGTGCTGGGATCTGAACCCTGGTCCTTGGCAAGAGCAGCCAGTGCTCTTAACTACTGAGCATCTCTCCAGCTCCTATTCTCATCCTTTACAATGAAATCATTGACTTGGAACACACTTTAGATTTTTGTTTTTTGTTTTGAAGACAGGGTTTCTCTGTGTAGTCCTGGCTGTCCTGGAAACTCACTCTGTAGACCAGGCTGGCCTCATACTCAGAGATGCATCTGCCTCTGCCTTCTGAGTGCTGGGATTAAAGGTGTGTGACCATGCCCAGCTCAGTCCTTAAATGAAAAAACAAAAAACAGCAGGGCAGTGGTCCAAGCACTCAGGAGGCAGAGGCAGGCGGATCTCTGAGCTCAAGGCCAGACTGGTCTATAGAGTGAGTTCCAAAACAGTCAGAGCTACACAGAGAAACCATGTCTCAAAAACAAAAACAAAAACAAACAAACAAAAAAACCCCACCAAGCAAAACATTTTATTCTCAGCACTTGGGAAGCAGAGGCAGTTGTTCTCTGTGAGTTCAAGGCCAGCCAAGTCTACATAAGACCCTGTCTCAAAGCAACAACAAACCAGCCTTATTCATAACACATATTACATATGCCTCTTCATACAAAGACAAGTGTAGAAATAACACTTTTCTAGCATGTGGGAGAGGCTGGAGTCAGACCTCAGGAACAGCAAACAGATACCCCAAACTCAGATAACAATAGCAACAAACAGGAAGATTGAAGCAGAGAGAGACAGGCGGCAGTGGGGGGTACCATGGTGGCTGGTGATGAGCCAGAATTTCAGGTTTGTTTATGAGACAGGGTCTTACACCATATCCCAGGTTGGCCTTGAAATTATGGTAATCCTCCTGCCTCAGCCTCCAGAGTACTGGGATTACAGACATGTGCCACCATATCCTGCAGCAAACGCCTTTTTCCTTTGCCCTTAAGACAGGGTCTCACTCTGTAGCCCTGGCTTGCCTCAGACTTCATGCAGTCCTCCTGCTTCTGCCTCAGAGGGTTGGGATTACAAGTGCACACATCATGCCTGGCACAAATAACATTTGAAGTGGCATTGTAGAGGCTGTGGGCGTGGCTCAGTGGTAGAGCATGTGCTCAGCCAAGAACCAAGCCTTGAGTTCCAGCCCTAGGGACTGAAAGAAGAAAAGGAAGTGGGGGTGAGGGCGCCAGTGTTTCTGGGTTTCAGAAGCGGAATGTTGCATTCTCCCAGGTTGGTTGCAGCTTTGGTTCTGAACTCTATGGTCCAAAGCACAGTGACAGCCGGGACAAAGGGGGGAAGGGTTGAGGGGAGAGGCCTCTCATATCAGGGAAAGGCAGCCCAGCCCAGTGACACTCTGATTCCTGTACACCATCTCACAGAAGGCCAACCAAGGTGTTCCAGTCTGTTCCTTCTGCACATTCACCCAAAAGGCAACTGAAATTTATAGCATAGCACTGGGACTAAAAATAGCCCCATGACTCACGCATTCATGCACTCCGTAAATATTTACTGCGCACCGACTCCGTGGCTGGCAGCACCAGTGCTGGGGACACCAGAGGCAGGCAGACTCCTGGCGGCAGCAGCTGTGTGCATTGAGGCACATCGAGTGGCCGGGAAGGCTTGGGTGAACTTGGAGTCTTAGGTGCCAGTGCAGCTGTCCTAGGTGTGTAAGGCTTGTCTAGGGACTCCTATGTGGTCCTGCTGCTCGGTACCCCAGGAAATGAGGCTTGCAGAGCGCAGAGAACCAGCCTGAGGTCTCTCAGCACTGCCCTGCAGCCACCCAGGCTTCCCAGCTTGTCTGTTTCCTTTCTCCTCCCTTCCTCTCCCTCCCTCTCATTCCTTTCTTTCTTTTCCCCCATCCTCGTTCTGTAGCTTTTGTTTCTAGGCAGATGGACAGATTGCCAGTGTCTTCTCAGAGGCCTGGATCACAACTCCCAGACTGAGCCCACACCTGCCTGGTGACTGAGGTGCCCTCATGGCCACCCCAGCTGCCACTTCACAACTATAGCATAACTGAAATTCCCAGCAGTCCCTAACCCAATGCTGAGCCTTGGGGACATAGTCACAGATGTCCCTCCTGAGTAGCAGTGGATGCTAGAATGAGGGTCTGTGGGACCAGGGCCTTGATAAGAGGGAGCCCTGNATGGTGAAACCACAGAGGAGCTGTGAGACCAGGAGGACCACACCCCAGAACTGTACCGAGAACCCCCAACTCCAGGGCCCCAGTGGGATGTTTTGCATTAAGGCAGGGCTTCATGTAGACCAGGCTAGCCTCACCCTAAANTCATCTCACAGGATCTTAGATGACGGCTGTGGGTCATCTCACCCAGCTTCCCAGTGGGGTTTTTATTTTATTTATTTATAGATTTTTATTTTTTATTTTAATAATTTTTTTCTTTTTATTTAAACTTCATTTCCATAAATTGTCAATTAAAAGATACTACACCCCTTTCCCCTTTTATCTCTTCATTCACTCCCTTCCTAAATCCCTTCTAAATTCTTCCTGGTTAAGTGTGGATGAATAAGTATGCTGAAATACATGAATACAATCTGCTGCATCCATTTTTGTTGGTTGTACATATATGGATAATTGGCTGACCATGTTGTATTGGACAAATAATTAGGGAGCTCATCCCTGACTTATTCTTTCAAATGAAGGAGAATTCTACTTTTTATTATATATTTATTTATTTATTTATTTATATTATTAAAACATCCGATGTACAACTGCAGGAGAGATAACATACAGATAGCTTGAACATAAATAGAGGTACAAATTCTTATCCTAATAGTGAAATGTTTCACTAAAGCTTGCCCAGTGACTGGGCAAAACCCAAACTTATTTTATGCTACAGTCATCCTAGGGTCCTTCCTGCTAGGTAGCCTCCCTGGATCTGTGGGTTGCAGAGTGATTGTCCTTTGGTTTATATCTAGTATCCACCTATTAGTGAGTACATACCATGTTTGTCCTTCTGAGTCTGGGTTACCTCACTCAGGATGATATTTTCTAGTTCCATCCATTTGCCTGCAAATATCATATGGTCATTGTTTTTCTCTGCTGAGTAGTACTCCATTNTGTATATGTACTACATTTTCTTGATCCATTCTTCAGTTGATGGGCATCTAGGTTGTTTCCAGGTTCTGGCTATTATGAATAATGCTGCTATGAACATAATATTTTTTTTAAGATTTATTTATTTATTGTGTACACAGCATTCTGTCTGCGTGTATGCCTGCAGGCCAGAAAAGGGCACCAGATCTCATCACAAATGGTTGTGAGCCACCATATGGTTGCTGGGAATTGAACTCAGTACCTCTGGAAGAGCAGCCAGTGCTCTTAACCTCTGAGCCATCTCTGTAGCCCCCAGTGGGGTTTTTAAATAGTAACCCTTCCCTTTGGGCATGAAAGTGATAATTCCTGTTGTAAAAAAGTTAATGATGTAGTGCCTAAATTATTATTATCACTTTGTGGTGCTAAGGGTTTGAATCCAGGACCTTTGCATATGCCACACAAGTGCCCCAGCTCATAGAATTGTGTAAAGCTCAACCTTTTAAAAAATCTGTGTGTGCACACACATGCGAGTGCACATGTGTGTTCTATGGAGGATCCCTGGAGCTGGACTTCAGGCAGTNGTGAGCTGAGGATGTGTGTGCTTCAGTCTCCCATTGTTAACACTTAGGTTTGTTTCCCTCTGGTGAGAGTCTTTAGGGAATGGCTAGTCAGTGAGTTTGCTACAACTTGTTTTTACTATTGTAAATTATAGTTCTTCTTTGTTTGTTTTTGAGACAAGATTTCTCTATGTAGCCTTGGCTGTCCTGACTTGCTCTGTAGACCAGGCTAGGCTAGTCTTGAACTCAGAGATCCACCGGCCTCTGCCTCCCGAGTGCTGGGATTAAAGGCATGGGCCACCACCTCCCGGCCTCCTTTATGTATTTTTTTAAATAAAAAAGCAAATTTATGTTTGGTGTGATGGTGCACGCCTTTAATCCTGGTATTTAGGAAACAGAGGCAGGCAGATCTCTGAGTTCGAGGCCAGCCTGGGCTACACAGTGAGACCTTGTTTAAATAAATAAACAAAATTTTTATTATTGTGGTGGGGACAGAGAGAGCTCATGTGGAGGTCAGAGGACAGCTTTGTGGTCTTGGTTCTCTCCTTCCACCTACATGAGTTCTGGGCACTGGACAAGTCATGAGGCTTTGTGGCAAATGCCTCTGCTTACTAAGCCATCTCAGAGAACCTTGTCTTTGGAGGAATTTTTATTGGCCATATTCTCAAGTCACTAGATGCTCAAGGGGGTCTGTCTATGTTTTATTATGTGGGTTTCTGGAAGGTTCTGCAGAAGCCTGAGTTTCCCCATATTTGAGGGTTAGGACCAGTCCTAACCCTTCTTCAGCTGCCGTTGATGTGACTGCTCTGTAGTCTTTGTTAGGTGACCTTAACTTGTGGCAGGTTGAATTTAGGAGATTGACCATTCAGTATGTGTTTGTTGAATGAGTACAACTAAGCTTTGTGTGGTCTTTTTGAGATAGGGTCTCACTATGTAGCCCAGGCTGGCCACAAAGCCGCCATCGGGGCTGGGATGACAGGCGTGGGTGACAGTTTGTCACCACAAGCTGGTGTGGATAAGAGGGCGAAGTGTGGTCATGTCTGGCTTGCCTGAAAAGAGGGGTTTGTAGCATAGTTGGAACCCAGAGGCCAGTGTCCCTGGCAGCAAGAATGATAGCCTTTTGCCTGCTGAAGGTGCCTGCACACTGAGCTGGCTTTATGTTCAAGTCCTGCCTGGCCTGACTCCTGGGTGCAGCCTCCCTGCATTTCTGTGGCCTTTATTTTGTTTTGGAATGTGGCATGCATCGAAAGATGACCTTGANCTCCTGATCCTCCTGCCTCAGCCTCCTCAGTGCTGGGGTGATGGGTATGCACCACTACCTGACTGTACAGGGCTTTGGCAACCTTTCCTTTGGCTTTGCTGAGGCTTCTCTGTGCCAAGGCCCTGCCCATGGTGCAGCAGCCCTGTGGCTTGCTGTTGGTCTCCATGGGAGCCGAGGAAGGAGGAGGAAAGTTCGTAGGGAGGTGGCCGTTTNCCAAGGCCCAACTGGCTTCAGAGACCACGTGGTCAAAGACTGTGTGGGTCAAGTTTGGGACTCGCTGTCTATACCNGTGACCTAGAGCAAGTGAGTTCCTCTCTGAGAACTGACTGAGGTTAACACCGCTAGTGCTTTGTTGTTTTGGGGATTTTTATTTTACATTAAAA
>LZPO01034773.1:662988-674042 GCA_001675575.1 Neotoma lepida
GTGTCCAGGGAGGTCAGGAGAGTGGGTCAGATCCCTGGAAACGAGCTGCAGAGGACTGAGGGAAGTCTTACAGGGGTGCTGGTCACTGAACTCTGGTCCCTTGCAACAGCGCTGAGCCATCTCTCCAGCCCCTTTGGTTTTTTGAAACTTGATCTCACTGTGTAGCCGTAGCTGGCCTGGAACTCACAGAGATCCCCTGCCTCTGCCTCCTGGGTGGTAGAATGAAAGGCTTGNATCACCACCCTGGCTGTTCTGTGGTTTTTTGAGACATGATTTGACTGTGTAGTCCAGCCTCACCTTGAACTTGCAGCCATCCTCTTGCCTCAGCCTTCCCATGCTGGTATTACAGGCAGCTGCTCATTGCTGTGAGGGAGGAATGGGTGACAGTGTGTGCTGTCCACGGACCTTGAAACTTGGCACCATGGATACACAGAAGTAGTGTTAATTACTGTGGGAGAAGTGGGAGCTAGTGGGGCAGGGCTGCTGCCGGGGGGAGGGTGTCCCTGGTGTGTGTCCTGCATCTGTCCTTAGGTTCCTTCCACAGTTGTCAGTCTGGGAGCTCGGAGGCGGCACTTTGAAGTGGGGTGGCATGGCAAAACTCTGGACCATAGCCTATCTCTCTCCTTCCCATTTTGGAATTTCTGGGAAATAGTTTCTCATGGGCAAAAAGGGTTGGCTGGAAGCCACNCACGGTTGCTCAGAGGCTGGAGGACTCATTGGTATGCACGGAGATTGTATATATGCAATGTATAGACAGTTTTTATTGACTGTTTTGGTATCCATGGGTAAATGGATTTCTTTTTTGTTGTTTAGTTTTGAGGCAGGGTTTTGTGTAGCCTAGACCAGCCTTGAACTTACCATGTAGCGTAGGCTGCCTTGAACCCTTGATCCTCCTGCCTCTGCTGCCCATGCTGGGATCACGGTCATGTTCCACCACCCTTGGCTGGTGCTGGCAATTTCTAGGCTCCTGCTGTGCCTAGTGCTGGTTGTGGGCTGTATGCTACACCTGTTTTACAACCTATGACGCAATGGCCTAGATCAAGGAGGAAGTACAGGCCGTAGGAGGAAGTACTCCTGCCCAGAGCATGTGAAAGGCTGGAAGAGTTAATCATCAACACTGGCAGATAGACAGACCTGGCACCCCGCCAGGGTGGAGGTGAGTGACCTGACAGTAGGTGATGAGATAGGGGTAGTGGGCTTTGATTTATTTTGCAATGTTAAGGGCAGAACCTGGAAACCCATTCACGCCAGGCAAGAACCCAGCCACTGAGATACCTCCCTAGCTTCTTATTTATTTATTTTTAAANTAAGTCACCTGTTTTTATATGAAAAACACATACTAGCCACAAATTCACACAAAGGTGCAGAAGTGTATGCACACCATAGTTAATGTTCCTATCAGCCCTTGTTAGTGACTCTCTGCTTCTGTGTTATTTTAGAAAACACTTGTAATCATCTGCTAAAAACCACATATATTTTTGCATCTATATAAATATATAGCTGCACATACAATCTTCTTGCTGTTCTGAGGTTGGAACTCCTGTCTTGCATACACTGGGCAGCTTTTGTTTTGTTTTGTTTTATGACAAAGTCTCTATGTAGCCTTGGCTATCCTGGAATTCTCTCTGTAGACCAGGCTGGCCTCAAACTCACAGAGATCCTCTTGCCTCTGCCTCCTGAGTGCTGGGATTAAAGATGTGTGCTACCCTGCCTAGCCCAGCTTTTATTTTTTTAAATAGGCGTGTGTGTGTGTGTGTGTGTGTGAGAGAGAGAGAGAGAGAGAGAGAGAGAACCGATACATGAGGAGGCCAGAAAAAGGCATTGATTCCCTGGAGCTTGAGTTACAGGCCATGAGCTGTCCAATGTTGGTTCTGGGAACTGAACTTGGGTCTTCTGTGAGAATAGNACACACTCTTAACAGCTGGGCCATCTCTTTAGTCCCTTAAATTTTGTCATTATGTGACTATTCAGATTTCAAAGTGACTTGAATTGTTTACATAGCTTCTACCTGAAGGATTTAGAATCTGTTTTCTGATAGTGAAACTAATATATATGGTAGCCAGAGTATCATATATGTTAACACTTTGGCGTGGGAGATAAGTTATCATAAGCTTTTACTACTTAAAATGTTATACATTTGCCTACTAGTTTTATAAATGATGTTGCCTTCAGAATTTGTATNAAGGTAGAAAACTATCTCGCATCTATTGTGCAGTGGGAGTCTTGTCACTGTTNGATGCGTTCTGATGTCCTAAATACGATGATTGCAGAAACTGTTCTGTTGCTCTTAAAAATGGACCCACACATGACGAAACCATGCCTTTGGGTTACTCTCCCGACTTGTAAGGCTGACACTGGTGTACACAGTCTTCACCAGCAGTGCCTCCTGCTACAGTGTGACAGTCTCCCAATGTAAAGAAACTGGACATGTGCTCTCTCTGTGATTTTTGTTAGACATAAGAAAGTAGTAAGCAAGCTTCTTTTTCCTGTTGAAACATTTTAGAAAAGCNCTGCTAGTCAGGTCTTTATTCTTAAATTAATCTCAAACTGGATGTAAAATCTTAAAAATATTTTTTATATNTTTTTTAATAGTAGTATAAGAACTCTGGCTGCTATTTAGTTATTCTGTTTTCTGGATAGAAGGTATTTGAAAAGTCCAATTTCTGTCCCAGGGTAGCAAAATGTCCTTCCTCATTTTGTTGTTGTTTTGTGCTTTATAACTTTACACTACCTTTTGAATATACAAACCTCATTCTTCATTGGACAGTGTGAAGGCTTTGATTTCTTGGAAGTTAAATTTGAAGATGCATGTGTCTTTGGCATTCCCCCGGCTCTGAGATGTACTAACCACTGTGTGCAGAGGCCAGAGAGGCCAGGGCTAAGACTGTACTATGAGTCTTACTGAGGAGTTTCCATAAATCAATATCAAATGACAGTTCTTAGATTTTTGTATTCTGCCTAGTTTAAAAACAAAAGAAAAGTAGTTACCACGAGGGGCTAGTAAGTTTGATGCTGTTCTTGCCAAACAAACTCAGCCAAAATCCTTAAAGTGGCAGTGTGGAGAGGAGGACACATGGCTCTGATTTTGAGTGAATTTTCATGAATGTTGGAGCTTCTGAAGTCTTGAATGTATTGGGTCTGTCAAGGTACACACGTGCCTTTGTGAATATTCATTCTTGATCTCATTAATCAGGTGATGAGTGGTGAAATGTAGCAGAGCTGAAGGATAGAACTCAATAATAACTTTGTGAACAAGTTGGAATTGTCATATTACTGTGTAATTGGTTTGCTTTTAAAAATGAACAATAAATAAAATAAAATAAAAAATTTTGTCATTATGATGGTGTTGATGCATGTGCCATGGCGTGCATGTGCAGGTCAGAGCAGCACCTTTGGGAGTCAGTCCCTCCTTCCGTGGTGGGTCCTGAGGTTTTCAGCTTGAACTTCTCATGCTTTTACCTGCTGAGCAATCTTGATGGTCACTGGCTTTACATTTTAATCTGGTTGAAAAGCTGATGCTATCAGAAGATGACAAGGTTATTTTATGAAAAAGTTTCTTTTCTTTTTTTTTTTTTAAATTGTGAAACATAGCTTATAAGCTATTAGGCCTGGAGGGAGGGAAGGCTCAGGGGTCAAGAGCACTGGCTACTCTTGAAGAGGGCCTGGGTGTGGTTCCCAGCACCCACCTGACACTTCACAACCACCTGTAACTCTACTTGTAGGGAATCCAGTGCCCTCTTCTGGCTTCTGCTGGCACCAGGCACACACGCAGTGCTTTTACATACATGCAGACAAACAGAACACGCATACACATAACATAAATCGCAGAAAGAAAAACTATCCATAGTCAGACGTGGTAGTGCAGAGCTTTAATCCCAGCAGTCAGGAAGCAGAGACAGGCAGATCTCTGTGAATTCAAGGCCAGCCTGGTCTACATTGTAAGTCTAGGCCAGCCTGGACTACATAGTGATCCTGTTTCCAGCAAACAAACACACAAGGAAAGCCTGTAATTAATTGAATTCCTTATGCACAAAATATTCTCCTATATACCGTGGACATAATCCCAAATTCTCAAAGTAGGTCAGCACGACAGGACTTCTCTTTCACAAAGGCCAGCTGGAATCAGAGATGAATGGCCCAAAGCCCCACCGTTAATGTTGACCTGGACTGGAGTTGGCACTTGGGTGTGTTTGGCTGGAAGCCTTACCCAGCCCACAGGGCCCAGGTGCTGTGGGACTGTGCCTGGCCTTCAGCTTCTTATTCTTAAAGTGCCCTGCCTTGTAGCTATCCTCCAGTCTATNTAGAATGTGGGATAGAAGTTTTTGTTGTTTGTTTTTCCATTTTTTTTTTTTTTGGCCTGGTGGTAGTGGCCCATGCCTTTAATCCCAGCACTCAGGAGACAGCGGCAGGCAGATCTCTGAGTTCAAGGCCAGCTTGGTCTACGAGTTCCAGAACAGCCAGGACTGTTACATAGAGAAACCCTGTCTTGAAAAAAAAAATGTTGTTATTGTTGTTGTGGCAGGTGGCAGTTCCCTTTGGTGTTAAAGAGCCCCCCAGCAGGGCTGGGGCTGTAGCTTTGTCCAGGGAGTTCTTGTCTAGCTGTGAGGTCCCACTTTGGATCTGCAGTACAACATAAACTGGGAGCGGTGGCACACGTGAATCACCCCAGCACTTGGAAGATGGAGGCAGGAGGACCAGAAGCTCAAAGCCATCCTTAGTTATGCATCTTAGGATGCATGAGACCCTGTCACAAACGAAACAAAATAACTTAGGGGGCTTAGGCAGGAAGGTCATAAGTTGTGGTCAAGCCTGGGCTATAAAACAGATCATGAGTCAAACACACCCACAAACAGAAAATAGAAATAGAACCACAGGAATTGAGAGCACCTGGCTTGGGTCCAGATCAGCCAGGCACAGGTTCCATGCCACTTCTGCCACTCAGTAATGGGTGATACAGAGAGAACAGTGGCGTTGNTGGGTTCTTCGTCTGCTGTGACAGAGGGTGTGCTAGCCCCTGGCTTGTGCACTTATGAGCTGTAAGTGAAGAATTTCCTCAGCGTTCTGGAGAGTGTGCATGTCCAATCCACAGCGTGATGAGGGTCTGTACAGATCCCTCCAGGCTCCCACTGGGACCACCCTCATCTGGACCTATGTCTCTGTGTGCTTGGACAGTGGCACCAGCCTCCTGATGATTGCTTCATTCACATCCTTCCTCCCTCCCTCCCTCCCTCCTTCCCCATTCCCCCTCCCATTCTTGTCCACTGCGGCATCTTTTCTGCCTAGCAACCAAGATGACTTCTTTTTTTAATTGGTGTGTGTGTGTGTTTGTGTGTGTGTGTGTGTGTTTACATTTATTTGTATGTGTGGGCCTTGTGCACACCACAGCGTGTGTATGTAGGTCTGAGGACAACCTGTAGGAGTCAGTTTTCTTCTATGGTGGAAGTGCAGGAGATTGAACTCAGGTTGTCAGGTTGGTGGCAAGCTCCTTTACCTACTGAGCCGTCTCACTGGCCTCAGAGTGATCTTTTAAAAATGTAAATCAGGAGGCTGGAGAGATGGCTCAGTGGTTAGAGCATTGGCTGCTCCTCCAGAGGACCTGGGTTCAGTTCCCGCACCCACATGGCAGCTCACAACTGTCTGTAACTCCAGTTCCAGGAGATCCAATGCCTTCTTCTGACCTCCTTGGGCACTACATGTGTGTGCCACATGTTCACCTACATGCATGTATATGCCACATGTGCACCTGCATGCATGCATACAAAATACTCATACACATAAAATAAATCCCAAATTTTAAAAATGTATATAAGATCTTTCCAGTCTGCTGCTATAGGTCCAGTGATCTCTACTGCATGTAGATTAAGATCCAGACTCTGTCCTGGTGATGAGGTTGTCATTTCTGCCTACTGTTCCTCCTCCTCCCTCTCCCTGCTTTTCCTTCTTTCTCTCCTTCCTCCTCCTCCTCCAACCCTCCTCCTCCTATCCCCTCCTCCTCCTCTGANCTCACCCATCTTTCCTTTTTCCATCATGGTAGAATATTTCTGGACCAGTCTTCTCTGATTGCTTCATGGGCTGTTTCTTGCCTCTCTATCTTTGCCTGATCATTTCATCTGCCTGGATCGCATTGCTCTGCGTGGTTACATGGCTGCTGAGGTGTTTATTTTACTTTTAATCTTTTGAGACACGATCTCACTATTTAGTCCAGGATACTTCAAACTCAGAGTCCTCTGCCTCAGTCTCCTCAAGGGCTGGGATTCTCCTGTGTGCCAACATGTGCATTGTTATAGAACTTCCTCCTCCAAGCATCACATCGATCCTAATCGTCAGAGCAGCCTGGCTGCTTGCTGGAGACCCTGGGGATTGGGTCGTTAAGTTGATGTTCCCTCATAGAAGGAAGGGGTAGGCAGTGTCACTGGGCTCTCACNTGAGTGAGATTCCAGTCACTTCCTCCAGTGTTACAAAGTTTGTCCCAACTATGCGCATATTCTGGAGAGGTGCTACGGTGCCTAGACTATGGATGGGTAACTCGAAGGGCACTTCATCCTTGTAGCTATGAGGAAGGCAACATCCATGCTGGGGTGGCTTCTCAGCAGCTGCTTTGGGGTTCACCCACACGTTACCCTCATCTATGCTTGTAAGTAAGCCCAGTGAATTCACTAGTTCCCTAAGTTGGACTTTTGTGGAATGGTGCCTTGGGTCCTCATTGGTGTCCTATAAGAGGAGGAGGGTTGGTAGTTCTGGAAGCACCCAGCTTGGGGCATGGCTTGCTCAGTTTCCCTCCACTGGATCACGGGACTCGGTTGTGCTATTCAGTACAAGTACCCACGGCCCAACTGAGGATCTGGCTTGTGAGTANGCAGGATGGCCTGAACCATGACCAAGAACTGAGACGACTCACCCCATTCTTACCAAGTGCTCAGCAAATGCCGTTGACCTGAAGCACAAACTGATCTGTGCTGGAAGTTTGCAACTTAGGCTTGTTTCGAGTGGAAACTGACTGAGTGATGGGACAAGCAAGTTGATTAACAGGGGTTGGACTTGGCATTAATTGCTGTGCTCAGATAATGCAGGACCCTTAATTTACCATGTGCTGAATGCTGTGGAACAAGGTAATCAAGGTAGTACATCTGCTGTCTCCTTCAAAACAGCCATGCTTGGAAGCATCTGTCACTGTCTGGCAGTTTGACTGTTTGACTTTCCCTCATAGAAGGAAGGCCAGAGAGGGTCCTGAGTATTTAGCCATTTGTATACAGTTTTGCCCCAGTTGGACTTGCCTCTTGGGGAGGGGCTAGAGTACGTGTGTATAGGCTGGGGAAGATTAACTGAGGAAGGGGATATATCATCCAGGCCCAAAGCATTCCGTTTGACTGCTTTGGGGCCACCCACATTCCTGTCAGAATCCCTCACCTATGCTCTATAAGCAAGCCCAGTAAACTCACTGGTTGCACAGAGTGTACTCTGATGGAGCATTTTTGATTTGTGGTTGGGACCATAGCAGGAGGGATAGACCTTGTTTGCATCTTCTAGGGACATGTTTGGTAGGGGGACTGTGAAGGAAAAGTCAAGGGTCTTTTTTTTTTCTTTTTTTAAAAATTCATTTATTATATATACAGAAGAGGGCGCCAGATCTCATTACAGATGGTTGTGAGCCACCACGTGGCTGCTGGGAATTGAACTCAGGACCTCTGGAAGAACAGTCAGTGCTCTTAACCTCTGAGACATCTCTCCAGCCTAAAGTCAAAGGTCTTCTTGTAGAGTTTGGTACTCTCAGGACCTGGAATATGACTTTTTTTTTCTTTTTGGTTTTTCGAGACAGGGTTTCTCTGTGTAGCTTTGGCGCCTTTCCTGGAACTCACTTGGTAATATGACTTTTTTTAGGCAAAGACAGGGTCTTGCCTAAGCTCAGACCAACCTTGAACACACTAAGCTCTTCAGCCTCATATGTTTTGGGTTACAATTGTGGCAGTCTGGGCTGCACTAGTATTTTGTATGGGAAGGGCTTCCTCAGTGTGTGGGTCCTTGCTATAATGGATTTGACTGGAAAAACAAAACAAACCATTTAGTCTCCCAGCCAATACCTATACAAAGTTAAGAACAAACATTAGGGGCTGGAGAGGTGGCTCAGAGGTTAAGAACACTGACTGCTCTTTCAGAGGTCCTGAGTTCAATTCCCAGCAACCACATGGTGGCTCACAGCCATCTGTAATGAGATCTGGTGCCCTCTTCTGTATACATAATAAATAAATAAATTTATAAAAAAAACCAAGAAAACAAGCATTAATGAAGAGTGTCCAAGTCTTTCCTCGGCCTGGAACTTGGCAAGTAAGTTAGGATGGCTGGTTGGGAAGCCCCAGGAATCTGCCTGTCTCAGCTGCTATGATTATATGCATTCCATCATGCTTGGCTTTTTTATTTTTTAAATTTTTTTAAGGAAGGAAGGAAGGGTTTATTCTGCTTATGGTTCCAGGGTGCAGCCTGTCTTGGTGTCAGGAACATGAGACAGCTGATCACATTGCATCCTCAGTCAGAAACCTGAGGGGCTGAACAGCCATCTCTGGCCTTGAGTTCTGGGGATTGAGCTCAGGGCCTCATACTTGGAAGGCAGGAGCTTTACTGACTGACTGGATCACCTCCCCAGCTCTAGTGCCTGCCTTTTAGCACAAATGGACAATGGAACCATTTCACGTTTGAAGCTCTCAAGGTCATTGGGAAGTCCATTTTATGGATCATTTCTGGAGACTTAACCAGTTTCCTGCTGAGGAATGGTTAGCTTTGCTTCTGGTGTTTGGCTTATACTATCAGTGCTGGGGTAAACATCATGGTTCTTGTACACACACACACACACACACACACACACACGTCTATAGGTTACTAAGAAATAACAACCTAATTATTTAATATGTGGAACTTTTTGCCAAAACAAAACAAAAAACCCACAAAACTTGTAGGAACAATAAACTGTGGTTCTCTTAATTTGTTTCCATCTCCCTTTAGATTGCGTGGCATACAATGTTTTCTATTGATTTATCTGGTTCTGTATTGTTACTTGTTTGTGTGAGTGAGCCATGAATGTGGAGCTCTCAGGAGGAAGTTCGCTGTGGGCTCTGGGAATTGAGCTGAGACCATCGTGCCTGTGCAGCAAATGTGTTTATTACCCTCTTAGCCACCTCACTAGCTCTTAGGTACAACATGAAGGATTGTGGGAGGGTGAGGATCATCAGGAATGTTCTACATGTGACGTGGTCTGCTGCCTGTGAGGTGAATCTCCTCCCTCTGCCCCCCATCCATCTCTCCATCTCCCCCACCTCCGCTTTCCTTGCTTCTAACACTCAGGTCACACACCTTCAGCTAGTGTCCCCTCATGGCTAGCGTGGTGACTGTACCTGAGAGCAGGCATGTGAAGAATGTGGAGTCCACGGGGCATCTTGTATGGCTTCTGGCCCTAGAACAACTTAGTGGCTCATAGCAGTTACTGGCTGTGGCACCTGTCTGTATCCCAGCATGCTCCACCCGGCTGAGTTTACTGGAATGAGGATGCTATTTTTAAGAAAGAGCATTGTGTTTCATCATGGAAATTTTGAGCTTCTGAGCAGGCAGCTCGCCGGCTGGCTCCGCTTTGGGGTCCTGCTACACATGGACCCCATGGGCTTAGCTCTGAACCCAAGCATCCCACCCAGACCCGACCTGCAGGAGGAAGGGAAAAAGGAGGGTCCACAGAGGACCAGGCATTATGTGAGTCATAGCCGCTATATCTGGCTGGTTTTACTTTGCTTGGTGATATCGCAGGGGCTGACAGTCCGGGAATTTCCTCCTCCCAGCCTGTGCATACAGGAGCATGGAGTGAACATCAAATGTGGATGTTGCAGTTTCACTGTAGCCCCAGGGCTTGTGATTGTCAAGCCCCCTGTTTACAAGCTCTTCTGAAGCAGGTTCTCACAGTGGCCTTACTGTGCTGGTGGTAGAGGCCTGTGTGTCCCTTGGCTTATGTGAGGTGACTGGGAGCCAGGATCAGGGTGCTGGAGGGTTTGTGCCAGTGACCAGTGCTTTGGGGAGAGTTGGGCAGGGAGTGGCACTCAGGTTCTTGCTCTTGCAGCTGGCCACTGGCCCATCTCCAGGTTCTCTAGGCACACAGACATGGCCTTTCTGCTTTGCGCCTTTAACATTTACTAAAAAGAGAATGGTTGGGGGTGGAGAGATCCCCCACTATTCTTTATATAATAGTCTTGATGAGCAGGGACCCACACAGGTCAAGGTCAGATCTGGCTGTTGCTCATATCTTGGCTTATGCACCCCATTCTGCACTCCCTGCTCTCCTCTGTAAAATGTACAAAAACCATAATAATTCTTCCTGAGATATATAAAGTTTCTTAGCTTAAATATTTTTTATTTTTCAATGAATGCATTTTTGAAATAACTTTGGGTTTCGGGATTGCATTAGATGCACTTCTGGATGGTGTGATTAAATACCTAACAAAGCAGCTTAGAGAGGAAGGTTTTGCATTTTGGTTTACAGTCCTTCAAGGTGGGGAAGCCATTGCCACAGGAGTGAGGCAGCTGGTCACACTGTGTCCACAGTCAGGAAGCAGAGACCAGTGAATGCTGACGATCAGCTGAATTTCTCCTTTTTGTTCAGTTTGGGGGCCCATGATACTGTCTACATGCCACTCCTGGTACTGCCCACATTTAGGGTGGGTCACCCGGTCTAGAAACTCCCTCATGGATACGCCCAGGGGCTTGTTTTCGTGGTGATTCTGAAGCTTCTGAGGCTTCTGTCACAGGGACACAGCACCTTTTCTTTGGATCACTGTGTCTTAGGTCAGTGGAGGTTTGCCGCAGACTGACTCAGTTGCGTAGGAGAACTGGGGATCTCTGGTACTCAGGTGGGTGAGGATCGATGAGATGACAGAAAGCCACAGACTCAAAGGAACTGTGAAGCTGACTGTGTTTAATGTTGCTAAGCACAGCGTTTTTTATGGGCAGTTAGTAAAAAGGAAAACTTAGAATTGAATACACAATCTTCACGGACATGTACTTTCCCCAATAAATCAGACTGT
>LZPO01034773.1:719642-737670 GCA_001675575.1 Neotoma lepida
AAATCTGGTAAGTTCCCACTTCGAAGTTGTCCCTGAGGTGCCCTGCTCAACTTCTCTCCCCAGCCTGTGGCTACTCACACTCTCCAGTCCCAGCAATTGCCTTGCCAGAGGCTTTGCTGTTGACCCAATCTTAAATAATGATTCAGTCCAGGTGCTGCGNGGTGTGGGCAAAAATGAAAACANGTCCTGGCGTGCCATCACATACATTTACTAGAACGTAAATTACAGACCAATAGAAAGTGTCATCTCTCCAGCAGAGGGAACTTCTTTTAAACCTTCAATCCCCTGTATAATTTTAAAGTTAAAATCTTCATAATTAAAAGCATCTGACTAATGAGCCATCGAAGTCAGAGTTCTGATCCCTCAGTCTAATTATTGTTACCATGTTGTGCCCTTTGACCTGGAAGTGCAACTTGCGTGCTCTTGACACCAGAGGTTAACAGAGCAGGAAGCCAGAGCCCTGTTTGTCCCNACAGTGACTAGAATAATTTAGTAATTGTTTAATTACTCNAGGAGCCTAATGCCACTACTAAAAATAGTATTAAAAATTTAATGAATGTCATTTTCTTGTTTCTCAGGCCATCTGTTCCCTGTTTGGACCAACCATGTGTCATAGGTGTTAAGCATCATGCGTGGGAAAGTCTCACGTGGTTTTTCTCCTCCCNGGTGTACACGCTTTCAGTGGAACATGGGATCTAGGAACTTGATAAACATTCCTAGCTTCCTATGCAGCTGTAGCAGGCAACCCTTTGTCCCACAGTGACTCTGACCTGCTGCTCAGCTCCAGGCGTTTCCTATCTGTTTTACACTTCTCTATTTGTGTGTGTGTGTGTGTGTGTGTGTGTGTGTGTGTGTGTGTGTGTGTGTGTGTGTGTGTGTGTACATGTGCCAGGGCACACGTGTGGAGGTCAGAACACAGCTATTCGGCGTCTTTGCTCTGCTCTCTGTGGGCCCTGGGGATCACACCTGATCTGCCAGGCTTAGTGCCAAGCACCTTGACCCACTGAGCCATCTCGCCAGGTCTTAATATTTATTTTTCTTAGAAATGGAGGAAAAACATGTTGAGAACTCCCCCATACCACTACTTTGGGAGTTGTTCGTTTGCTTATTATTTACTTCCTGAGATTGAGTCTCATGTAGCCCAGGCTAGCCTCCTTGAACTTCTGGTCCTCCTACCTCTCGTTCTCCAGTGATGNGATGACAGGTGTGTCATGCCATATTTTATGGATGCTACAGATGGAACTCAGGGCTTCATGCTTGCTGGGCAGTCACTCTGCGAATTGTGCCGTACCTCCAAGCAGAGGTGGTTACTCAGTTTACCGATTCATTCAGCAACATCTCTCCTGCCAGGCACTGCTCTGGCTGTTGGGAATACAAGGATGAGTAACACACACTGGCAGCCTCTGCTCTTGGGGGCCAGTGGGGAGAAAGTTCACGTGGACAAGCCAGACAGCAAGACATANCGGAGGGGAAGCCTGAGTTGCTGTGAGGGGCTGAGGAGGGCTGAGAGGGTTAGGGAGCTTCAGGGGCCTCTCCGAGTTTACCTTCAAATGGAGACCTATGTGGTGAGACTGAGCGAGCCAGAGGGAATTGGGATTCCAGGCAATGTGACTGGGGCAGGGAGGGACGATGGTGTGGGAGCCTGGAGAGATGGGCAGTGGCCAATCCATGGGCCCTGCACTGAGGAAGAGGACTTGGATTTCACTGAACGCTAAGCCAAGGACACGTGGGTGTGGGTGGGTGTGGGCATCGGGTGTCTCCCNCAGTCTCTTTCCACCTCACTTGTTTTCTCTGTTGATTTATATTGGTGTTTAACCCAGGTTCTTGAGTATAAGATATATAAGATAAGCCAGGAGTCCTGTGTGCTCAACAGTAGGAGGNAAACACTACCCACATTACCATGGCATGATGTCCAGACCCCTGGTCTTTCTGCTCATCTCCTCTTCCTTTTCCTTTCCTTTAGCAATCCCAGGAGCCACCAGCTCAGAAGGGTCCCACAGTCACTACCAAGGTTCGAAGGACCATGAGTAGCCGTGTGCATGAGGCCGTGAAGGCCATTGCCCTATGCCACAACGTCACACCTGTGTACGAGTCCAACGGCGTGACAGACCAGGCGGAGGCTGAAAAGCAATTTGAGGACTCGTGCCGTGTGTACCAGGCATCCAGCCCAGATGAGGTAACTCCAGGGAGGGCGCAGCCATGCCTTGTCCCTGGACTTCAGCAAGAGTCAGACATGGTTCTGTGTGGCCCTAACTGTCCTCGCCTTCTTGATTCCCTCCCTCCTGCCCATAAAACTTGGCATCTAATTCTAGAAACAGTTTTTNTTTTATTTTTGTTTTTTGAGACAGTGTCTCATGTAGCCCAGGCTAGTGGCCTCCAAGTACCAGGGCTGTGTGGCTCATGGTGGCTGGGATATGGCATTGTGTAAGTGCTTTCTAAGCTCATAGGTAAAAGGATACCAGTATATCTCTATTCCAGACCTGTCTCTTTTCCTTTTTTGAGAAGAAATTGTCCCCTGGGGGAGACTTCCTTGTTNATAGTGTGGTGCTGTGGGGTAGCTCAAACCAAAAGCCCTGGTTGACCATGGCCACTGATACTCAAGCCAGGTGTTTTAGGAGTGAAATGTGGCTACTCCCAACTTGTGAGCTGGGGACCCTGTGTAAATGGAATGGGTAGACAGGGAGGCAGGGCTGGGCTCTGCTCTGGTGTAGTAAGTGGACATCAACATTTCTTCTTTGGCTCATCAAGTTTAGTCCATTACGACTTGTTTTCTTTCAGGAATGGAGTTGAGACCCTTCCAGTTTGGGCTGTGAGAAGGGACGGTATTTTTTTCTTGGTAGTTAATGACTGGGGACCAGGAGCGTGTGTGGATGTGTGATGATGTTGGAGTTTGAGATACTGATGTTGGGCACAGTGTCTGCATGCTGGCTGTGGGTCGTGTTCGGCCAGCTGTGGAGAAGCATCGGGTGGACCCTGGCAGTTTGCTCCCTGCTGAGCCTCGCTGTGTCTGTTTTGGGGCTGTGGGGGTGTGTCCCGTGGTTTGGTGTTTCTCAGATGCTGTGGTTTGGGGGCATCCCCACATAGGGAAGATGTTTTATTTCGTTGTGTGTTCTAAATGGGATTCACTTTGTCTTGTTAAGTTTCTGATTGTGATTAAAAACAAAAAGGATGTTTTTTTACTTGTCTCTGGAGTCTTCCACAGTCCTGGAGGATCTGCTACTTAAAATTTTTTTTTATTGCATTTACTTACATATATGTGTATATATTCATATGTGCCATGGGGCATATGTGGAAATCAGAGGACAACTTTCACGAGTTAATTTATTCCTTCCACCATGGGCGTTCTGGGGTTCAAACTCAAGCTGTCAGCCTTTATCTGCCGAGCCATCTCCCGAGCCTCCCCTTTTTTTATTACTTGTATAGATGTATGATGTATGTGAGAGCCATGGTGTACATGTGAGTTCAGAAGACAACTTCTGGGAATTGTTTGCTCTCCTTCTACAGTGGATTCTAGGGATTGGACTTGGACTACCAGGCTTAAACAGTGAGGCTTAACCCACTGAGCCTTCTCACTGGCCCCTTTATACCTTTTCTTAAAAGACAACTTTATTAATTTTTAAAAGCAGTTCATATCTTTAGTATAATGTAGGTAAGAAGAGAAAAACAAGCTATAATCCACAAAGGCTGTAGCCACAGATAATACTGTGTAGATCTGGCTTCTACACGAAATACCAGCATAGTTATATAAACGTGCCACATGACAGGAAGAAGGCTTGCTGCACAAGTGAGATCTTCAAGAAAGCCCTACTGTTCTGAGTCCCTGGGGAATTCCATTTGAACTTGGCTTGGTCCCATAATGCCTTTGAAATTCACTGTCATCTAAGCCTTGTAGAGGCCCAAGGTTAGCTTGCTGGGGCGCAGCCCAAGGTTAGCTTGCAGGGGCGCAGCCCAAGGTTAGCTTGCGGGGGCGCTGGGAGCAGGTTGCTGCTCCTGTGTGGCTGGAGTAATCTCCAGGGTACTTGTTCTTGTTTCCTGTTGAAGAAGCAGGATTTCCTAAATTTGTTGTCTGTGCATGGCCAGCCCTGGACATATTGACGTGTCTGCATTCAGCTATGGATGTACAGCCTCGGTATGGGCCCTCCCTGCCCTCCCTGTGAATCCAGAACTGGGAAAAGAAAACGGTGCACCCCTCTTATGCTCACCTCCCAGCTCAGTGGCTTTTTCTCTTTTCAGTGTATGTGGCAACCCTGGGGGGTAGGGGAGGAGCATGGCAATGACACAGCTTTCTTCTCACTATGTAGCCCTGGCTGTCCTGGAACTCTCTCTGTAGACCAGGCTGGCCTCAAATTCACAGAGCTGCGCCTGCCTCTGCCTCCCCAGAGCTGGGATTAAAGGCGTGCGCCACCACCACCCAGCTTAAATTTTTTTATTACCCTTTATTTTTATGTATGTATGGTTTACGAACCNTGGTGCACATGTGGAGGTCAGAGGTCAAGTTGCAGGAGTCGGTTCTCTCTCCAGAGATTGAATCAGGTCAGCAGGCTTTTGTGGCAAGTGCCTTAACCACTGAACCAGCTAACATGCCCAAAGGAATTATTGACACCCCTCCCCAGTAGTGGTGATCGAACCGAGGGCTCCTGGATCCAAGGCAGGTGTTCTTTCACTGAGCCCCATCTTNCTTTTGTGAGGTAGGGTTTCATGTAGCCCAGGTTNGCCACAAACTCTCCATGTAGCCAAGGATGACCCTAAATTTTGGATCTTGTGCCTTCACTTCCCAAGTGCTAGGATTATGAGTGTATATTACCATGCCTGGTTAACCTGGTGCTGGGGATGGAACCCAGGGAGGCATGCTGGGCATGCACTCTGTCANCNAGGCACGTCCCCCATCACTCGTCACCCACCACCCTTCTAGTACCCATCCATAAGAGGAGGGTACCGCCGGGCGGTGGTGGCGCACGCCTTTAATCCCAGCACTCGGGAGGCAGAGGCAGGTGGATCTCTGTGAGTTCGAGACCAACCTGGACAGCCAGGACTACTTCACAGAGGAACTTTGTCTCCGGAAAAAAAAAAAGAGCAGAGTACTAAGGCTGTGCACTGCAGTGTAGACACAGCTCTGATCATCTCTCTCCAGCTTCCCATTGGTGAGGTCCCCCACCCAGAACCATTATAATTGTGCCTCAAGTCGTTCTGCACATCTGTGACAGTGTAGAGACCTCATCTGTCTTGCCTTGCACTTTCAGCTTGTTTCTATGTGACAACATGAGAAACTCCGAGGAGACTTTGGTTGGTAGAGAAGAGGCCTGCCATCTCACAGGCCTGTCATGGTTCTGGGAAGTCTTTCCCACAGTCACCCACACCCTAAATGCTTTCTTATTCCCTGAGCCCAGGCCCCAGGGACAATGGCAGCACACAGACATGTCACAGCTGAGCTGGGAGTAGAGTGTTGTATCAGAAAGGCTTTCTAGGGTTGTGTGCTCACCCACAGGGTGTGGCCAAAAATCAGATGTCAAGGGATTCAGGGAAAAAAATTCCACATCAACTCTGAAGGCAGAGGCAGGCAAGTTTGAGGACAGCCTGGTCTATAGAGCAAGCTCCAGGACAGCCAGGGCTACACGGTGAGACCCTGTCTCCACAAAACAAGGAAACCTTTCACCTGAGTATTATTTATCAGCCACTGAGGCAAAATCTTGAGTAGAACTCAGAATGGGCTGGGATTGTCGGAAGTGTTTGGTGGGTTGGGGAGAGTTGATAAGGTGCTTTCTATGCAAGGATGAGTTCAGATTTCGAAGCCACAAACAATCAATAAAAGAGTCAGGCACAAGGTGTGCCTATGATTCTCCTGCTGGGGAGGAGATAGCCAGGTCTCTGGAGCTTGTTGGCCAGGCAGCCTGGGAGAATCAGTGAGCTCCACATGTGCACACACACGGGAGCAGGGCCATATACCAAACACACACACACACACACACACACACACACACACACACACACACACACACACACACACACACATTCATACTCAGTCTCTCTCTCTGGTGTTAGCTTATACATACATCAAAGACTCAGGCATGTCATTTCTTTTTCTGTCTTTCTTTTTTTTTTTTCTTTTTCTTTTTTTGGTTTTGGTTTGGTTTTTGAGACAGGGTTCCTCTGTGTAGCCTTGGCTGTCCTGGAACTAGCTCTGTAGACCAGGCTGGCCTCAGACTCACAGAGATCTATCTGCCTGTCTCTGCCTCCCAAGTGCTGGGATTAAAGACGTGCTACCACCACTGCCTGGCTAGGCATGTCATTTGTAAATGACTCAGTACTTCAGGCTTGAGTTAAGGTCTGGAGGTCGAGTGTTAAGTCCCTGAAACCTGGATCCACTCTGTCCCAGCCACTGACTCCAAAGGTACCAGGCTGCTTTGTTCATTGCGGGCTGTCTGTAAAGTTTCCTCTGAAGCGGTACTTTAAAAACCTCTCCATTTTTCATGAAGATAAGCTTTTATTGAAAAGGATGTAGAAATATTTCAGATGTAGAAACCTAGCAGCAGCTGGCTAAGCTGTTTCAGCTGCCCGCTGGCACCTGCCTCAGTTTACCCCCCCCCCCTCGCATACCTGCTTTATTCCTGCCTGCTCAGCCTCTGCTGACATTGGAACCTGCAGCCACCACATGAGTGTGGCTGGATGTATTTCCTGAGAGAGGAAGGGACCCCTCAGGCCTGTGTAGATTTATATCCCTGAAAGGCAGCTCCTCCATGTGACCCCAGGGATTTANCATACCGAAGACCACCAAAGAGTCCCAGGAATGAAATGTCAAAGGCTGTCCCTTCAGAGCCTGTNCTCTCTTGATTAACATGTCTTCTATTCTTAGCAGTGGGAGGCTCCCGAGTGGGACCTGACCTGTTTCCCAAGCACACAGGCCCAGGTACTAAGGGGCATTATGAAAGCTCGGCCTGGGTGGCCCGACCTACAGATGAAAAGACTTCAGGGACGGCTCCTGGCCAAATGGGCATTTAGAAGGGAAAGTAGAGTGTCTGCCCCATGAATACCCACCCCTTAGTGGAGGGTACAGCAGACTCCTGAGGCAAGATGCTCTGGCCCAGGTCTGGTCCAGCTAGCTGTTCCCATANCTGTTTATCGTTGGCTTTTATGAGCCTTCTGTCTCTGTAACAGATCTCACTATGTGGCCCAGGCTGGTCTCAAACTCCTGGTCCTCCTGCATCAGCTTCTTGGGTGCTGAGACCACAGGTGTGTGTCATGCTCAGTACGTAGCCTCTTTTTCCGTTGTTGGCNCTGAGACCCNGACTGAAGTGAAGGCTCGTGAAGCTGAGAGCTGAGGAGGGACTCCACCTTTTGTGGAAGTTCATAATGACAGGCAAGGAGCTATCTTATAGCATCCTGTGTGGAAAGGCATGTACCCCTTAGATACCCTACCAGGCACCTCGAGTCCTCTCAGCAGGACTCAAGGGGTCTTAAATGCTCTGTGAGAAAGAGCTCAGAGCAAGTGCTGACAGTTGACTCATGTTGAAGTTCCAGAGTGTGGAAGGTTCCTGAATGAGTGGTCCTTGAGCACAGGAGGCCCTTGTGTTATGATTGCTAAGGATCTCATCTAATGCTCTCACCTTGGTGTAGCAGTGGAAGACAAGCACTACAGAAGGTATTAGCATCCCTCCCTGGTGACGTTGGTCATGTTAGCTTCCTAGACCTATAGTTGAGCTTCTGCTTCCATGCAGCTCTTGGGGCCACTTCTGTCCGGGCTTCTTGGTTCTTTCTCCATTGAAGGAAAGAGCAGGGTTCAGGGGAGTTGGTGTAGCTCATGGAAGCCCCGAGCTAGAAGCTTTCATTTCTCAGGAGAAGAAGGACTTTACAAAGAGAAACACGAGCTGTTTAAAAATGAGAGAGAGCGAGAGCTGGGCAATGGTGGCGCACACCTTTAGTCCCAGCACTGAGGAGGCAGAGGCAGGCGGATCTCTGAGTTCAAGGCCAGCCTGGTCTACAGAATGAGTTCCAGGATGGCCAGGCCTACACAGAAAAACCCTGTCTCAAAAAACCAAAGAGAGAGAGAGAGAGTGGGGGAGGGGGGAGAAAAGGAAAGGAGAGAGAGAGAAAAAACACTTGAAAGGTGGCTCAGTGGGTAAAGGGCTTGCCACACAAGCTAGAGGACCAGAGTTCAGATACCCAGAGCCCATGTAAATACATGGTGGGCATGTCAGCCACCTGTAATCCAGCCTACCGGGGCTGGAGAGATGACTCAGCAGTTAAGAGCACTGGCTGCTCTTCCAGAGGTCTTGAGTTCAATTCCCAGCAACCATATGGTGGCNCACAACCATCTATAACGAGATCTGGTGCCCTCTTCTGGCCTGCAGGCANACATACAGGCAGAACACTGTCTACATAATAAGTAAGTAAATCTTTAAAAAAAAATCCAACCTGGGAAGGCGGGGACAGGAGATCCCATCTATGAGGAAGCTGGCTAGGGTTAGCCTCGTCAGCAAGCTCTGGATTTGATTGAGACACCCCACATGGGACGATACCCAGTGTAAGGAAGGATGTAAATCTCAAGTGTTTCCTTCCTTCCAGCTTGTGACTCACATGTCGGGATATGTACTTACATAATTAAAAGTAAATGTATGTGCGTCAAAGTATTTCATTCGTCCAGAGGGCAGCAAGTGAAAGCCTGCAACGCCCTCTTTGACCTGTCACTCTAGACAGTGGTTCTCAACCTTCCTAATGCTGCCACTCTTTACTACAGTTCTTTATGTAGTGACCCCCACTTGTGACCCACAGGTTGAGAACCACTGCTCTAGAATATTTTTTTTCTTTTTTAAACAGGGTCTCATGTAGCCACCCTCAGCTACATAGTAGTTTGAAGCTAGCCTGGACTACATGAGAACACTGTCTTAAAAAAAAAGTGAAAATTTGTATGTATCTTCACTGTTGAGAGTTGAAAGCTACTTAATCCTGGTTGGCTAAGAACATTTCCCAAAACAGGGTTGAATCATGAAAGTGACATCTTTGCTAATGTCAAGTTCAGTTAATCTCTGCAACAGAAACCAAGTTAGAGATCTGATGTCTAACGTAGATTAAACATCCAAGTCAAGATGGCTAAAGATTGAGAGGATTTTAAAAAATTTTTAATAAAAAATAAAATGAACGTGTGTGGGTGTTTTGCCTGCAGTATGCCTGTGCACTGTGTGTATGTGTGTCTGGTGCTAAGGAGGCCAGAGGAGGGCTTCAGATCTAGACCTGGAGTCACAGATGGTTATGAGCTGCCATGTGGGTTCTAGGAATTGAATTCGGATTCTCTGCAAGAGCATCAGCTGCTCTTAACCACCGAGCATCTCTCTCCAGCCCCTAAAGATAGGATCTTGCAAACTGGGAACTCATCTGCTTGAAGTTGCTTATTTACAGAGGCTTCAAGGGCATAGAAAGGGACCCCAGACTTGAGGTCCAGCGTGATCCACCTTAGGGACTATTGGGTCAGCCAAGGTGACATCCAGGCCATACTGAACAGACCCAGGAGAAGCAGAGCCAGGAGCGACACAGGGATAGAGGTGGGCAACACTGCCCGGTATCCCCCGGAGAACCATATCAGTAACACACAGTGGTTTGACTGTAAACCCCACCCCACCCTTTTCCAGGGCTACACACCAATATGCACTCAGGAAACTGTACTTTGAACATTGGCCTCCCCGAGCTGGTCTTGTGTGATCTGGTCATGTCTCCTGGTGCACTCTTCACAGTGCACCATCTGGCTGAGGCAAGGACTTCAGCAGGCTTTTGCACTTGATATAATTTCCCCTTTGGATGCTATGATTGTTTCTCTCAATTCCAGCAGAGTGCCCCGTATCTCCTTTCCCAAGCTCCTAACCACAGTCACCAAGTCAACCCTCTGAAAAGACTTGTCTCCTTAACCCTCTGAAGACTTAGTTTTATAAGAGGCTGGATGCCTTTCTTCCCCACCTGCAGAATCTCATGTAGCCCAAGAGGTTGGCCTTGGCCCTCTGAGCCTCCTGTCCCACCTCCTGAGGACTGGGATTACTGTCGTGCCCACTGTGCCTGGTGTCTGCAGTGCCCGAGCTCAAACTCGAGACTTGTGCATCCCAGGCAAGCACTCCACCAGCCCTGGAAAGCCGTTTGTAATGTTGCCGTGGCTTACTAGCAAGCCAGTGGATGTGAGATGTTTTAGGATGAAGCTTTTACCGGGCCCCAGTTGCAGCTACAGGGCTTCTGTCTGCTCTGGATACTAGTGTGTTTCCCCCAGGCTGTACATATTAGCCAATGCTCTCCAGAGGAACCGAATTGATAGAATGAATTTATATATATATTTATTAGAATGGCTTTCAGGCCATGGTCCAGCTAGTCCAACAATGACTATCTACCAGCCGAAGGTCCAGGAGTCCAGTAATTGTTCAGACCACGAGGCTGCATGTCCAGCTGGTCCTCAGTAGACTCCGGAATCCTGAAGAGGTAGGCTCTAATGCCAGTGAAGGAATGAGCTTTGCCATTGAGAGTAGGAGCAAGCAGGCGGAGAGAGCAAGCTTCCTCCTTCGACATCCTTTCTATAGGCTGCCGGCAGGTGTAATCCAGATGAAAGGTGGATCTCCCCACCTCTAAAGATCCAGATTAGAAGTGAGTCTTCTCATTTCAAATGATGTAATTAAGAAAAAAAACTCCTCAGCCAGGCAGTGATGGCACACACCTTTGGTCCCAGCACTTGAGAGGCAGAGGCAGGTGGATCTCTGTGAGTTTGTGTCCAGCCTGGTCTACAAAGTGAGTTCCAGGACAGCCAGGGATACACAGTGAATCCCTGTCTCAAAAACCAGAACGAATGAATGGATGGATGAATAAATAAATAAATTCCTCACAGATGTGCCGAGCCCCTTGGGTTTTGGTAATTCCAGATGCTGACATCCAAGAATAGCTGTCATGCTGTACTTCCTTGGTTGCTGGCTCCTCCCCCATCTTAAAACTCCCCAGTATCAGCTGAGCTCAGTCCCTGGCCACAGCCTGAAAAGCTGTGGATCATCTGGGAGAGCCTCACTGTGAGCTCTTACCCTTAATCAGTCAGTCCCACCTGTGCCATCCATAGTGGAAAGGGAATCTTTCCCAGGCCCCAGAGACCAGGACTTGGTCTTCTTTGTCCTATCATTGTTCTAATGGTGACAGTGGCTTATGTGATTCAGGAAGGGGCTTCTGACTGGCCTAGGATTGGCATTCTCCCTCGGGCCTCTTAGGAGTCTGCCAAGGTAGATCCAGCCTGCCTGAGGCTGAGGGAGACCCAAGTGGCCCTCCAGGAAGAGAGTGCCTTAGACCTTTGACCTAGGCAGATGTGGGTTGCCTCCTGGCCTGGCCCTTGCCACTTCTCAGTTCCATCACTGGTGGACAGTTCCACAGACTTCGGGAGTCTGTGTTCCTGGCTGGTGGACCAGTCTCCCTGGCTCTGTCCTTGGATTGGAGGGTGCATGACGGGCTGTGCTGTGCATTGTAATCACCACCAGGCTTCCTGGCCTGTACCTCCAGACTGCCAGCAGCATCTCCTTCCCACAGATGCCCCTTCCCTTCCCACTCCAAGATGGCAGCTGGGGGTGTATGTGTTACAGAANCACCTATTAAAGACTAGACTGTGTCTAATGGAGTGTGATCAGCTAAGGGAGAGCCACGGGTGAGAGATCCTAGTGCCCTGCCCTTTCTTGCCATACAGGCTTGGTGCAGAGCCTTTCAGAGGTAACTGGTTACAAGGTCTCTGCTACACGCCCGTGGTTTGCATCCTGCTTTAGGGTCTGCCAGATAGTCCCTTCTGCCTCCATCTTGCCTTCTTCTTCAGTGTTCGTGTGTAGCGTGTCTGATGTCCCACACTCCATTTCCTCTAGGTGGCTCTGGTCCAGTGGACAGAAAGCGTGGGATTGACCCTGGTGGGCCGAGACCAATCCTCCATGCAGCTGAGGACCCCTGGCGACCAGATCCTGAATCTCACCATCCTGCAGGTCTTCCCCTTCACCTACGAGAGCAAGCGGATGGGTATCATAGTGAGGGTGAGTGAGTCCTCTCGCGTCCCTCAGCGCCCGCCCCTTCCCTGCAGGGTGTGCATTGGGGGCCCTGACGTCTAGCTGGGGCCTCCTTGGCCGTCAGCCAAGCCATTCCTCCAGCCTGCCACCTGGATTTCATAGATAAAACTCACATAGCAGTCAGGTGTGGGAGCTCACACCTGCTTTCTCAGTGCTTGGGAGGCTGAGACAGGGAGGTCACTGGAAGTTCAAGGCTAGCCTGTGCTACAGAGTGAGACCCTGTCTCCAAAGAACAAAAATACCATAAAAACATTCACAAAACGTAAAATAGCCATTAAAGAATTAACCATTTAAAAGTTGCTGTTCTGTACCTCACGGGCTCCTGAACACTTGAGCTCCCACTGTGGTGGAGTTTTAGAGGCTTGTGGGACCTTTGGAGGTAGAGCCTTGCTGGCGGAAGTAGATTTCTGGGGGCAGGTTTGAGAGTCACAGCCCAGCCCTACTTCCTCTTCATTTGGATTCCTGAGTGCGGAGGCAATATGACCAGTTGCCTCTCTTTCCTGTCACCATGCTTTCCCCCACCATGGGACCTCATCCCTTAAACTGTGAACCAGACAAAGCTCTCCCTCCCTCCCTCCTTCCCTCCCTGAAGTTGCTTCTTTTCAGGGGTCTGATTGTAGTAAAGAAAAAAGTGACTAATACAAAAGTGATAACCCGGGCTGGTGCTGGCCTCATTTGCTGATGTCCAATACTGTGTAGACTCTGAGTTCATCACAGTCAGAGACTGGTGAGAGATGGGCAAAGTACTTGCCACCAAGCCCAAGGACCTGAGTTTGATCCCAGGATCCACACTGGGGAAAGAGAGGACGGACTCTGAGCTCCACACATGTGCTGTGGCACGTGCACTCACTCACACACACACAAAATAAGTGAAAATGTGATTGAAAAGAAGAGGCTGGAGAGATGGCTCAGTGGTTAAGAGCTCTGGCTGCGCTTCCAGAGGACCCAGGTTCAGCTCCCAGCACTCACATGGTGGCTCACAGCCATTTGTAACTCTAGTTCCAGGGGATCTAGTGCCCTCTTGTGGCCTCTGAGGACATTGCATGCATGTGGTGCACAGACATTCAGGCAAAACACCCATACACAAAAAATAAAAATGAACAAATCTTTAAAAAAGATTTAAACCCCTGCAATTATTAAGCCACCTTACACCCCCAGCTCCAGGCTCCCACCAGTCTTCTTCCTGCCCCTGCAGATTCACCTGTTCTAGACACTGCCTATATATGGAATGTAGTATGCGGTCTTTTGATTTCTTCTTCCTGCTAACAGGTTTCAAGGTGCATTTATGGTATTGTGTATACCCGTCTCTCCTTCCTTTTTGTGGCTGTGCAGTAGTCCATTGTATGTCTATAGGGGTTGAATATCCTTTATAGTAGTCCATTGTGTGTCTATAGGGGTTGAATATCCTTTATAGTAGTCCACTGTATGTCTATAGGGGTTGAATAGCCTTTCTATAGAGTGTCTGTGACCAGCGTGGAACATTGCCTTAGGTATTTGGATGATCCCCAAATCCTAACATGAAATTCTTACTCAGTGGCCTGAAGGCAATTTTAAACAGTGTTTTTAGTGTCATTTATTTTGACTATAACCTGAGTCAGGTGTGGAATTTTTCTTTTGTCTTCTCTCTCTCTCTCTCTCTCTCTCTCTTTCTTTCTTTCTTTCTTTCTTTTTGTATGTTTTGTTTTGTTTCAAGACAGGATTTCTCTGTGTAGCCCTGGCTGTCCTGGGCTATGTAGACCAGGCCGGCCTCAGACCCGGAGATCTGCCTGCCTCTGCTTTCCAAGTGCTGGGATTAAAGTCCTGAGCCACCACTGCCTGGCAGGTATGGAGTTTTCTGCTCATGGTGTTTTGTTTATGCCCAAAGAATTCTAAAGCTTGGGGGGTAGAGGCTAGCTCAGTAGGTAAGGTGCTTGCTATGCAAACACAAAGACCTGAGGTTGAACCCCAGAACCCACATGAAGAGGCAGGGTGTGGTGGTGTGTGCTTGCAATCCCTGTGCTAGGAAGGCAGAGGCAGGTGCATCGCTGGGGCTTGTGGCTATCACAGTCAGCAGTGAGGTGCTGTCAGCATCCNTCAGGAGTGGTGATGGTTGGTAGCGGAAGGGATGTTCGGCAGTGAGGTGTGGTTGTGAGCAAGGAGGGTGGTTCGTACAGTGAGGTAGCCACCATGAGAGCGCCAGCAGTAATGGTCATGGGTAACAGCTAGGTGGGGCTGGTGCTGTGTCAGAGGCTGTTTTCAGTGATTGGCATAAGCTGACTAGAGACTGCTTACCAAAAGCTCGCAAGTTTGTTGTGTGATGTGCATTTGACAGAGAGGGAAACTGAGCATAGAAAGACTGAAGGCATGCACCTGAGTTCACACAGGGAGGTGATGGGTCTGAGACTCATCCCCAGGCTGTCTGGCTCCCAAGTGTATGCTAGGGCTTAGATGGGACAGAAAGGATGTGGAAAAGCCATGGCCCTGGGTCGTGGGGTGCTGTATTAATTATCCATTTCTAAGAGATTACCCCACATAGTGGTCTAAAACCATGGTGCTTGTGTTCTCTAACAGTTTTTATGGATCAAGAATCTGGGTATACTTGGGTGTCTGGCTCGGTGTCCCAAAGACTGGCTTAAGGACTTGGCCAGGTCACTGTCACCTCAGGATCTCCTGAGACAAAGTTCACTTACCCACAGCTTCAGTGGGCTGCAGGACAGCTAGACAGAGGCCACCTCAGCTACTATGTGGGTCTTTCCCTGGGCTAGCCTCGTGTCAGCTGGCTTCACCCTACTGAGAGCATGAGTAAACTGGAAGCTACCTTCTGGAACCAGCCTCAGAGGAGACAGGCCAAATTAGCCTTGTTCTGTTGTTAGGAGTGAGTTGTTGGGTCCAGCACATCATGGGGTGGGGTGGGGATAACGCTGCCTCCATCCAGGGACTCTGACGGTGGCTCCGTGAACTGCTGCTCTGAAGACCCAGTGACAGGCTGTGAGTGTGCTCTGAAACATCCCATCTGATGTTGACTTAAGTCCCAGATGCTGGTTGGGACTTTGTGACCCTGTGGGACACATGTCCTTGGCAAATGTCAACTGGGGAGGGAGCCTCTCCCTTCCACACAGCTTCAGCTTTTCCTACGAGCTGCACCTGGCCTGACCCTTGGCCTTAGCCAATCCAGGGCACATCTGAGTTCAAGGCTATTAGCAACATAACTCTCTCGGGTGGGTGTTTCCTGGAGTTAGTCAGAGCCATCCACAGAATTACTCTCACTTGGTTCCAGCCATTATTTTTCAAGTTGTAGGGCCGTGGACTCTGCTGAGGTCGTTTGAGAGCTGAGTCATCCGTTAGTCCCCAACGCCCGGCTTTGAGAATAAACGGAACCGCACACACCACCCTTCCTTTAGCTGTGAAGGGATCCCATTCCCAGACATTCGTCATATTTTGTGAGAAGTGGCTCTGCGTCTTCCCACGCAAGGTGGCTGAAGTACAGAGTGCTGTTGGCTTAGCGAGTCTACTTTCACTTAAGGCTAGCATGCCGCCACCTTGCCGAGTTGTTTTATTATTATTATTATTATTATTTTAATCAACATTCAGCTTTTAAAAGACTCAGCCTTCACTGTTAAGAGTCATAAGAAGGAAAATCAAGCCTGGTGTGGTGGCTCACACTATTAATTTAGCACTTCAGAGACTGGGGCAGGAGGGTTGCCATGAGTTGGGGGCTAGCTATTTGACACGCCAAGGACCTTCATTTCAGTCCTTTTTCTAAGCATATGAGTGTAAATATTTCTATACATTTTATAAACTTAACCTCTAACTTCACTTCAGGTTAGCTCCGTGTGTGTGTGTGTGTGTGTGTGTGTGTGTGTGTGTGTGTGTGCGCGCGCGCGCGCGCGCACTTGTCTTGTCTGCCTGCCTATGTGTAGATAGATACACAGTGGAAGTTTTCTTACAGCATCAAGACGTGATTTTGCTGATTTTGAAGTGTGTGGTGTTCTGATAGGAAAATACCCTGTTTCATTCACTTCTTTTGATTTTTTAAAAAATTACATGTATGCATGCATGTGTGTTCTAGATTCTTTAAAAATTTTAAAAAGATTCATTTATTTTATATGAATGAGTGTTTTGCTTGTATGTATGTAATAATGCCTGGTACCCTCGGAGCCTCTAAGGTGGCATTGAATCCCCTGGAACTGGAGTTACAGACAGTTGTGAGCTTCCATGTGGGTGCTGGGAATTGAACTCAGGACCTCTGGACGAGCAGCCAGTGCTCTTAACCATTAAGCCATCTCCAGCCTGTGTGTTCTATTCTTAACTGTGAGTATTGATTCTTTTAAAACTTCACAGTGCACCTCTGAGGGTCAGAGGACAGTTTGTGGGAGCTGGTTCTCTCTTTCCACCATGTGGGGTCCAGGGATCAAATTCATCAGATTTGGTAGCAAGTGCCTTTACCCATTGAGCCACTTCTCCTCTGGATAGGCCGTTTCTCATTTTTGGTTATTAATAACAATGCTGGGAGCGTCCATCTTCTTAAGGCTGCCTTAGGTATTTGGGAAATACCACTGGTGAGCTAACTTCCCACTTCCACCTGCCTGTCCCTCTGTCTCTGGTTTGTCCCAGCCTTTGGGATGGCTTTTTCCTTAGTACCAACCTTACCACACTCCCCAGCTCAGCGACTCTCACTGTCACATTTGAAAGTCCAGATCTTTATAGCTGGGATGGCCCTGTGATGGATAGTCTGGCCATGTGTGTTTGTTGTACAGAACCTGAGAAGCCATGTGCTCCTGTGCTGGAGTGATGGGCCTGTTGTATGCACATGACTCTGTCCCATTGCCCGCTGTGGACAGGTGTCATTCAGTTCTTTGGCTTTGTTTCTTTCCCAGGGGTCAGAGAGCATTTGAGACAAGATCTCAGGCTGGAACCCTGGCACCCACAGCAGCCACCCTGCATCAGCCTCCCACTTCCAAGTACTGGGACTGTGGGCACAAGCTACTGCATGCCACCTCTGACTGGGTTTAGCTGTTACTGTCTGTCCTCCCCGTAGACTGTATCCAGACTTTTAGACTGATGTGAGTGAGCTCACAGTGTGCTCACAGCATGTACCCCCAACCATCCCCCAGCTCTTTTCCTTCTCTGTCTGAGAGCTTGCCTCCTAAGAGGTCAGGCGAGGTCAGAGAAGCCTGTTGGCCCATGACATTTGTGCACATCTGCCTGAAGGAATTGTGTTCCTCACCTTGTACAAGATGTCCCCTTACGGCCTGAAGGAATTGTGTACCTCACCGTGTACAAGATGTCCCCTTACACTCCCTGCTTCCCATATGGAGTAGTGGAATTGAATCCCTCCTAGAGACAACACCATTGTCATTGAATTAATGAGGCCTGTAATCAGGTGCCAGACACGGACTACAAGGGGACAAGACAGCAGGACACGACTCGACCGGCCCATCTCTTTATGTTTATGGTGTCATCTCACCATAATATGGGAACACAGTAAACTGGGGATGAACTGGGTGGGAGGAAATGACTCACAGAGGAGATAATGGCTGCAGTATTTATGTTGGATAGGATGATGGAGCTGGCCAGAGCCCCTCTGGTAAAGGAAGCCGGGTGGGGGCAATCCTTCCTGCGGCCATGGTATTAAGCACCACTTTCGGGAAGGGGCAAGGGATAAAAACCTCTGATGGCTTTTATGTTCTTGCCGCCCGATGGCTGTCCTTCCTGGGCAGAGTGTGCAGTTGACCATGCCCAAAGTGTAGGTACCTCTGCTTGGCCGGGAGAGATTGAGTCAGCGTGTGTGAGCTCCAAAAGCTGGACTGTGGTTGAACCATACCCTTAGTTAACTTTGGGTAGCTCGTCTTCATGTGTGCATGTGTGTGTGTGTGTATGTGTGTGTGTGTATATGTGTGTGTATATGTGTGTGTGTATGTGTGTGTGTGTGTGTATGGCGTGTGTGTATGTGTGTGTATGGCGTGTGTGTATGTGTGTGTATGCGTGTGTGTGCATGTGTG
>LZPO01034773.1:765500-782138 GCA_001675575.1 Neotoma lepida
GGATCCTGTCTGCTTGAGGACCTGAGTTCGGATCCTGTCTGCCCACGTAAAAGTTGTAGTTGTGCCCATCTCTAGCCCCTGAACTGGGGATTCGGAAACAGAGATCCCTGGGACTCACTGGCCAGTCTGTCGGAACCGGTGAGCTCCAGGTTCAGTCAGACCCTGCCTCAAACAACGAAGAGCAGGGAGGAAGGCACCCAACATCAACTCCTGGTCTCCACATGTAGGTGCACACGTGTACATAGGCACTTGGACATACATGCCCGCATACTCAAATACTACTGTGTACAGAAGCTACACGTGTGTTACTTTGATTTTAGCAAAACGAAAGCAGCACATGTCAATTTCTTTTTTTTTTTTTGACAGTGTCTCACTGTACAGTCCTGGCTGTCCTGGAACTTGTATGTAGAGCAGACTGGCCTTGAACTCACAGAGATCCTCTTGCCTCTGCCTTGCTGGTGCTGGGATCAAAGGTGTGTGCCACCATGCCCTGTGCCTATCAGTTCTCACCCTCCACTGTTAGTCACTATAAGACATGTCTANAAATTTTAAGCCTGATTGATAGAAATGGAGAAAAGGTCAAGGCTTAATGTTTTAATGGGTGACATAAAGGGTTTTCTTTGTCAAAGGGTGGAAACTTTAGGAGCACATCTCCATTTTCATACGTAGGAGATTTATAAACAAAGAATATGGTATATCAGTAGCGTAATCAAGTCTTTTCAGTCAGAGGAGACTAGAGAGGAGACTATGTCCCTGGGGGATGTGTGACATTATCAGAAGACCTCCTCCATTGTCTGAGCTCGTGAGCAGAGGAGGTCAGGCTACACTAAGATGACCCAAGCTCCAACGACAAAGCTGCTGAACTTACTCAAGGCTCATGCTAGTGGCAAACTGCGTGAAGCAAGTTCTAACACCCAGCTAGCTAGACAGTTTAATCAGCAGCACGGCCCTGGGAAAGGCCTTCTTCATTATGGATCACGCAGAAAGTGGTGACTTCGCTATTGGCATGAAGGCAATGATGCCCTGGGCAAAGTGGTCACGTGCACTTNAGGTGACCACAGGTTTCAGGACTCCCTTGAGGGAGATACTATTGCCCAGGCTGCCCCTGCACATCTCAGCCACCAGGGGGCACGTGAGGACCAAAAGTCACTGGACACCCTCCGAACAGCAGCCTGAGTTCCAGATCCTTCAGGCCTCCAGAATTTACTTCGTGGCCAAAGACTGCGTTAAAAACANACATTTCTTTTCACGTTGTTGAGTAGAATATTTTGCTGTGCTTAGCGTTAAAAAAGATGGCAGGGAAGGTATAGGAGATNAATATTAATTTGGCATTAACTATTTGCATTTTTGAGCAACTGGCATCTGGCTGTGCCAACTCCCTGTTGGGGATGATTTGGTTTAGAGACGCGATGTTCCGATACCCTGAGTACTTCAGCTGTTTTTGTTATGAAACTTTGCAGGGTGACATGCGGCCCGGTGGTGTTTTCGAGGTGGCCTGGGAATGATGGATTGGTTCACCTCAAAATAGAACTGTCGGGCTCCAGGCTTTCCAGAAGTCAGAATACAGTAACAGGATTCATTCAGGCCTTGCTAATTTCCGACTTTAAATGAGTTACATAACCGAGTGGGCCCCGCCTTCGCGCCTCTCAAACTACCCTAGAAGCCACGGGGAATCTATCATTAAAAGACAGAAATAACTCTGCTGGGCTCTGGGAAAAAGTTGAGTTGGTTTTCTTTCCCCCCTTCTCTGATACCTCCCTTTACTTCCCCACTTTTTTTTTCACCCAAACATTGCATAATTTTTTTTTAAAGTCAAATCTTTCCATGGGATTTCGTTCCATCCCCATGTGGCTATGGTTGGAGGGGCAACTTCAGCGCTTCACAGGGCTGGTGAATTTTTGGAGGATCACGAAGTCCCAGATCAAGTTTCCTCCGAAGCCCAGTGCTAGGGTTTCTCCCTTCCCCGTTCCCCTCTTTTATGAGTGACCTGTTCTATAGCATCTTTGCAGACTGCTGCCTGCTGGCAGAGATGCCAAGCTCTGCCCTCTTCACATTGAGGTTCGATTCTGAAACAGAATCCCCTAGAACTCGGAGTGACTGAGTCACCACGAAATCACCCACGACCTGTGCTTGGGCACAAGCCAGGTCCCTTTCCTAGTGTCTGGCTGTGGGCTCTGTCTGTCCGTATGAAGAACTTGATGTTCTGAGTTAGGAAGAGAGTGAAGAAAAGGAGACAGTCTCTTGCTGGGTCATCCACCTGGGCATCTTTCCTTTGAGAGAGACTGGGGAGCCTGGCATAAAGACAATGGAAGAGGGGGCAGAGGGCAATGGATGATGCTGACATTTTCNCCCCTGTGTGGACAGAGCACCTACTGTGAGTTAGCAGACACTGATCCTGCTCTTGGAGGGATGGCACCGTTTCTCTGTGCACGTGTCAGGCTCATGGTACACTAACAGATGTGAGTCCAGTACCTGGTGGAGATGAGGCTCGATAAAGAAGACCGGTCTAGGCAAAGGGTAATGGCAGGCGTCAGGGAGGAAGGTGATGGGAGGTACANCCGGGCTGCTGGGACTCAGCCACCAGGACATGGAGAGAAGGGAGCCATGGAGAGCCCTACAGAGAAGGGCATTTGGGCAGTGATGTACAAAGGTCCTGGGGTAGAAAGCACCAGGCATGTTGGAAAGGCCCACAGTGGGAGAGCTGAGGTCAGGTGTTGACAGGGCTCACAGACCTTGGCCTTCAGGCACAATGAGGCCTANAACATTAGAAACTTAGCCTTCTGCACTTGAGCTATGTCCTGCTTTCCTACTTTACTTCTTGTCCTGTCTCCATCCCTAACCAAGGGTGCTCAGGTGAGACCACCCCTGTAGCCTCTCCTGCCCAGGCCAGGTGTTCTCACATCAGCCTGGCTGACTCTGAAATCAAGAGGATGAGATGTTTGCTTGCTTTCCAGGTAAACAGCATGAAAGAGGCTTGCTCAGCCTGTGGCCTGGGTGTCTGGGGACCAAGGTGACGTCTTTCTCAAGTTCTGATGCAGAGCTCAACCATTTGGAATTAAGAATGGTGTAGAGGAGGAGCAGGCAGAGGAAACCCCCACTGTGTGCCCCCTGTCCCCACTATGCTCATTTGGGTCAAGTTTCGAAGGCAAAACCTTGTGCAATCAGAGCTGTGGTGCCCAGGCCATGTTCAGATCCCGCCCCCTTCTTTCCTACCTCCCCCAAGAAAGTAAGAAGAGCAGGCTGCGGGAAGAATGCAGTGAGTGTCCTAAAGANGGGCAAAAATGTGTCCTCGTTTGTCCTTATATATGAAACAGATTTGTAAAGAGGCAAATCGGAGCCGCTAATGACACCCAGAACCCTGTGGATTCCAGCGGGGTTGGGCTGGGCCTCCAGTTGGCCCCAAACAGCTCATCAGCCACAGAGACCGAGGTGAGTGATCATCCTGGAAATGAGGCAGGAGTCCTTCAAAGATGCGGCTGGTAATTAGAATCTAAGATGCCACTCTGTATGCACATAACTTAGCATAATATTGTCAGGCAGCTCATCAGCAGGCACATTAGAGAAAATGGCCCAGGGCCTCTAAGAGCTGGGCCAGCACACACAGAGCCATGGAGCCTCCTGCTCTTCTAGGGCAGCCCTGATGGAAGGAGAGGCAGCCAAAGCGCTCGCTGCCTTGGGGCTGGGGAGCTGGCTCAATCTGCAAAGTGTTTGCTGTGCAATTATAAGGACAGGAGTTTGGATTCCCCAGAACCCTGGTAAAAACTCTGCACAACAGCCCCAGACGTCAAGTAACCTCAATGGTGGAGGGTGGAGGGTGGCAGCTCCAGGAGCTGGCTGGCCAGCCTAGGAGAATCAGCAATCTCAGATTCAAGAGAGACCCTGTCTCAAAAAAGAAGGTGGAGAGGTATTGAGGAAGACACCAGTGTTGACCTGTGGCCACCCAGAAGCATCTGAATGTATGTGCTTGCACACACACACACACACACACACACACACACACACACACACAGTCCCTCTGTCTCTGTCTTTCTCTCTCTCACAATACTCTGTCTCTGTCTCTCTCACACACGCATATACTTTCTGTCTATCTCTGTCTCTCATATACTCTGTCTTTCTGTCTGTCTCTCTCTCACAAACACACACCACAGCACTGTCTTGCTTCTTAGCTAGATGGAACAGAGTCAGTGTCTACACTGGCATTGGGGGTGGGAAGCAGAAGGCATGAGTCAGAGGTCAGGTGGACTTGAGATAACCCNAGCTGGAATGCCTCCCTGACTTTCTATCTGAGTGACCTGGGCCTGGTTTCCTAACCTCTTTGAGCTTCAGTTCTTTGCCTGTTCTAAGAATCAGCACTGAGGTGACAAGGCTGGAGGTGCAGACGTGGCCAAGGTTCTTTTGTTTGTTTTTTGAAACAGGGTTTCTCTGTGTAACAGCGCTGGCTGTCCTTGAACTCACTCTGTAGACCAGGCTGGCCTTGAACTCACAGAGATCTGCCTGCCTCTGCCTCCTGAGTGCTGGGATTAAACATGTGTACCACTGCCCGGAATGGCCAAGGTCCCCCCCTCCACTAGCAACCCGAGGGAGTGGGCAGAGACATTGTCCCACCCAAGCTCCAAGTTCCTTGTCAAAACTGGCCTCAATCTGCCTGGAGCTTTGAACATCACTGGCCTCGCTCTTCGCAGGTTATTGGGCCTGTGGTCTAGTCTTTGCTCACCTCTGATAGGGTGGGCTGGCTGGGCACCCAGCTGGGCACAGTCCCCTGCAGGGCTGAGGCCTATGTGACCGCAGAAAAAGTAAAGTTGCCTCTCCAAGAATCTGTGTACTCAGGGTTTTGGGAGAGACCACATGGAAGTAATCAAACTGGAAAATGATTTCAAACTTTTTTTTTTTTACATTAAAACATTCATTAATAAAACAGAAGGCAGAATTTGCTTGAGCTTAATAAATTCCAAAGCTTGAGAGGCGAGATGGGGAGGAATTGGCTGGTGCCCACATGAGGGCGGTAGCTTTGTTCCTGACTGCTGCTCCTGGAGCCCCCAGGGGCCAGCGGAAGTAGNTCCCAGGATTATCCTTAGCTCTAGGGCCTGGCCCAGGGCAGGGACTCAGTACGCCTTCTGACATTTGAGGGCTCTTCTTTTGTTTAGTTCAATGTTTATAAAATCTGGTAAAACATACATAGCATGAAACCATGCAACTACTTTAAATTGCACAATTCAGGGGCATTACATCATGGAGCTGAGAGCAGGATCTGGGGGACTCAGAAGTCTGGGTGGGTCATATGTCACACCTGCAATAGGCAGGTATCCCGGGCCCCAATGCAGATGAACATACAACACCAAGGATAAAACAGGTTTGCATACTATTAAGAAGATATACCCAAGAGGAAGATGCTCTCTGTGACATCCNAGAAAGTTCCCTAATTCACACTTTTGCTCTCTCTGCTGGTTAGTTTTACCCATCAGTTTGCCATAATCTAGAANNTCCTGGAAGAGAGCGTTGGTGAGAGATTGTTTAGGTCAGGTTGGCCTGTGGGCATGTCTATGGGAATTGTTTAGATTGTTAATTAATATGGGAAGACCCAGCCCATTATGGGTGGCACATTCCCTAGGCCCTGAACTATGTAAGCATGGAGAAAGCCAGTTGAGTAAAACATAGCAATCAGGCGGCAAGGGTGCACCCCTTTCCTATGCTCTTGGCTGTGACCAGCTGCTTAAGTTCCTGTCTTGACTTCCTGTTAATGATGGACTGTANCCTAGAACTGTTGGGCAGACAAATCCTTTCCTCCTCTGTGTTGCCTTTTGTCAGGGCATTTTATTACAGCAACAGAAATGACCTAGAACACTTCTTTTTTCATGCAACAGAAAGCTGGGGTTAGGAAGTCCAGGGAGTGGTGCAGACTTGGATTGTCATTGGAAACTGTCTTAGTCACTGTTCTATTGCTGTGAAGAGACACCATGACCAAGGCAGCTTATAGAGAATGCATTTAATTGGGGGCTTGCTTACAGCTTCAAAGGGTTAAGTCCATCATCATCATGGCAGGACACATGCAGGCAGGCATGGTGCTGGAGGAGTAGCTGAGAGCTACATCCTGATCCTTAAGCAGCAGGCAGGGAGAGACTGGGTTTAGCGTGGGCTTTTGAAANCTCAAAGCCCATTTCTGGTAACACACCTCTTCCAACAAGGCCACACCTCCTAATCCTTCCCAAACAGTTCCACTAACTGGTAACTAAGCATTCAAATATATGAGCCTATGGAGGCTAATCTCATTCAGGCCACCACAGAAACCAAAGCTGTGCCCTCAGCCTCATGATCCATGAAGTCCGAGCGTCGGGAAATGGGGGAAGAAAGTGAGCACCCTCTGTGAGGTGGGAACGTCCCAGACTCTCCCACAGGTCATTTTGCTGACATCTTGGTCAAACAACCCCATTGCTAAACCTAGATTATANTAAGGTTGGAAGTGTGGTATTTTGTTCAGTCAGGCCATTTCTGAGGTAGGCAGGGATGGAAGGTGGGCAGACAGCGATAGAGCAGGAGCATATGAGTGTTCAAGGAGCATTGCCATAAACCTGACATTGCTACGCCAGAGGTGTCCACATANGGAGAAATCAGAATACGAGGGCACAACCTAGCCAAAGACATTGCTACTTTCTCNCTCTTTTTGAATTCATAATTTCATAACTTTTGACAAGTTTTTCAGTTTTCAACTTTTAAAAAACTGTAACTATGTGNGATACAGCCAAGTGTATAGAGTGGACCTAGGCCAATTGCACCTTTGATGAGTTTCCATGCAGGTTACAGCATGGGTCTACACTGGAGGAAATGGCCTGCCAACCCTCAGTGGGACTTGCCCTTGTGCTCACAGTTGGCTAAAGTAAAAAGGATGTGACAAGTGTTGACAAGGATGTGGAGCAGTGAAACTTCCCACTCCTGGGTGTGAGATGCAGCCATTGCTTTACAAAAACATCTTGATAACTTGAGAGCCATTCCAGAGTGCCTGGCTCACTGCATGCGGCTGGGCTGCAGTGCAAAGATGGCCTGGCCACTGTGGAAATGGGTCTGGTAGAGTTTTAAAATAGCAGTTTCATTGAGATCAAAGCTCTATACCATGAAACATGAAATACCTCAAATGGTTAAATTCAGAGTTGTCATATTAATTGCCTTCACTGAGAAACTAAATCACATCCACACAAAAAGTTTTGTGCAGTTGTTTACAGTANCAATGTTCATAAGAGCCCCAGAGTGGGCACGAGGCTGCTGGTCTCCATTACTGATGTGGNGTGTCCATAACTCAGCAAGAAAAAATAATGAGACGTGGTGCGTGCTATCGTAGGTAGAAACCTTGAAAACAATGTGAGTAAATGAAGCCGGGCCTGGAAGAACCCACTTAAAGTACATGGAGCGTCGTAAGAGGCTGATCTATGGGGAAATCGGCTTGATGGTGGTCAAGGGAATTGGATGTTTAGGGCCTGCTTGTGGGCACTGAGTTTCCTTTGAGGTGACAGTGATTGTAACGTCTGTGAGCTTGCGGGAAACAACTGACTGAAGTTTACATGTGTGACTCNTATGGTGTGTGGACATGTATCTCAATAAGGCAGCTTCACAGACCCTTTGTGTCCACCCATCCCGACAGGTGTGTGTCCCTCAAGGAGGATAGTGCAGCATCGTCCACCTGCTCAGCTGANGCCCGTAGATCTTCCCTGATTAGTGTTTCTTTTGTCCANTGAAACACAGAACATTGTAATGGATATGGCAGCGCATGCATGTTCTCTCAGCGCTCGGGAGGCTGAGGCAGGAGGATGGCAAGTTTTGAGCCAGACAATCCCTGTCAATCAAATAACAACAAAACAAAACAGACCCCCCAATAATCCAGTTGTTTTCTTATTGTTGAGTGTCAAGAGCTCTTTATTCCGGATTCCTGGGTCAGTCACAATACCCACTGTGGCTGCATGAATGTGTCTGCCTATGGAGTCGTTTGAAGAGGGCCCCATCCGTGTTCTATGAGATGCAGAGAGGTGCTCAGGAGAGCCAGGCTGGGTACCAATCTGTGGCCCGCCATCCCCTGACATGGGTTCAAGACTGCTGGTGACAGCAGCCACGTCACCCTCTGCCCGTCAGCTGCATTCCTTGATGGCATGTCTCGGGAGGCTGAGAAATTCCATCAGTGACGTTGAACACTCCGTTTCTCTGACTCCCAGAATTCTCTGGGGACCATCCTTGCCTCCATGGTTCTGGCGGACTGCCACACTCTCTAGTTGCTGTCATTGTGACTGTTTCCACCTTCTAATTATGAACAGAGCCAACCTCAGGATGGGGTGCAGGCATCGTACTGTGAGTCACCTCAGGGATGCCGTCACTTTGGGGAGGACAGCCCCTGGGCTGTCTGAAGTCAATGCTTGGCACTTAGTGTATGAGCATTAGATTGCTCCTGGATACAGGGAAGCTTCCAGGTTCTGGGAATGTNAGGATTCTGGCCCCATCATCAGAGGATAGAGCATCTGTCTGAGGTATGAGGGCCGCAAGCCTCCCTCAGGTCTCTGCCCAGATGCCTCTCCTCAGAGTGGCCATCCTCCATCTCCCCACCTCACTGAGCAGTCCTGTGATTTCCTTGCCAGCCTCCTCACTTGATTTTTCCCAGGGGCACCTGGCTTCAGCCTCGTTCTCTGAAATATGACTATGGAAGTTTGAGACCTTTGTAAATCTGAGTGCCTGGGGGGAAAGGGTGCATAGTGGGTCTTCAGTAGATGTGACACCAAGAAGAAAACAAAATAGGTAATAGCAATTGTACAGAAAGATTAAATCAGGATACCATCTGGGAGACTGACCCAAGTTGGGCTGGGGTTGGGGATGAGGAAGACTATTTAAGACTTGGTCATGGAGGACAACCCAGAGGAGGTGGCTTTTTAGTTGAAAGCCACAAGATCAAAGGGATAACATTCATGAAGGCAAGGACAGTGTCCAGGTAAAGGGAAAAGCCTATGCTACCGTCCTGTGGTAGGAGAGCTCAGAGCACGTAAAAACAGAGAAAGGCACAGTGGGATTAGTGCCAACAAGTGCTGGGATGTCACTGTCCACTAGGATGTAGCTGGTCTCAGTTGTCAACTTGACACTGCTGGGAAGAGGGAACCTCAACTCAAGAATTGCCTCTGTCAGATTGTGAGGCATTTTCTTGATTGTTAATTGATGTAGGATGGCCCAGCCCACTGTGGGCGGTGTCATTCCTAGGCAGCNGGCCTGAGCTGTGTAAGACAGGTAGCTAAGCAAGCCAGGGGAGTGACCTAGTAAACAGTGTCCCTTCATGGTCACTGTATGCTGGCACAGTGCAGGCATGTNGTGTCTGAACCTGTCACAGCTCTGGTTGCAAAAGGCAGACACTTGCATCAGAGAAACAAACATGTACACAGAGGCTGTGAGCGTGGGTAGGGGATGTGCCTCACCCTACAGCTCTTTTGTCCCTTACTGGAATTGTTCATGTCAGAATGTGAAAATCTTACCTGAGGCTTGGGCCACATGGCAGGGGGTTTTATTGACAGTTCCTCCTAGACCAGTTATCACAGGATGAAGATCCTCAAAGAGCGCAGTTGCTTTCCCCTGGGATCGAAGATGAAGGATACTCAGGCCCAATGTGGTGACGACACTGGCTTTGCCACTGAGCTCTGCAGCCGACTGTGGTCTCATAGGTTCCCACCCCATCAAAAGCAGCCCATTGGGTTTCAGGCCAGTGGCTCTCCAAATCCCCGGGGGGGGGTAGTCTATGGTAAAGGAGGGAGGATTCTTGCAAGCTGCTTCTTTGACTGCCTTTGAAAACTTATTAAAATGTGAAATTTTAAAGATTTAAAATTATTTTGTGTGTGGCTGCTTTGCATGCATGTGTGTCTGTGCACCACATGTGTGCCTCATGCCTATGGAAGTCAGAAGAGGTGTTGGATCCCCTGGAACTGAAGTTACAGACAGTTATGAATTGCTATGAGTGCTGGGAACTGAAATTGGGTCCAGTACAAGATGACTGAGACATCTCTCCAGCCCCTAGCTTTGAAAACTTTTAAAGTTTATTATTATTAATTGTGTGTGTGGTATGGGTGCCATGGTATGCGTGTGTAGGTCACAAGACAACTCTGTGGAGTTGGTTATCTCTTTCTACCTTTTAGTGGGTTCCGGGTGGAACTGAACTCAGCTTGCAAGGCCTAAGCCACAAGCTCCTTTACCTGTTGAGCCATCTGACCAGCCTGATTGGCTTTGAAAACTTAGAAGTCCTCTTACAACTAATTGGTCAATGCTGGGCTACGGACCAATCAGTGTGGTCCTTAGTGTTCAGCTGTGCAAGAGCGTGCAGGTGGTGGGGCCGCCTTGCTTCTGCTCTCTCAAGGTGTACACATGAGAACAGAACTCTTAGCTCTCGGGACTTGGAAATGGGAGTCCAGATGTCCAAGGTCTTCATTCTAGAATAGTCTTCATAGTTGCTTGGTGTAGTCACAGTTCCATGGGGCAGCTAAGAGGAGGTCACCTGTCACCCAGACAGGAAGCACAGCCACCCCCACAGTATTAATGCTAAGTAGAACTGTGGACCTAGAGACAAAAGTCACACCAGGTGCCATTGGCAATAAAGCAAGGAGGCTGTGGCCACACTGTGGCCATGAGGTGTTGGCTGAGGCAGGGTTTAATTACAGTAGCAGGTGAGCCATGCTCTGTCTTTATGGGGCAGTCCCCCTCATCTGTCACCCTTCTGTGGGTCTAACACTTGCGTGGTTGGGCTTTGTTACTTGTGTCTAACCTGGCTCAACCTTTCTTCTCCAAAATGGGGTGAGTAAATTGGAGGTGTTGAAAGAAATACTGTAATTGAAATAAGGCTCCCAGGAACATTTCTAGGCCTTGGAGTGAATTAACGTCTCAGGGAGCTAGGGAAAGAAAAAGCCCTTTTCNGAGCACGCAGCATACTTCTCAACTTCTCTTGTAGGCACCAAGAGTTTTAATGGTGGTGTAAATCAGTTTTTACAGGCCACAGATTTCAAGCATGGGTTCATTAAATGTGTGAAATCTGACATTTGCTTCAGGGCGTGGCTAGGGTCCTGGGGAATGAATCACCATCGGGTAGGGCTTTCTGATTTTGTTCAGCATGCTAACAGTCTGGGGAAGTGGCCTGAATAGGCGGGCTCTCTCCAAGCCTTCCTCGAAGCTGACTGTCTCTGAAATCAGCCGGTGGACCAGATTCCAGCCAGGGCTGCACCTGCTTTAGCCGATCTGAGAAGCCTGCGGGTGCATTCCTGTCATTGTTCCCGAGTGGTGGAGGCTCTCATTAAGGCTGTGGCTGTTGATGAGCCCCTGCTTATGTGGGGCTCTGCTGGCCCTTGAGAACCTGATGATATCTGGCCCAGTGGAGTGGCAAATGCAGAATACTTAATTTATGCATACAGGGGAATGGGGGTGGTTCTGAGGTCCACATATTTTCAGGAGACTTCACATTTCCTGGGCACATCACAGAAGGGCTTCTGGAAAGGATAGTCAGAGACAGGAGATGGCGATGTGTATCAGGTGGAGTAAGAGTTTGTAGTGTAGGAGAGGGGCTGGTGACACGGCTGAGAACCAGCCCTGTCCACAGCTGTGTGATATCGAAGCAACTAATGACTACTTGGTATATTCTGAATTAGCATAAAGACAGGGATGAAGCCTTGGGGCATCCATCAGCTGGCATAAGTAGTACAGGCACCGGAAGGCCAGACCACTGAGGGTCTATTTAGTTTCCGGGCTTCAGGCATGGCTGGATCAAGGGTGTCACTGTCTCCTGGCCCTGTGTTTATACCTGCTGCTTTCTGGGGTTGAATCTACCTACCCAGCGGCCTCAGCTCTGGCTCCTCCTGCTCCACTCATTTCTGGAAGCAGCTGGATCTTGCCTCTCTCTCAGTGGTGTTGGCAAAGGTTCTAGGTCTGGATTCATGGGCCGTGTCCACACATCCCACCTCAGTCACCATGGGGTAGCATATGCAGTGTCCTAGCTGGCCAGTCTCAGGCCATATGACATTGAGAGGCCACAGAGAGATGAGGGTAGTTCCATCCCCGCTCCCAGGAGAAGGGAGATGGAGCAGGCCCTATAGGAAGATCAGGGTGTTGATACAAAAAGATGGGGTAGCCAATTTGCACCAGGACATGGGGTGCATGCGTCTTGAGGTACTAGGGTCATTGTGAGTCCAGAGGGACCCAAAGGTTCTTCAGTTTTAGGTCAGGCACTGCTGAACAATGATGTCACTCATCTACCTAAGTCCTGTCCACAAGGAGGGAAAGGACAGCCTGGAAATAAGAGAAAGCTGTGACGTTCTCAGGTAGAGGTAACCCATCTCAAAGAGGCTTCTGGGAAGATTTGCNGNCCGTGAGTGGGGCTCAGTTGGTGGAGTGTTTGCCTGGCATGTGTGAAGCTCCAGGCTCCATCTCAAGTACCACATAACCCGGGGTTATGGTGTGGGTCCCAGCACTCATTAAGTAGGGGGTCATGAGTTAGAGGTCATCCTTGGCTGTATGGGGAGTTTGCGACCAGCTCGGCCNATGTGAGAGCCTGTCTATACATAAGTGAATGAATGAATGAGTGAGATTGTGTAGTATCTATTATATGAAGAAGNCACTGTGGGCCCTAGCCCAGCTTCATAAAAGACACAGGGGTCAGAACACAGGGCAGAGATTACTAACAGGTTCTCAGAGGTTTAGAGATGTGCAGGGAAATGTTAGAACAAAGCTGGGAAGGCAGGCCAACCCCTCNCGAGGGAGGGCTGTGGTCATTAGACTTCCTTTGGCTCTCAGGGATGGAGCTGATGGATAGAACCAGCTTTAGACAAGCCTGTATCCGGTTACTTGGGAGAAGCTAGAAATGCCAGCTCTGTCTGGTTCTTCTAGGTTTGTTTTTCTGAGTGGCGTCTTCCCTTGGGNTGACAAGATGACCCTCAAGCAGCTCCTGAGTCATTGCAGCCTGTCACTTTTGGACCTGGGATTGAGTACATCTCCAAGCGTTATAAACCCAAAGATGAGTACCTGAGATTTCCCAGTGCCATACCCCCAAGAAACCTACTGGAATCCCTGCCGCCCCCAAAAGAGAAAAGCATGCTGGGAACATAAACAGTAGATACCAGGAACTGAAAGTTTACTGTGTTCACAAGAAGCAAGCACTAGCTGCAGGAGACAGGAGCCACAGATGGTTGCTGAGCAGTGGGGAGTGGGGGTCTTATGGTCAGGGTTGTAGCAAGAGTGAGGGTTGACCTGGAAGGCAGGAACTAGAGCCATGACATACATGGGTGGAAATGTGATAGGGAGCAGTGACCTCCAGGATAGAAGTACAGCATGAAGGGAGTGCACTGGGCAGGAGTCGGGGGTGGGGTCCTTGGAATCTGCTGGCCCCTCCGGCAGGCCTGAGTAGCAGCCCTGGTGAGTGCATTAGAGAGCTCCCTGCCCCACCAGGAGAAGCCGAGCCTTGGGGAGAGCAGAGGAGCCTCGCATTTGGGGGCCAGTTGGGAATCCCAGGCTCTGGCGCCCTGACTCAGTGGAGGGCGGGGCGGCCCTCAGAGCCGGTGCCATTTTCCACAAAGCTTTCCAGATGCCTCTTTGTTCATTTGCTTTATTTATTTATTTACTTTAAGTGGTAACAACAAAGGAAACTTTAAAAAAAAAAAAAGAACAACAAAACAAAACAGAAGCCAGGAAGTGAAGAGCCACTGGGAAGAGGGCCTGGGAAAGGCCAAGAAGCAGGAGGTGGGAGGCAGGCACCTGCCCCAGGTGACCCCAGCTTCCTCCATGCTATCTGAGGCTGGCTCTGCCCAGCCAGGGGGTAGGAGCCCTGTGTTCTGCTGCCTGCAGATTCCTCCCTTCCTCCCCAGGACACTTGGCTCAAAGGCTCTGGCCTCGGTCCTGCCTCCAGCTAGTGGCCCNGTGGACTGCGTGGGAAACCTCAGCATGGGAGTGTCAGGCCCTCTTGGGTCCCTCCTGCGCAGGAGATCACTGGTAGGACTCGGTTTGCAGGAGGCCTCTGTTTATTCACCTGTGAGGTCTGCCAAGAGCCAAGCCATATGGGTGGCCATGTGGACATTTCCTACTGTGGGGCTAGGCCCTGGATCTTTATTGCTGGGACCGAGTCCTTCTAACCAAAGAACTGGTGTCACAAAGGACTGGGCCAGCCCCGGGGGTGCTGGAGCAAATTCCTGTCCTGAGCCAGAGGGTGTCTGGTTTATAGAGGTGGCAGAGCCCTGCAAACCCTTATGCCTTTGCTGAAGGGCAGGTCTGGTCTTGAGTTCAAGTGAGTAGAAATGTGGTNCAGACTGGTGGGAGCCCCCGGTAAAACTCAGGGCGTCCNGTTACACAGGAAGTTCAGGTACACAGTGATGCATTTTTATCAATGTTGGTACCTCTCAACCATCTCAGTGCACTGAGACTGTCACAGATCATCAGTGGAAAGACCAAAAGTGGACAGGGGATGTTTTCAGCCTGGTGAGACAGCCCATGCCTGTACTATCAGGACCTGGGAGTTGGAAGCAGGGCAGTCAGCGTCATCCTCGGCTGTACAGGAAGATTCTGTCTCAATAAACAAGACAAACAAACAAACCCCTCCATACAAAATGATCTTATTCAGGCTAAGTCTCATCTCTAGTCCAGGACTGATTCTTATTGGTGGGAGCCAGTCACTCTGAATGCTGATTGGCTAAGACTGGGGGCAGTCTCAGGGCTGATTCTTATTGGCTGGATCCGGTCACACTGAATGTTGGTTGGCTAGGACCGAGGGAGTCAGCCTTCCCTGCACCACATAAATATGGCCTCCAAAGGCCTTGTTTTCTAGTAAACATGGAAGCAGGGCTTCTAGAAGAGGCGCAGGCTTGAGACAAAACCAGTGACTGCGCAGAGAGCCTCCCTCAGGGAGGCCCTTCAGCAGGTGTCTGTCAGGAAGATGGCCCCTGTCACCTACCCCTTCAAGCATGGACTTCCTCATTCTAGGCGGACAGCTGGGGACTGTGGCTTCCTGAGGAGGCTCCCTCCCTGCGTTTTGGTTAATTTTCTTCTTGTGCGGGTTTATTGTATCTGACACACACNGAGTGGGCCTTTGGCAGAAAAGCCAGTGTGAGAGAACCTGGTTGCTAGGTTGAGCTGAAATGATGGGGTGGAGACAGGGCACAGAGAAGGGAAGGAGGAAGAAAAGTTGCAGGTAGGTAGACAGAATTCCTAGCTTGTGACACCCACAAACTGCTGCCTGGTCCCCTGCCCAGAACCCCTCTGCTTCAAGCCCCCTTTTCTTTATCTCCCAGCTCAGCCCATGGCTCCTAGACCCCAAAGGGTGGGCTCCAGATCCCCATGAAGGATCATGTTAAATGGCTCCCAAATGGGACCATCATGGGACCCTGTGGGAGGACTTGGATCTGCCCACATCTGTCCCCTGCTGGGAGAAGTGGCTGTCCACACATGGGCTGAGGCTGGGCTGGTTTAGGAGGAGATTTAAGAAGTTGGCATGGATCAGCCTGAAAACAGATGCATCTAAATGAGCTTTAAGCTCTCCGGAGCCGGGGGTCAGTGAGCACTGTGTGAAGGGCCAGCTGGGAAGTGCTTGCTTCTGACCACATGGGCCCCGTTGCAACCTCATTATTGTCCCNCTCTGCTATTACAGTGTGAGAACAGCCATGGGCAGCCTGTGAACAAACCATACCTGTGTTCAAACTATAAAAGTGGGCAGTGGGCTAGACTCTCCAGCAGTTTGTCAATACCTGCACTAGACTGAAGAAATTGTAAGAAAGGTGAGGGGGATGTAGCTTAGCTTGGAATCTCCCAGTGAGGGCCTGGGGGTGTGACTCAGTGGTAGAGCACTTGCCTAGAATTCCCCACTGAGGAGCTGGAGGTGTTGCTCTGTGGTAGAACGGCATTAGCCTAGCGTGTTGGACCTCCTGAGTTCCATCCTCAGCATAGCTAAACAAGAAAGAAATAATAAGGACTATTTAGTATCCCAAGACAGGATGCTAGTATTCTAAAGTACCAACTCTCCTAAACTCTAGTTCACAGATAATGTAATGGGCATTAAAAGGGCCTGTGCCCTGCAGCCTTGCTGCCATCTCCAATGTAATACAGCACATCTGCTCGCACATCTGCTCCTACAGCCACCCGCTGCTGTTGATCACTTCCTTCTCTGCCAGCACAGGTCTGACTATTCACAATTCAGAGGGCTCCAGGCTCTCCCGTAACGGGCATGCTCAGTACACACTCTGGGTCAGGGGTGACTGTTCCGGTCTGTCCAGGGGCCACTGCTGTGATGTGAAATGGTGAGTTCCTGGTCACTTTGCCCTTCCAGTGGCAATGGAGGAGCCTGGTCCAGTGACTCATCCCTAAGGAGCAGGGTATACTGGGAGGGACTTCCATGATTGGTCACAGCCTCAGCCTGCTTAGCTGTTCTTTCTCTTCATTGAGAGGCAGTTGCCATGCTGGGAGCACACTGAAGCAGCTGGAAGGCGCATTGGAGAGGACCCTCTGGCCACAGGCAAGCCTCAGAGGGTATTGCCTGGCTGCTATCTTGACTTCATTGTAGCAAAGGACCCTCAGTTCAATCAAGCAGTGCTGGGGCTGCCTCACAGAGAGAATGAGTGTTCACTGTTGACTTAAGAGTCTAAGGTGAGCCAGGTGGTGGTGGTGGTG
>LZPO01034773.1:782338-799853 GCA_001675575.1 Neotoma lepida
GCTAATATGGTCACCAACACATGGGCTCAATCTGTCTATCCACTCATCATCTACTCATCCATCTACCTGTGCACCCACTCATCAAACCATCCACTCACCCACCTATCTACCCATCCATTCATCCATCTATCCATCCACCTACTCATCCATTGATATTTCCTCTCATCCTCATCCATCCCCCCCACCCATCCATTGACCTTTCATTTTATCCATTACCCACCTATCATCCATCCATCCATCCATCCATCCATCTACTCATCCACCCATCCATCCACCCATCCATCCATCCATCCATGCATCCATCCATCCATCCATCCATCCATCCATCCATCCATCCATCTACCCATTGACTTTCATCCACCTTCCATCTACTCATCTGTCTACCCACCCACCCATCCACCTATCCGTCATCCATCTACCCGCTCATCCATTCCTCTATTCACCCATCCATCCACCTTTCCACCATCTACCCATCTATCCACTCATCCATCCATCCTTATCAGAGAGGAAGCAAAGGAAATTACCTCCATGTTTGTTGCCCTGNGGGGCTGTGCTCCCACAGGACAGAAACTAGTCTTTTTCTGTCAGGGAGTGCTGGGCTCAGANCAAGACCTCAACCCACCTATGTATGAATTAAGTGGTCAACCGGAGGCATAGGCCAGGGTAGCAGGCTTGGCCCTCACAAACCAGGGCACCCTGAATAGCCACTCCCGGCCTTGGGGCCTCATCAGACCAGGAGACCCAGGGCCAGCCCTTGCAGACCGTCTCCACGGGGCTCAGAGCTGAGAGCCCAGACCAGCTGCAACCAGCTCAGGGGCTGAGCAGCCAGCCTGGGTTGGGGAAGGCTCTGTTTACCTTGGAAGGTTCTGTGTCTTTTGTAACAGTCACTCATTGTTGCTGGGAGCCCAAAAATACTTTCATTAATGGAAAAATAGGGTTGGCTCCACACAGCAATATTTTGCCAAGTGTAGAGGAACTGGCAGGAGCTTCCGAGTACATCCTCAGGAAGCATGGCTTCTTATCTTCCAGAGGAGTGTGGGGAGGCAGAATGCTGCCCAGTGGGTGTCTGCTCACCTCCATGTGTGTTCCCTTCTGTGACCATATCCTGGGCTAGGCCACATGGGGGTGGTTTTCTACAGAGTAGCCTGGTCCCCATCTGTGCCCCACTCTGGACACAGGTGTCCCAGGTCTGGGTGGTCTCATTCAGAGTCACCTGGTGCAGTGTCCTCCTTCTGGTGGAAACAAAGGTGTGAGCTACTGGGCTCCCACCAGCATCTGCTAAGAGCGGGCTTCAGAACAGGCTTGGTCAGCTCTGCAGTAAGAGGATATGGGTAGTGGAGGCCTCTTGAGGCCACCCTCCCTGAGCTCCAGGTGCTCAGTAGGTACCAGGTTATGTGTAGGAAGGGAACGAGATGGTGGCGGTAGTATGTATAGGTATTCATGTGGGTGTGCACACAGGTCAATGTATCCATGTGTGTGCATGTGGAGGTCAGAGGTCACTGTCAGTGTCTTCTTCTATTGCTCCTCACCTTATTTTTTGAGACTGGGTCACTCACTGAACCTGGAACTCACTGATTTAGCTCGATTGGCTGGCCAGGGAGCCCCAGGCATGGGATCTGCCTGTCTTTGCCTCCTCAGTGCAGGGTAACAGACATGTGTAGCTATGCCTGGTGTTTTATGTGGGTGCTGGGGGGAGTTCTGAACTTGAGCCCTTGTGGAGACTTCTCCTGGGCTAGCCTGTGCTATCTTAAGCCCCATTGTGGATCCTCACTATGGCTCTATACCTGGATAGTGGTATTTCCACTCTGCTGCAGGGAAACTAAAGGCACACACAGGTTAAATAGGCTCCAAAGTTAGGGAGAGGCAGAGATGGGTTTTGTACTCAGGCCAGCTGCCCTGAAGACAGACTCTTAACCCAGACTCCGGATGCCTTCTTGACACCAGCATGTCTGATCATGTCATTCAGTGTCACTCTCCTTGATGGCTCCCAGGGGTTCTTAAAATAAAATCCACGTTGGTGCAATCACAGATGTACCAATTGTCCTTGTCGAAGTCCCCAACTGGAAGTGGCCTAAAGAAAATTAGTTATTTATTTCTCCCTTACAACAGAATCTGGATGGGAGACTTTGGGTTGCATGGAGACTCNGTCGTTACCAGAGGCCAAAGCACCTCTATGTGGCAACTCTGCCTGCCTTCGCACGCTTTCTACTTCGGTCCAAAATGTCTGCTTGAGCTCCTACCATCAAATCCCACTTTTCCAGGAAGAGGTGAGGGAAAGTGAAGAGTATGCCCACCTATTTAAGGGCTGGATTTCTGGTTCCTCTGCTGTGCAACCTAGGACAAGTCATTTGGCCCTTTTTGTTATCTATTCGTTCAAAGGCTGTGAGGATTAAACAGATTAATATATGTCCAACACTTAAAATATAGGTCAAAGTACAGGGTGATTACTCAATAAACTTTGGTGGGTATTGCTGTTTGTGAAGACCACCTCACCCTGCCGCCGCCCCCCCAGGCTTTGCACCATCCCAAGAGTTGTGAGGCTCCCCAAGTCTTCACCAGGCCTTTGAACCCTGCTTTGTGCAGTCTGCTGACCCCTCTTACCCACTGTGTGGAACACCCGGAAGACATGCCTTGTCTCTCTCACGTTCTCACCAAGTTCAAATTCAAGGACACAGCAGGTGCCCAGGGAACTGGTCCCCTGAATGGAGGAGGCTGCTCCTGACCTCTGAGAGCTTCCTTGTNCTCAGGCAATGCTCCCCCAGCAGTCTGCATGGCCTGTGCCCTGGCCTCACTCAGCAATGCTCAGCTCTGCCTCGGTGACCCCTCTGACCCCCTGACTGAGACGGCCTCTTTCTCAGTCCGTGCTGTCTTCCCGTTCCACTCTGTGCACATTTCTGGGCACAACGATGTCTTCAGTATTTGTGTGTTTCCTCTGGGTGACTCCCCTGGGGCTGCCAGCTCAGCAGGGCCAAACCTCGGCCTCTGTTTTGCTCACAGCCACATCTCCAGTCTTGCCTACTGGAGGTATGCCAGAATGTTTGTTGAATGAAAAAACATAAAAGAGACATCATAGAGCACTGAATATTTAAAAATCAAATTCCAGTTATGGGCATCTCAGATATTTCCTTTAACAATAGAAAGTCTTGCTGGGCATTGGGTTCAGCTGCTTCAGTGCTTGCCTAGCACATATGACCTCCTGGGTTCAAATCCCATCACTGTATAAACCAAGTGTGGTGACATGCCTGCAATCCTAGCAATCCTAGCACTTGGGAGGTAGAGGCAGGAGGATTAGCTCTATGTAGCAAGCTAGAGGCTAGCCTGGGCTACATGAGGCCCTGTCTCCAAAAAAAAAAAGTCTCCATATCTCTGCAAAGGAGATATAACCACCCCCAACCCCCCCAACCCCCGTCTGGCCACAGCAGGAGAGAGAAAGGCAAGCTGACCACGAGCCAGTTCCTTCTCCCTCCACGTCAGCTCTCCAGCTCTCCAGCTTCTAGGAAAATCTTCCCCATCTCTCAGAGGGGGAGCCCGGGGCATTCTGAGGGCTGCCGCTGCTGCTGGCGGGCTGTCCCAGCCCAGTTCTGCCGGCTGGAGCTTTGGAGGGGGGAAACTCGCAGTCAGCAGCCCATGATCTGGCAGGGGCAGCCAGGCTCTCTCCAAGATCCTCAGCAACCTCCCGTTGGGTCACATTCCTGCCTGGGGACCCTGGGACCAGTGGCTGATGGGGAGGTAGCAACATTCAGCACTTGTGAGTTGGAAAAAGCGGCACTGAGGATTATTTTGGGAATAGCCAGGAGCTGCTCCAAGTACAGATTACAGAAGCTATTAAAAGCAAGACAATGCGCCCTGCAAAGAGTGGGCTGGGGAGACACCTCACTCATGGCCGCAGCCACAGAACGGGGAGTTCTTTCCAGATGAGGTGAACCTTTCCATCCCACGACTTGGGGAAAGCCTCCCTATGGCCAGCCTCCGCCTGTTCCCTCTCCCTTGCCAGCCCCAGGAGCATTCACTCAGCCAACACCTGGGCCNTGGATGGTCGGGGTCCCCTGCAGCCAGCCGAGCAGGTGGCTGGCCACACAGTTATTCCTGGCTGTCAGTTATTCAGTCAACAAATATCTACTGGACCCAGGAGTGTGATTCCGGAGCCATACCACAATTGCCCATATTCTNACGGTCTGCTGCTTGTTATTTGGTGACCTTGGGGCTCTGTCCCTCAGTTTCCTCACTGGCAATATGGAGGGTATAGGGGGCTTCATCTGATCGAGTTATGAGAGGCCCAAATGAGTGGTGTGTGGCGGGTTCCAGAGAGCCTGCCAGAGTTGCCAGAGGTAGACATGAGATAGTACTACAGAGGAGGGACCACCCGTTCTAGAAGTCTCGCCAAGCCTCGAGGAGGACACACAGGCCCCTATTTTCCTAGTCTGGTGGGAAGATGACTCATGACCAGTAAACAAAACAGGCGAGACAAGCCGGCCCTCTGTCATTCACTCATCGAGCATTTTTGAGGCAGGCCATAGGCCAGGCCTCTCTCCCAGCGCTGAGGACACAGCCGGGCCGAGAAGCCAGGGCCCTGGCCTGGGGGAGCTGACATTTTGCGGGAAGGTGGGGCAGACAGACGAGACACAGAGAATCTGGACTTCAGGCAAACAGTGCTGTAGAGACTCAACGGCATTGGGTGGAGCCGTGCAGGGATTGAGGGTGGGGGCTGTGCTGCAGCTCAGGGGAACACATTTCAGAGAGGAGGATCATGGGAGAATGTCACAGAATAATCCTGAAGCAGGGCAAGGTGGCACACATCTATCATGCCAGTCTTTGAGAGATTGTGAGAATCAGGAGTTCAAGGCCAGCCTGGACTACATAGTGAGACTCTGTCTTAACTTCCCCCAAATNGTGGGATGACATTTAAAGAAGCCACCCATAGAAATGTGGGGACAAGTGTTCCAGACAAGGGCCGGAGTTGGGCATAGGTGGGACAGAGGGGAGATGCAATCAGACAGGGGACAGGCCAGGGTCTGGGAGGTCATGGTAGTCACCTTCCGTGACTTCTTTCACACTTGGTGGCTCAAAGGGTCAGCTTTTGCCTCATAGTCTAGATGGCCCAGGACCATCCTGAGGTGACCCCTATCTGTGGCTGTCTCACCTTTCAGGTTGGCTCTTGGCAAGTGGCCTCTCCAAAGGCTTGGCTGAGTGTCCTTCACCCCACATGCTGGCCCTCCAGGGTGAGTGGTCCCATGCCATTGCCTGTAGGGTCCCATTCAACCTCCCTAATGCTTCGACCCTTTAACACAGTTCCTCATGTTGTGGCAACCTCCAACCATAAAATTATTTTCATTGCCACTTCACAACTGTAATTTTGCTACTGTTATGAATGGTAATGTAAATATCCATGCTTTACAATGGTCTTAGGTGACCCCCTAGGAAAGGATCACTCAGCCCCCTAAAGGGGTTGAGACCCACAGATTGAGAACCACCACACTACAAGGATGGTGACACCAAGATGGAGTGGCCAGGGGCCTCTGCAGATTGTGATGGTGGTCAGACTTTATCGTTGGAGGGAGGGGACACACTGGCAGGGGTCTATTTGGTTGAGCTTTATATTTGTGTGGTGGCTATTCTGACACGATGATCTAAGCTGACATTATTAAGCACCCACTGTGTACCCAGCATGCTTAGCCCTGGCCTCTTCTTCCTCAAAGGAAGGTGTTTGACAGGAGAGAGAAGCATGCCTTCGAAAGGGCCAGAGCAGGAGTGACTCCAGTCAGGAGTGGAGGCGGAGGTAGCTAGAGAAGTTCCCAGAGGAGGGGCTCTGGCTAGGGAAGCCACCGGGAAACTAGGGGAAGGGCCATGAGTATATCTTTAGGGCAGCGACATGAAGTCTAAAGCTGTGGGTCACCAAGCTGGCTGCCGGGGATAGGAAGTTTCTAGAGGTACCATGAGGGATTCAAATTCATCCTGAAGGTGAATGTGACTCGAGGCAAGGGCCTGACCTGATGTTTCCTGAAGGTTGGTCATGTAGAGAGACCTCAGGGGAGGGACAGAGGTCATCAGGAACATCTAGGACTCTGCAGAGCCCCCGGAAAGGAGGTCGCATGGGGCCTTGAGAGGTCTTTGGGTGATGTTTGGAGCTGGGGGAGTCGCCGAATTCAACAGGGAAGGAAGGGAGGCCCTGCACCAGGCCTACCTACCGGCCCATCCCCTTCTGGCATCCCTGGCGCGCACAATCCATGTGNCCCTTCTCTTGTCCCCTTCCTGTCCACTAGCCTTGTCACGAAGGTGTTGTCACTTTCTGCTGAGCACAGAAATCTTTGGTGTTGATATTGCTTTGAAATGGGGTTTTACTATGTAACTCAGGCTGACCTTGAACTCACAGCACTGCTCCTGCCTCAGCCTCCCAAGAGCTAGGATCTCAGATGAACTGCACCACCACACATNGCTGAGCACAGGGATCTTTGATGGGATGTTTCTTGCAGCAACTGAGGAGGCAGAAAAGCCTAGTGGGTAAGAAAAACCTGGTGGGTTCTGCAGCTAAGTAGCAGGGGTTCAAATCCCACCTCTGCCATTTACTAGCTGGGCAACCTTGGGCATGTTGCATAACCTCTCTGTGCTACATTCTTTGCTTGATGAGGTAGAAGGTTCAGTGAGTTAATGCCCATCACATGGTGAGCTCTCCGTGTATGTTGTTTGACAGATACCATAGGTNGGTCGATAAGCTTACAAGCCCATTTGGGGTATGAATGGAGATGACAAGGGCTCCACATGCAGCAAGCAAAGGGACATGTGAGCACCCCATCGGAGCGGCCCTAAGTCCTGGCACAGATCTCCAGCTGGGGCAGTGCTAGCCAGTGGCATCCTGGCAGAAACACCTGTGGGTCTATTTATGAGGCTGTTGGGAGGGAACATGTAAGAAAAGGGTCCCGGGTGATTCAGAGTCTCCGGAGCCCAGATGTGGCAGCAACCTCCTGGACCATTTGCCCCAAGGCCACCTGGACACCTTCTCTTTGCTTTGATTCCATTTCTTCTCTGCCTTTTCCCCTCACATGCTGGCAAGTTTAGCTCCAGCTGAGAGTCTCTATTTTGGGGAGTTCTCTTGGATAATTTAGTGGGCGGAAGCTCCCCACCCACCCCCCTTGGAGCGCCCCCTCAGCAAAGGGGAGTACTCCACAGAAGTGAAAAACAGTGGGTGGTTCAGTTCAAAAGGACAAAATAGTTCTTGCTCTGGCAGTGAGAGAGGAAAGAAATTGTCTGAGGAACTCAAGAAGAGCTTTGGAGGGGGCCTGAGCTGCGGCTCATGAGGGCACGTTAGGTGACTCAGCTGTTAGGCCCCGGCTCCAGCCTGGTAGTATTAATTGGACTTTAAAAAGGGAAAAACGCTTAACTGTGACAAAGAATGAGAGCCATAAAAACGTGGCTAATGCTGATTCTACTGAGTTCCAGAAGGCGTCCCCAACTCCAGCAGCTCCAGGCACCTGTGGAGATGGGGACTCGCCTCCAAGGCCTGAGCTTGGGTGGGACCCGAGTCTAAAATTATCCCCGATAATGAGTCGGCCAGAGGAGGCCCAGAATGCTGGTTTCCTGCTGGCCTCGGAGGCGGAGGTTCCCAGGGAGGCCTCGGGAGGCAGGGGCTGCTGAGCCAAGAACATGGCTTCACCGCTGCCAGAGTTGGGGTCACCTTGGGGCCGGCTGTGTGAACACGGGCTCTTGGAGTCTTGATGCACTCATCTGTAAGTGGGGCTTACAACACCATGCTCGGTGGGAACAATACAGGAACGAGATTTTTCTTTCTTATTTTTTTTAAGGGCTTTGGATGGGTGTGGTAGCCCACACCTGTAATTTCAGTTCTCAAGGTGGAGACTTGAGGATTCTAAGTTTGAAACCATCCTGGGTATGAAGACCCTGTCTTAAAAGGTTGAAATAANTAAATAAAAATAAAAGGAACAAGGGTGAGCGAGATGGCTCAGGGGCTAAAGGTGCTTGCTACCAAGCCTGAAAACCTGAGTTCAGTCCTGGGACTCACACAACAGAAGGAGAGAACCAACTCCCACAAGTTGTCCTCTGACCTCTAAGTGCACACCATAGCACATGCACACTAGTGTACACACATGAATACATGTAATAAAACAATAAAATGAGTAAGATTAAGTGCTGGGGTAGAACCCAGGGCCTCCTGAATGCCAGGCAAGAACTCTGCCTCTGGCTCAGGACCTGATCTCACAAGAGGTTTCTTAGCTTGCTGGCCTGGCTTGGTCTCAGGAAGAGTGGCCTAGAGGTGACACACGAAGACAGACAAGCCCAGTCCTTGCTTAGTCACTGCTCATAGCTTGACTGTGGGAAGCTTTATTATTTTTTAAAGGTGGGTATTTTTAGCGTTTATTATACACCTTACCGTCCTCAGCACGTCCATTAAACATGACCATTTGATTCTTAGCTCAGCTCTGGGTGGGAACATGAGGACGAGGCAACCCGAGCCAGGTGGGACCTTTCGGATTGTCTGAGCCGTGCTGCCCAAGCTTTCCAGAAGAATGGATATTTCGTATGCTGTGCTGTCTGATTCAGGAAGCCATCAGCCACCTGTGGCTTTTGAGCACCTGCAATGCGGCTCGTGGGATGGAAGAACTGACTTTGGCATGCTTTCGTTTAATCATTAATTACTCTCATCTCAGGCATGTGTGGCTGGCTGGTGGCTGCCATTGGTTTGTGCAGGACTGGCTGCTCCCAGCTTCTGTGCATGACTTTGGAGGAGAGGTGTGAGTGGGGACTTAGAGAAGACCTTCACCTAAGGCCTGGCACATAGTAGGCACTGAGTAGGGGAGGTGTTCACACACAGTGTGGCACCTGTCTTTGGGAGCTACGTATGGTTAGAGGCAAAAAGAAATGGAGTCTCATCCATGTGTATGGTGGCCAGTGGGTCCCGACCTGCCCGGGACTTTCTCTCCTTTAACCCTGAGTNCTGCAAGCCGAGAACCTTTGGTTGGGTGTCCTGTTTCTGTCACGGGTGTTGGATACGGAGGCCGAAGGAAGGGGGCCTCCTCAACAGCTCCACTGAGCAGATCCCCGTGTGCTGTGTACACACTAGTGTCTGCTGACTAAACCTTTTCATATCATCTCGGAAAAGGATGCTTACAGCGTGGCCGCAAGGCTTTTGGTAGCTCTGAGATCTTGGAAGGCAGCACAATTTCCTTACCTTGAATTTTTTGGGGGGCACATAGTGGGTAGACAGACATGGCTGTTCTTTCAGATTGGGACACCATTACTTAAGCTCTCCTGCCAAGGTCCACCAGGGTGCACAGGCAGACTTCAGATAGAGTCCCTCATGTGGGAGTGAGGTTGAGCTTTCCTCAGGCAGGGTTCTAATTGGTCCTGGTGGTCACTCTGGGAGCTGCCTGGGATTGGGGCGCTGTGGGCGATGCATGGAAAACAAAGTGGTCCCACGGGTGGGGTTAGCCCCCCCATCAGTATCTCTTGAAGTCCAAGTCTCTTGTGGGAGGGGGTGATGAGTCACTAGCCTGGGGTGCTCCCATGCTTTTATCAGAGCCCACAACAGTATTTCAAATGTGCCTTTGCAAGCTGGCTTTATCTCTGAGCCCAGAATTCCCATGGTGCACGCAGGTGGAGAAGCAAACTAGCTGAAACCTAGCCCAGACGTCTTGTGGGCTGTAGTCCACCCCACTCCTCCCCGCCGTGGCCCACAGGTGGGAGCCACGTGTGCCATCCCACACATCTCTTCCTGAGGCTGCAGAGGTCCCGACATCCCTCCCCTCTATTTTCCTGTTTATGCGCAGCGTGCATAAACACATGCGTTGCCTGGTTTNGGCTACTCTTCGACCATCTAGTTATTGCTGGACCCTCCGAGAAATACTGGAAACCTTGGATTTTCTAAATGAATCTAAAAATAAACTCTTAGAGGGAAAAAAAATCTTGGACAGTTGGTACAGGCACCATTATTTATTTCTTTTCCTTCCTCTTCCTGCTCCTCTGCATCCCTGAGCAGTCAAGAATCTGGTCTGTTAGAGGCACTGAGGGCCTAAGAAGGTACCCCTGGGCAAGTGTCCAAGGGCTCCTGGACAACCCGGGGGTGCTGGCTGGAACCCTGGGCAGCTCTCTCCGAGGGGCACCCGCTCAGAAAGTGGGGTGTCAGGAGGCTGGACTCAGGCAAAGCTGCAGGGGGAGGCGGCGGCTGTCTGCGAGCTTGCACGCAGCTCCTGCAGGGCCTGGCGGGCCGCGCCCCCACCCCTGCGCGCCTCCCTCTCCTGACTTTTTCTCTGCCCCGAACAATCAGGGACTTGTGCTTGGCGGCCGAAGGAGCCACGGAGCTGGCTGGCCGCGGAGGAGGCGACGTCATGGATTCCTGAGTGTGAAGTTTTCAGGAAAGCCCTTAGTTTTGGAGATGGACGGGATCCAGGGGTTTCCATGGCGCTGGGTAAACAGGAGGAAACAGTGAGGGAATCCCGTTATTTTACTGCATTGAAAGCCTATAAACACGGAGCGCGGGGAAGGAAGTCGCGTTGCCGCTGGAGTAAGCGACCGCGGAGCGCCAGGAGCCCGGGAGCCTGAGCCGGAGCCCGGAGCACGGCAGCGGGAGCACGCAGAGCCGGAGCAGGAGCACAGGAGCGGGAGCACGGAGAGCCAGAGCTCCGGAGCAGAGCCTGGGCGCTGCAGCCTCTGCGCCGCTCCGCCGGATCGAAGCACCGGGTTCCCAGCCCGCTGAGCCCGGCGCCTCCAGATGCAGCGCCCCGCATTGCGCAGGCCATCGCCCTGCCCGCATTCCTGCCCGCATCCCTGCCGGCATCCTCGCATCGCATCCCTGCTCAGCTGCCCCCCACCCTTGGGACCCCCGCTATCCCAGCTCGCAGGTAGATGCGTAGACGCAGCCGAGCAGGGGCGCACGCGCGCGTCCTGGCTGCGGATGGTAACTCTAGGAAGCGTCCCTAGGCGGGATTCCCTGGATATGTGTCGGNACACTGGGAGAGGGGTCTCGCTGCTAACCGCTGGCTTCTTGTCTTGCTGCTCAGCTTTGACAGCAGAGTCCATCATCCTTGTCATCATTATTATTTAACTTTAAAAAAAATAAAAACGGGCTTGACATTTTGCTATTCACCAATTACAGAAAGACTTCTTTTTCCAATNGTCACATCAACTGATGCTTTGGGCCATTCAAGGCATTTAAGCCATTTTCTCCCCCTTCTGGGGATGTGTCTGAGGGCTCGTCCAGCTCCCCCATCCCAATTTAAAGTAAGAAATATCATCAGCTTGTTCTGCCAAAGCGATCATAGAAGCCCCACTGTCCCTGTTTCTGCTCCGTTTTCTTCCCTTTAGATGTAACCTTGAAGCCATTCAATTTGGTTCTTATGGGAGGGAGTTAATGCATGAGAATATGATATGAAACCTAGCCCATCTGGTTGGGATTGTGAGGGGTTTGGGCTGCGGATTCAGAAATTAAGTCTTTAAAGTGGAAGCTGTTGGATGGCTTTCTGTGAGGTCAGCTCGTGTGCAGGGACAGGGGCACCGCCAAATGGGAAGGGCTGAAGGGTTAAGCGGAATACGTCCGTCCGCGTAGGAGGAGTTAGCCTCGTGTCATAAAATCCGAGTTGAATGTAGGTTTTGTGCTCTGTGCGGTGGACTGAAGTCCTGGGGGGCGCACTGGGGCGGAGGCAACGACAATTTTGGCAAGTGAGCTTGAGGGGGCTCTTGCTGAAAGGCAGATCCAAGCCCACCGCCCTTAGGTAAAAGCTGGCTTAGCCACCCCCAACCTCAGCATATTTTCAGTGGAGCGGGATGTTTGAAAGCCAGGTTCTGCCAACGCTTGGGATCTTTTTACTGGTACCGGTTTATCCTGTTCTCTGCTAGTGGTCAAGCAGCAGTGCTGCAATGACATAATGACAACGTAGTGCTAATATGATGTCAGAGGGCTGCTTCCGAGACAGGCCACATATATGTGAAGGTTGTGGAATGGTTTCTATTGCAGAGCAAACCAAAACTAAGACACGGATGCTCTGACAGTGGGGGTGGGGGTGGGGGACAGACAGAGATGCCAGATTTAGCTCCAGGAGGGAGGGAGAGAGGGACATAGGGAGAACTCAGAGGAGAAATCTGGCTTCTGTTCTTGCCTTACTGTGGCTGCTGGGTCTCTCTGCCTTGGGCTGAGAATGTTGCTTCTCTGTTAAGGTCTGGAAGGACACATGCCTTGCCCCACAACCAGTCTGTGTTCAGGAGTACGGGAACAGCAGGCAGTGTGCTTGTATATGCAGGGTGCAAGGCTCCTGCCACAGCAATAAGGCACACAGAACACAGCTCCAGGCATCACAGACAGCTGGCTTGAGAGAGGCCAATCACACTGGGTCCCCAGAGAAAACAATTAGGATGTCATTAAACTCAACTGCCCGCTGGATGAGACTTCCAGATTCCCAGGGAGCATGCTGATGGGCAATCCCTAGCAAAGGATAGAACACTTGCATGGCAAGAAAACTAGCAAATTTGCTGGGCGGCATTGACCTGAGGCCCCAGGGGAGCTTGAAGACGTGAGAGAGATGTGTTCAGTGTTATCTGAAAGGTGATGGAAAGAATTCTAGGAATAAACAAACTTGAAATGAGCTTCGCTCCCTCCCAAGCCCAAGTTTCCTGACTTCTTCGTGGGTTAGGCTAGCTGCTTAGCTGCATCACAGCTGCGGGATAGCAGAGAAGTATCGTAACCTTTCTGTGCCTTGATTGAGAATCTAAGGCAGCTTCTGTTACGGGGTGGTTGTAAGAGTCAACAAACCCCTGACACAATGTCTTTCTCATCACGAGTGCTCTGTAAATGTTAGCTGTGATTCCTATAATATTAAAGATAGAAACTAATAAATGATGTTGTATACAAACTGAACATCAGCAAACATTCTTTGAATACGTGTTTTTTAGATCATGCCCTGCCCCCTTCTTTTGAAACTGGGTCTCACGTAGCCCAGGCTAGCCTCAAATTCATTGTGTGACTGAGGATAACCTTGAACTTCCGATCATTCTGCCTCCACCTCCAGAGTGCTGGGGTTACAGATATGAGCTACTATGCCCTGGATATGAGACTGAACTCAGAGCTTCGTGCATGCTGGGCAATCTCTTCGCAGACTGAACCACGTCCCCAGTNCCCTAGACCTCTTAAGGTATTTTTTAAACTTACAGGAGCTGTGGAATGACACAGAGTGGGTTAAGATGGTGACTTCAGAAGCTTCAATTTCCTCATTTGCAAAAAATGAATAATGACAGTATAGTCTTCACGGGGTTGACATGCACGTCACACGAAACCATGCATGTAAAAGACTTAGCTCTGTTTCACATGCGGTGAGCACACACTCAGTGTTGGTGTCTGATGGCTGAGGACAGCAAGACCAGCTTTGCCAAAGTCACATACATAAGGAAAAGCACAGGGTCTGGCCCTGGGTAAGCCACTGCTGTCCCTGTTGACTTTGTGTTGACTCAGAGTTGTCTGGGGCTGGCAGCTTTAGGAGTATGTCTTTTCCTTCTCACAGAGACTGTATTTGAAGGGTAATGTACTCTCCCTCCATGGAGGAGGGCAGCAGCTGGCCAAGGGTTACACAGGAAGAAAGTGGCACAGTCAATTTGAACCACAGGCCCAGCTGTCTCAGATACTTGCTGANGTCACCCAATCTTCTGAATTGACATACACATAACTGAGACCTCAGCTCTAGGCTCTTTCTCCAACCCCGAGATGTTCTCTGACACATCTTGGAAGGGAAGGAGAAATATAGGAGAGACAGGGAAACTGAGGTAGGCAGAGAAGGTGCCAAGCCCAGCCTTGCCTCATCTTAGGACAACAGAAGGACATTTTCACTGCCATTAGAGGGGGGTGGCCAGCAAAGAGGCTCAGAACAGAGGGTTGCCAAGGCTCCATCCTGGCTAGTACTCCTTAGCTCCCCAGGCAGCCCAACCTGCAGGGAGCCTTCTAAGTCCACGTCTCCCCACGTCTGAAAGCTGCAGAANGAAGCTCTCCAGGGCAAATGCAAATTTTCTGAAGCTGTTTTCTTATCATGGCTGAAAGTCCCTGGAAGGGTCAGCCCTCTTATTCTGTAAGTCTCCAGGGGGTCCCAGGAGTAGTTTATGATACCCTAGAAGTCAACAGCCTGAGTGCTGATCCCAGAGTCCAACCCACNTCTGCTACTTGAGAGCTGTGTGACCTTGTGCAAAGAACCTCCCTTTCCTGTNCCTCAGTTTCCCTACAGATAAGAGAGTAATAGGAGGTTTTGAGCTGAGTAGTATTTAGAACAGCTGCCCTAGGCTGGAGAGATGGCTCAGTGTTGTGAAGAGCTGTAGTCGATTTTTCTTTGGGCCACCAGCTCACAAATAATGACGTGGAGACTTACCAATTATGAAAGCTCGACCTTAGCTGAGGCTTGTCCCACTAGCTCTTATAACAAAGTAACCTGTTTTTTAAATCTACGTTTTACCATGTGGTTTTTTCCTTTCTTTAATTCTGTATGTCTGACTCCCTCCATGTCTCACCATCTCCTCTGTGCCTCGATTATCTCCTTCTACCTCCTCTGNCTGGAAGTCCCACCTATACCTCCTGCCTAGCTATTGGCCATTCAGCTTTTTATTACACNAGTCACAGCAAATACATCTTCACTCAGTGTACAAATATCCCACAACAAAGAGCTTGCTGTGCAAGCATGAAGATCCAAGCTTGGATTCAAGCACTCAGTCACATAAAAAAACTGAGATTGAGGCTCACGCAAGCCCAGAACACCAGTGTTGGGGAGGGCGGGGCCAGATGGATCCTGGCCAGCCAATCTAGCCAAAACCATGAGCTCTAGGTTCAGTGAGAGACCCTGTCTCAAAAAATCAGGTGGGAAGTGACTGAAGAAGACACCTTATGGCTCTCACACACACACACAGAGGCTAGTACCCCAACACACACACACATACACACACACACACACACACACACACTCTCACACACACACTCACACACACAATCTCACACTCTTACACACATGCACACTCTTACACATTCACATGCACACACTCACACATACTCACATTCTCACACTCTTACATACACATATACTGTCACACACAATCTCACACAGATGTACTCTCACTCTCAAACATTCACATGCACACACTCACACATGCACACTCAAACATATTCACACACACACAGTCTTACACACACAATCTCACATACTCACACACAGATGCACTCACACACTCACACTCAAACATTCACATGCACAGTCACACTCAAACATATTCACACACACACACACACACTCTCACATACTCACATACACTCACACACTCACAGATCCTAGAGCAGCTGACCTGTCCATTTCNAATGCAGAACATGTAGCAGCCAGTGAGCAAGAGTCTGCCCTTGTGAGGAGTGTACTCTGGGGCAAGTGCATGCCTGCTTGCCTGTGTGTGTACACGTTTACATGTACTTGTACATGTGAATGCATGTGTGTGTGTGTGTGTGTGTGTGTGTATGTGCGCACACATACACGTGCATACTCCTGTGGTATAGTTGGTCAGGCCAGCTCCTGTGGCTAGTGTAACTGGTCATCACAGACAGTGTGCCTAGATGGAAAGAACTTCTGCACTGTGGTGAGCATCGGCAGTTGGGAGTTGGGTGCTGGCACGGCCATGCTCTCTGAAGGCTCAGCACAGACCTTGCTCGTCTCCTCTGGCTTCTCATGGCTCCAAAGTCCTGGCTCTGTGGCTGTGGCTGCATCCCTACACTCTCCCTCTGTCTTCCTGCGGCCTCTGTGGATTGCTCACCCTTCTAGGGACCTAGCGTCGGGTCTAGACTCCTGGGCTCTTGCATGGTCTCGTTCTCACCCATTCGTATCTTCGAAGAACCTCTTCTCAATGAGTCCTGATTCCTAGACAACTGGAGTGAAGACTTGAAAGTTTGTTTTTGGAGAGAGAGCAGAACAAATCAACACCAGCAGTAGGTTCTTAATGCAGCCAGGACACCTCCTCTTCCCCAGGGAGGTGGCCTTTTGTGGAATCCCGAGGGGTACATACTCTGCCTGCACACTGTGCCCAGCAAAAGGGCAGAGAGGAACACTGTGGAAGCTGANGTCACAGGTGTGCACCAGGACAGGTCAGAAAGGATGTAGTAAGGGGTTCAAAGTTCACAATCAGGGTCCCGTGGGAAAATTCAGCAGCAGGATGTATGGCCTCTTTAGTCTCACAAGCTAGCCCCAGACTGGAGAGGGCTAGAGTTCAGGTTGGACCTGTCGCTGGGGAAGCAGCTGAGGGGCTCAGGCAGGGGACAGTAACCAGTGTGGGGTGGAAGAAAGAGTCAGGAGCAACACCTCCCTGCTCCATGGTTCTCAAACTGTGCTCCCCAGGACACCGTGGGGTTCCATAGGGATACTTACTGTTTTGGCACCTAAGATGTCAAACATCACCGCCTGTGCGGGCCCCAGTTTCTTGAAGTGGGAAGTGGTGTGGTGGTAATCACTACACCAAGTGGTCTTCTTGTGGGCTAATGGAAACCCAGTCCAAAGCCCTCAGACTAGGCCAGCTGGTGCCTTGTGCTTGCTGCCATTGTGGCTGTTATTCTAGTGTGTGTGCGTGCTTGTGTGCGCGCGTGTGTATGCGTGTGTGTGTGCGCGTGTATGTGTGTGCATGTGTGTATGTGTGTGTACATGTGTGTGTATGTGTGTGTGCGTGTATGTGTGTGTGCATGTGTGTATGCGTGTGTGCATGTGTGTGTGTGTGTGCGTGTATGCATGTGTGCATGTGTGTATGCGTGTGTGCATGTGTGTGTGTGTGTGTGTGTGTGTGTGTGTGTGTGTGTGTGTCACACACATTACTGTTTTCTGGCCTTGGAATGTCAACCTAGTGCTGGGATTATTGCAATGCATCATTCTGCCCCCCCTTATTTGTTTTATTTTAATTAGTTAATTTTTCAAGGCAAGACCTTGTGTGTAGCCCTGGCTGGCCTGGTTCTTGTGGGAGTGCAGGCGTGGGGCACCATGCCTGGCTTATTTTATTGTTTAAATTTAAGCTATTACCTTCTGCCCACCAAAGGAGCTTCCAGGGTCCTTCCTGAAGGATTAGGGATNTTTTTGTACCAAGTTCCAAGGGTCTTTCTGCCTGCTCTCTTAGCCTATGTCAGCCCTTAGCCTGAGTGTGAAGTGTTTGCATCAGTGCTGGACAGGATGGGGAGAAGAGCAGCTGGAGTGCAGAAGGCCAGGATGTTTGTATTTGCAGATCACACAGAGAATCTGCATGCGAGGCTGTCACATGCCAAGTAGGCAACAGCAAAGGCGAAGTCTGTTGGTTGCATAGAAGGAAGAGAGAGACGGGGTGGTGGCACTGGGGGACACACCTTGGTAGAGTGCTTGCCTAGCCTGCAAGAGGCTCTGGATCAATCCCTGGCACTGTATAAAACTGGGTACACACCTCTAATTCCAGTACTCTGGAGCTGGAGGAAAGAGGACCAGGAGTTCACGGCTATCCTTGACTACATAGCAAGTTCAAGGGGCAGCCTGGGCTACATGAAACCCTATTT
>LZPO01034773.1:800073-832978 GCA_001675575.1 Neotoma lepida
GTGTGTATGTGTGTGTGTGTATGTGTGTGTGTGTGTGTGCATGTGTGCGCGCTGTGTACCTTGTTTTTGGAGGGGAATAGTGGCACTCCAACTTCAAAGTTTGTTAGGTAGGGTGGCATACACCTGTAATCCCAGCACTGAGGAACTGAGGCAGGAGGATAGCCTGAGCTACAAAGCAAGACCTTGCTCCCAAATCCAGTGACTAGGGGTGTAGCTCAGTGGTACAGTGCTCACCTAGTGTGGGTGAGGCCTGGGCCGGAGCCACAGCATCAAGAGAAGGAAAACCCCTTGTGACCCTGGTGACCTAGAGGTCCTTTCTGAGAATGGCTTTGCCTGAGCGTTGAACAAGTCACTCTAGAGGTCAGACACAGAGAGTGGCAAGAAACCCAGCCACCAAAATGAGCCACAGTTAATGAGATATTTTAAAAACAAAAATAAAAGTCAAAATCTTGAGATGACCTATAAAAATTATAACAGTTTCAAATCAAGGCAGAATGGGCATCGCTTACAGTCCCATTTCCTGCAGAGTCCTCTTCGTCCCCGAGTGGACCTGCCACTCATCTTTAACTCTCAGGATTTTGTTTGCCATGGAGGTTTTTTGTTTTGTATATAACTTGGTTTCAATAAGCAAGGCATAAAATATAGTTTAAGGGTGATGAAACGGATCTCCAGGTTAAGGGTGTTTGCCACCAAACCTGAGGACCAGAGTTCAATTCCCAGAATCCACATGGTGGATGGGAGGATCTGACTCCACAAAATTGTCCCCTGACCTCCACATGTGCACAATGGCATATGTGCACACACTACAAGTTGTAAAAGGATATAGTTGAAGTACTAGGGGTTTGCCCCCTCTTGAATTTTGCTCTTTTGAGGGTGGTGTTCTAGCAATGTATCTTTAGATGAAACTCACTGTGTAGCCTAGGTTGGCATCGAACTTGTAGCAATCCTGCTGTCTCAGTCTCTGAAGTACTGGGATTATGGGTGTGCATCAGCCTGCCTGGTGATTTTGATCCTCTTCTTCTCCCCCTCAGCCAGACCCTGGTAGCAAAACATCTCTATCAATATCACACTAGTAGCATCTAGAGCAGTAATGAATTCTAGAGTATGATGAAGTTGGGGATTGATTGCTTCAGGGATCCAGTAGAGAGTGGTCCTACTTTTCCGATTGGATTTACAGTGCTTGGCGCCTGCTCTTTGCAGTCAGTGGTCATAGAGGCTGTCGTTGGGATGTGGGGTTTGTGACCAGAATTTACGGCTTATTCATTAAATTCTACAGTCAGGATCAGGGCACTGCACGGGTGAAAGGCTCAGAGCATCCTGCTCCAGATTTAGTGAGAATTCCATGATGCAACAGCCAAGCACTAAGCCATGTTCAAGGTTTTCCCAAGTGGGTCCTCCCAAGTGTGGGGTGCTGGTGGCCGTGCATGTCACACCCCAGGAAGCTGATGCCGACTGTTACTCTGGTTGGCAGTGAAGGGAACTGAGGCAGAGAAAAGGCCAGCACCCTGTAGTCTGGGAAGAGATCAGATGGGATCCAGGGCCTCTGAGTTGGGCTGTTCTTATTTAGTCCTCAAAACTGCCTCTGGTGGGACATTTGTCCCTATGGGAGCCACTGGCCTTCTGGAAGGTCAGTTTGGATGTGTATGTGTGTCCCCAGCTGTAGCATGTGTCTGGCTCCTTATCTGTAGAGTGTCTTTATTAATATGCATTTTTATTGTTGTTTTTCTTGTGACTTGGTTCAGGGACTCTCTGATGAACTTAACAGGATATTCCCTATACACAGAACAGATTCTTCTCTCTTTTAAAAACACCATGTGTGTGCAGTGTGTCTCTGAAGCCACTGTGTCAGATGAAATGTTTATGTAGGAACAGTGACAGGTCATATACCCATGCTTGGGGCTTGGGTGCACACGTGGAAAGTGACATTGATTGTCATAGTCTCCTCCAATCTATCAGTTCAATGCCATCGCACCAGCCAAGCGGGGAGTGGCTCTTCTCATATTTTGTCCCTGATCTGTCCCCCAGGGGGAAGCACTGGGCCCATTATCCCATCACCATACTGCCATGTCCTGGGTATCACTGAAGGCCGGAGGACGGGTAAAGAATGAAGAAGCCAGTTAAGTTGGACTTTTAATGGCTCGGGAGATCGCTAAATCCGTAGAGCACTTGCCCAGCAAGCATAAAGACTTGAGATCAACCCTGAAACCCATAGTAGAAAAAAAATTCAGGGCAGAGTGCTGTGTACTTGCAATCCCAGCACCAGAGAGGTGTAGGTAGGTGGGCCCCGGCACTCACTGTCCCACCAGCCCAGACTTACTTGGGAAGCTCCAGGACAGTGAGAAACCTGGTCTCAAAACAAAATGAGAAGGTGGACCACATCGGGGGAAGCGCTTGAGGTTGTCCACTGGCCTCCATACAAGCACACAGGTGAACATGCTCATATACAACCTTGAATTTCATATAAACACTGAAAAAAAAACCTGAACCTAATTATTTCTCTATACANTATTTAGGACCTGTGTTTTACAAAGGATTAACTGTCTGAAGTTCCAACTTAACTGGGTAGCTTATGTTTCTATTTGCTAAAATTGGCTCCCCTAGGTATTTGGTTGAAGACAATGCACACCTCTTGCCCCTGCCCTCCAAGCACTCGTATTCATGCTTAAGAANANGTGACAAGGGGATTAAATGAATATTCACAGAAAGAATGGGGCAGGGGCAGGGCTGACAGGAAGCATGAAAAGAGACAAAGGGTGCCCAGGGTGTCATTCCTTCTGGGGGCAGGAAAGTCTCTCTGGGGAGGTGACATCTGAGCTAAGACATGGCCAAAGAGAGATGGTATCAGAGGGGATGGCAGGTACAAAGGCCCTGTGGGAAGGTCCTGTTGGGCATTTTCCAGAGCAAGTGACTGATCCATAGGCAGAAAGAGAGAGAGAGAGAGAGAGAGAGACAGACAGACAGACAGACAGACAGACAGACAGACAGACAGACAGACAGACAGAAGGTGGGTTGGGCATGATGCTCCAAACAGCTGTAGGGAGGCAATGTAGAACTTGGTCTTTCTGTGTCATTCTAAACTTGACAGGAAGCTGCTGGAGGGTTGCTGTATGTATGTATGCGTGTATATATTTAAAATGCTTTAATTACATGTATATGTCTGTGTCTCTGTGAACATGTTTGTGAGTGCCTGCCAGAAGAGGGCATCAGATCCCCTGGAGCTGGAGTTAACAGACAATTGTGAGCTGCCTGATGTGGGTGCTGGGAACTAAATCCAGGTTCCCTGCAAGAGCAGTGTNTACTCTTAACTGCTGAGCCATCTCCCTAGCCTTAGGTATGTGTATGTTTAAGATTTTTACGTGTATGAATATTTTGCATGAATGTATGTATCTGCACCATGTTCCTGCAGTGCCCATAGAGGCCGAAGAAGGCATTACATCCCCATGGAACTGAAGTCATTGGTAGTTGTGAGCCACCATGTAGATGCTGAGAACCAAACTCAGGTCTTCTGCAAGGGCCACAGTGCTTCCACGCATGGAGCCAGCTCTCCAGGCCCCGGATGTATATATTTAAAGAACCCTTCTTGTTGCTCTGTGTTCAGGCACAAGTGGAAACAGCGGATCCAGAGAGGAAGCTGCTGTGGTCTAGCAGGAGGGAGGTGATGGGGCCTTGATGATGAGCAGGAGGAGNAATGGTGGAGTTTGGTGAGAGATGGTCAGGTTTTGGGATACGTTTGAAAAAAATCTACCCTCAGTTTCTGAGTTTGGGTGTGGGATGACGAGAGGAAGCAGAGCTGCTCTGATTTTTGGTGGATGAATGGGAGGGCAATATATGGGCCGGGGGTTAGGAAAAACAACACAGCATCAAGGATTGGCTTTGGAGATCTCTTGTAGATACCAAAACGGGCTACCTGAGCCTGCATATCCCGGAGAGACCCAGAGGTGGAGCTGGGCATGATAGATTGCTCTGTGGCTGTCACCTGACCTGGCAGTCTTCTCTCAGGTCTTCCAATGCTTCATATTTTCCTGCCTCAGGGCTTTCACACTTATTATTCCTTGGCTAACTTCTATTCAACCTAATGGTCCCACTTTTAGGGAGTCAGAGGCTTCCCTGCGTTCCCTATCGACATCAGAGTTCTCTAATGTGGTCATGGTCACACCTTCTTTCCTTCTATGGCTTTATCTGTGTTTGTAATTGGGGTCAATATTGGCCAAATTGAGCTGGATTCCTGGTCAGTCAGTATCCATGTCTGCTGCATGTTTCAACCCCAGTGGCTTCACTGGCTTGCCACTGTGCTTATGTTGGGATGGCTGGGGACATGAAAATGCCTTTATAGGGATGTCAACAGCAGACAAGAGAAGGGCCATGGAGCTGGACTGTCAAGGCCTCTGTCCCACCCCATCCNGGGCCTCCCATGCATAAAGGCCATGTTTTCTGCTCCTATCCTTGCTCTGGAATAGAAGAATATGCATTTCCCCAGCCCAAGGCCCCAGCCCTCAAGCCTTGAGAATGCCCCTTGCTCCACAGCTCCCACGAGAGCATTGCTCTGGGTCAGGGCCTGGTCTGAACCCTCCCTGTAATAACCTGCCTTAGAGCAGAGGTCAGATCTAGGGTGGTCTCAGAAGATGCCTGCTTTTCTGGAGGACAACCAAGTCAATATTCTTGGTGGAAAGTGGGGGATGGCTCTTCCCAAGCCTGGCTTGTGTGAAGCACTCCGTCAGTGGAGAAGCCATCTTCCCTTCATTAGCTTAGCTTGCTCTTGGGGACAGCAAGACCAGAATGGAGAGAAGTAGGTTCTTGTCCTAGCAGTTGGGTGGCCAGGTTTAGCCTCAGAGAGGAGGATAGTTAAAGAGAAACTTATACTTACAAAGAGAGTCATNCCATCTATTTCTTCTTCCCATCTCCATCCACCTGTCCATCCATTTATCCATCCATATATCAATCCACCCATCCATCTATCTAAACATACATCCTACCTATCTATCTATCCATCCATCTATCTGTCATCCATCCATTCATCTATCTATCCATCTATCTATCCATTCATCCATCCATCATTCATCCATCCATCTACCCATCCACCCATCTTTCTGTCCATCCATCCATCCATCCATCCATCCATCCATCCATCCACACATTTATCCACCTAAACCATCCATCCATCTGTCCAAACATCTCTCTATTCAAATACTCATCTATCCCCCCAAGCTCCATTCATGAATACACCACTGTACATAAAGCTGTAAATGAGGTGGTCATGGCCCCCACCTTAGTGGATCTCATAGGTCTTTGGAGATAAAATTGGCCAGGTCTGGGTATTTCATTCTCTTCTTCAGCAGGCACAATGGGACAACTGTGTTGATCTTTCTACCAAGATCACCTTAAGAGCAGCTTCCCAGGGGCTGGAGTATAGTTCAGTGGTGGAATAATTGCCTAATNTCCATGAGACCCTGGGTTCAGATCCCAACACGGGAGAGAAAGTAGCTTCCCAGATGAGCACCCCGGGGAGCTGTTACCAGACAGAGGAGGAAGGATTCTGGGCAGGCACAGACAATACCCACTTGATAAGAAGCATTTAGTCATCATGGGTGAGGCAGATCAGTAATTCTCAACCTGTGGGTCACAACCCCCTTTGCATCAAATGACCTTTTCACAGGGGTCACCTAAGATCATTGGAAAACACAGATATTGATATTGCAATTCATAACAATAGCAAAATTACAGTTATGAAGTAGCAACGAAAATAATTTTATGGGTAGGGTCAGCACAACAGGAGGAACTGTATTAAACCCTTAGGACGGTTGAGAACCACTGGGGTAGAGGGATAGAAAAGAATGGGAAAGAAGGGGTGGGGTGGGTGAGGATTCAAGAGCTTGTCTTCATCTGTGTGACAGTGGTTCTCTTGTTTCTCCATGGCCAACTATCGGAGTCTGACCTGGACCCCTGTTGCTGTCTCTTATACACATCTAGATGTGTATAAGAGACAGGTGAAGATCCATTTCCTTCTAGAGATGTGGATATCAAGGTCTTGGCTGGAGTCTGAACCAGTTGCTGTCACCTCTGGCCTCTCATTTGGAAGCATATGGAGAGCTTTTTTAAAACTGTAGATGCCAGGAGCCCCCTGGCCAGCTCTTAGCATTCTGGTTAAATTGGTGCCCCATGGAGCTCGGGAAGCTGTATGTTTTTGTTTTTGTTTTTTTTGTTTTTCGAGACAGGGTTTCTCTGTGTAGCTTTGTGCCTTTCCTGGAACTCACTCGGTAGCCCAGGCTGGCCTCGAACTCACAGAGACGCCTGCCTCTGCCTCCCGAGTGCTGGGATTAAAGGCGTGCGCCACCACNGCCCGGCNGGAAGCTGTATGTTTTAACCGGTCTTCACGAGATTCCAGTGTGTGCCTGGGTGCTAGGAAACTCTACACACAGTTGTGCTCCTTTGCTCCCGTGTCCTGTGACGAGGGCAGAAGGATGGCCTTGCAGATGCTGCATCTCAGCAAATGCTTGTGAGAAGAATGGCGAGGGCTGTTCGTTTGCTTTTGGCGGCGAGANTTTCTCTCTCTCTAGCCCAGGCTGACCCCAAACTTGAAGCAATCCTNCTACTACCTCTGCCTCTCAGGTGCTGAGTNTATGCGCATGCGTGACTANGCCCAGTTCAATGATGGATAGCTGAAAGCAGACCTCCATGGTGAAGTGGCCCCGCCCTAAAGAGTGCCTGCCTCTGTCCTCCTTCCTCCTGGTCCATGCTGCAGAAGTGTAGTCATTGTCATCAAGCTTGGGTTGTGACCAGGACGTGAGGCCCCTCCCACCCAGACTTCTGATCTTTTGATTTTTTTCCTTAAGTCTTAATCACCTCCTCACATGTGGCCCCATGTAAAGGCCTGGCCTTTAAAAAGCTGTTCTGGTCATTGTAACCAGCCAGGGGCATCCGGGACCACTGCCCATTTCTCACTTTGAGAAGTTAGAAGCTGGAAGGCTCGTTGGAGGGTGGCCCTGGGTTCTGATGTATTCAGCAGTCATCACTCTTTCACCTTGAGGGCTTGATCAAAAGTCCGTATTCCTGGGCTTGAATCCAGACTTATGGAACCGAAAGCCATGGGGAGGNGCCTGGTAATCTACATTTTACATCAGCAGGATGTACGAGTTACCTGTCAGCCCTGCCTCCCACACACCAGACCACTTCCTGTTCTCACTGCCGGGGACAGGGTCCCCAGCTCATCCTCAATCAAACTCTTGGTGTGTCACTTCCCCCTGGCGCCAAAGCCTTCCCACCCTCTGCCGAGTCCTCTCTTGGTGGTCAAAGTGGGTCATGATCTTTATCCCTTATCTGTCCCAACAGGGCTACAATGGCTGCTATATGCTGGGTGGCATGTGGTAGGTGGCCCAGGCCTGGTCCATTGAGGTCGGGGCTTGCAAATCAGAGACTTGGAACAGCACCACAGCTGTGGCCATGCCAGAGAAGACAGGGCACCCCTTCCCAGAGAAGGAGAGGAACCAGGAAAGGCTTAGCTAGTGGTCCCTAAGGTAGAACTCGCGAGCAGCAGCTTCTGGCGGGACCGTGGGCCAGACAGTGGCAGGTGAAGCAGAAGTTGCCTAGGCCTGTCGCTCAGGCCAGACCGGGCTGTGCCCCTCCCCGTCCGGGCGGCGCCCCGCCCCGCCAGCCACCGCCGTCCCGCCCCCGCCCCCTCCAGGCTGCAACAGGTGCCTTGAGCAGGAAGCTCGCGCCACCACCCGCTCCCCGGACGCGTCCAGGACCCACTGCGCCCGCGAGCCATCCCCGNGCTCCCCGGACGCGTCCAGGACCCACTGCGCCCGCGAGCCATCCCCGGCCCCGGCGTGCGCCCCAGACACGGTGACCCCGGTCCGCGCGAGCCTCCTCCCCTCACTGCGACCCTACCAGGCCCTGTAGCCCGGCTGCCCCGAGCCATGGACGTCCCGGAGCAGCAGCCCGACCCCGACGGTGGGGACGGCCCAGGCCACGAGCCCGGGGGCAGTCCCCAGGACGAGCTGGACTTTTCCATCCTCTTCGATTATGACTATCTGAACCCCATCGAAGGTCGGTGGAGGCTCCCCCCGCCTGGCCCTCGAGCCCTGGCGGGAACATGGGCCTGGGGACCTGGTGCGGGGCTTCCTCCAAGAGTCTGCAGCAGGGACTGCCCCTGCCCTGGTGACAGGGAGGGTAGCCGGAGACAGTGGCTGCACTATCCTTAGGGGGCGGTTTCCAGTTTCCCCTGAGGGTCGCTGTTAGCATAACCAAGGATGGTCAGGTCCCCAGGACACCCCAGAGGTAGTGGAAGTGATGTCTTTGCTTTCTGAGAGCGGAGTCAGTGGAGGGGCGTGTGCCCAAGGATGCCAGGGAGGCTGCTGCAGAGTCTGACAATCTTACCCCTGAGGCTGTGAGACAGTGGCCCTGCGGCATCCTGGGAGCTGGTTGTTGGGGACTTTGTGTTGAAACTAAGGAAGAGGCTGTGTGTCTCATGCTAGAGGGTGGTTTGCCTTGGGTGTCAGGAGGCTGGCCCATTTCCTCTCTGAGTTTACAGTCACCGCAGGTGGACCAGCAAAGCTTATTAAGTCATCTTCCACGAGCCCCTCACCCATGCTANAGTGGATGGACACCTGGGTGAGGAGGACACAGGCTATTCCTGCCTAAGTTCAATATGTGCCTTCATTTGCCCTCTGTTGCTGGAGGCTGGGCAAACGCCCCTATCACTTCAGTGTTCAGCAACACTCTGTCAGAGGCAGGAGGAGGCTCTACTTAGCCTCCCATTTTCTGGTTAGAAAGCTTGTTGTCTGGGGGCATACGGGAGCCTAACCAGGTTTCCTGATTTTTACAGCTCAGCCCATGCTTGCAGCAGGCTCCGGGGCAAGCCTGCTGGCAGCCTCCAGATGCCCGATGGCTCCAGGCTTGCTGGCATCTGGTGCCTGGTGCGTAGGAAGGGCTGCGATGTTGGCTGGGCAAAGATGTCTGTTGCTGAGTCCTGGTGACATTAACCCTTTTCCCCAGCAGGGTCCTCGTGGATGACCTTTGGGAAGAGGCTAGCTTGGTGACAGTTTTGTGTTTTGGCTAGAGATGGTGACAATAGTGTTCATGTTGTAGAGTTCCATTCTGGGGACAGCCTTCCTTTGAAAAGACATAATTAGGAATCTGTAAGCCAGCCCCACACATCAGTGGTCTCTGTGTTCATTAAGATTAAAGTCAGGTCTGACGGGGAATTCACACACCCCTCTCAGATTCACAGTTTCTCTCTCTCTCTCTCTCTCTCTCTCTCTCTCTCTCTCTCTCTCTCTGAGGTGAGGGTGGAGGGTGAGGATTTCCGGGGAAATAGTTTCCAAGCCAAATCTGGTGGGAGGTGCTTTTTATAGTTTTTCTTGGCAAGTGGGGCTTGGTGGCCAGCAGATGGGTAGCTTAATGACCATGCAGAAGCCTAGTAACCTGTGTTGTTGTTTTTTTAATAATAAACTTTATTTTGGGGTTCCAGTTTCCCATTTATAGAAGCACTATGACAGTGACCCAGAATTCCCATAGACCCAGCACTCCCTCCCTCTAGTTAGAGGCCTGGGANATTAGCAGGGTATATCTATTTGATGCTGACGCTTGATCATTAAGAAAAGTTCATGCTTTTTTGGTGTGTGTGTGTGTGTGTTGTGTGTGTGTGTGTGTGTGTGTGTGTGTGTGTCTGTGTTTAATAGCCTTGAAGTACTGTGCTAGAAATTGGTGCTGTAGATATGTTATATACAGCCTATTTAATTTATGTCTGTGACAGGGTATCATGTAGCCTAGGCTGTCCTGGAACTAGACAGCTTCCTCGCCACAACATCTTCAGTGCTGGGGTCACAGGTCTATGCCACCGTGTTTTAATTTGGGTTTTTCTGTTGTTTTTCTCACAGTTAGATTAGGGCTAGAGGTGTTTGGGAGATCACAGGAGTGTGGGGCCATTCTCTCTTANGTCAAGGGTACATACTGTTAGCCTGATTCATTGCTGTNGACCTGGCCTTCCCCGNAGGGAAAGGACCTGTGAGTCTCTTCCTGGTGTCTCCTTTCCAAATTGTATTCTTAGGAAAGTCACTGTGTGTGAGACCCTTGCTCAGGTGTGGTGAATGATGCTCTGGGAATCTGTTGGGAAAGTGAGGTCTCTGGGTGTAGGAAGGGGCAAGCATCACAGAAGGGACTTCATGAGTCTTGGTGACAGCGAGGGTAGCCGGAGTCAACCCCTCTCTATTTCTTCATGGTAGGACTCCCTGAGAACTAAGCTGACCTTTATCTTGACACTAGGCTTTGGTCTAGGATTATAGTGTCCTAATGATGTGCCTTACGTTAGCTGGCCATGAGCCTGGCACAATCCGTGGGAGGAAAAGGGTCCACAGTGAGACAGATGCCACATGAAAACCAGTGAAGGCACATAGGGAAGTTTTGGGAGGTTGGATCATTGGCAGCAGTGGGACGTGGACGGGCCCATGTGATACACCTAGCACATACCTGGCCCATGTGATACACACTCCAGCAGGCAGGCACGGTTTTGACTCCCATTTTACAGAGGAGAACTTGAAGGCAGAGAGAAGGTGGAATAAGTTCCTTGAAAAAGCAGAGCCAATCAGTGGTAGAGCTGATGTCCGAGCCTAGTGCTGACCTACCGTGGGAGGCCTGCCATTCCTCCACTGGGTGTGAGACACTTGGTCCATTGGCCCATGGCAAAGTCAGAGGACAAGTCATTTAACCTCCTTTTGGACCCTTGTTTGCTTATTTGTAAATGGCTAGAATGATAGTTCTATCACACAGTATACTTTGAGTGAGTTATTCCACTGAAATTAACCACAGTGGGTTTTGTCTCTAGCATTTTTTAAACCCTTCCTTCATGGTCAGCACGAGCCATTCCTCAGTCACTCATCCAACTAATTTCCTTAGCACTTACTATGTTAGATCCTGGGGCTATCCCCAGGCTAGACCCAGCTCTGCCCATGCTGAACTAGTTAGTGTCCCTGAACAGTCCTCTCATGTCTTGTCTTTTCTGAATTCATTGGCTGGTCCCTGAAGTAAAAAATTACATTGAAGTAAAGATTGTAGGCATTTTTTCTTTTTTTTTCTGAGACAGTGTTTCTCTGTGTAGCTTTAGCTGTGCTTAGCTGTCTTGGAACTCTCTGTGTAGACCAGACTTGCCTTGAACTTACAGAGAGCTGCCTGTCTCTACCTCCTGAGTGCTGGGGTTAAAGGTGTGCACCACCACCACCCAGCCATCTTTGTCNTTTTTAAAAAAATATTTTATTTTTAATTGTGTGTATGTGCACTGTGTGCATGCAGTTGTCTGCAGAGGCCAGAAGAGGGCGTTAGATCTTCTGGAGCTAGAGTTACAGTTGGTTGTGAGCCACCTAATGTAGATGCTGAGAACTGAACTCTGGTCCTCTATAAGAACAAACACTCTTAACTGAGAACCATCTCCCCAGTGCTCTTTGCCTTGCTTTTGACCTTGGTAGGAGGACCTCGAATGCTGGTGTAGGATTTAGATGTATGCATTTGTTATGCTCAGAAGGTATCCATTCCTGTTTCCCTGGGAGTTTTATTAGGAATGGGACTTGAGTGGCATAAAAGACATGTGCGTGTCTGAGAAAATATGATCTTAGACCTGTTATATATTGGTTTATATAGCCAGAGGTCGTGTCAGTGTAAGTATCTAAGTACATACTACAAGGAAGGTCATCATTCCCAGTATAAACTCTACTTGGCCGCTATGTAAATTTTCTTGTGGTGGTGACATTGGTTTGATTGCATAGTAAGGTCCTTTCCAGCAATGTCCCTAAGTGATGCCTCTCTGTGATGGTCTTATGTGTGCCGTTGGCCTTAGGTTCCTCTCCTTCCTATGCTGAGGAACTTGGAGTCAGTTCTCTCCTTCCATCACATGGGTCTCAGGGACTGAACTCAGGTGGCTGGGTTTGGTGGCAAGCCCCTTTACCTGCACAGCCATCTCACCAGCCCTATTTATGCTCGCTGTATCTACAGGAGTCGGTTTTGGTAAAGTGTATCTAAGAAATGATCCATGTCATCTAACTGGATTCCCACATTTATTTGCCTGGAGATGTGTCAAGAGCACTCTCATTTCTCTTCTTGTGGATGAGTTGTCCAAGTTTATCCCATGTAGAGAATAGGATTAGAGTTATAGGGTCCTGGCAGCTGCTGATCACAGCCTGGAGGGGAGATGTGCTGCTCTTGGTGGTCCCTTCCGTTAGAGTGCCCCTGGGCAGGCTTGTGGTTCAGTGGATTCTTCCTCCTTCCAACTTGGAATTCCCTGGGAGTCTGTGGTCATATCAGCTGGGTGCTGTGTTGGGGACAGATATGCTGGCGGTGCTCACAACCAGTTTGCCTCAGTGGGTCTGATGCATTCCCTCCTCTGACTCCCTTTTGGCTCAAGTGTATGGGACCAGCCTTGACCTCACTGAGGTCAAACACAGGCTCCCTGATCAATGCTTGCTGTTTTTCAGTCTGTTTCCGCCATCCTTATACTGCTGGGCTCGCACTCTTTGAAAAGCTAATGAAAACCACAGATACCACACACACACACACACACACACACACACACACACACGCATGCACACACACGTACGCATGAAGTGCCTCAGTGAGCACACATATGTTCTGAGCACAGCATATACACACACACACCATCCACCTGTGTCCCCTAGGGCACTGCCTCTCCCAACTCCCACTGCCATGTGCTTTTTACAACATTTCTCGAGGGAGTCATGGACCAATCCCTGATGTCACCTGCACTTCAGCTTGAGAACACCTGCTCTCAACACATTTGCAAGGGACAATGAAAACCTCATCCTTCCAGCAAACACATGGCGTGTTGGTTTTGTGCCAGGCTCAGTGGGTGTGGAGATGAATGAGACCTGGTCCCTGCTTTTGCCTGGATACCCTGGAGCCAATATGGGACACAGCCTGGTAAACAAATGGGGACAAATGAGGAGCTGTGATATAGTAACTGGCTTTTTTTGGTGCTACTAAAAATAGGCCTGTATACTAAGTAAGCTGGCTTGCTGGACACACATGACATCCAGAGATGGTGCCCTTTGTGTCAAGTTAAGGACAAGCCTTAATGAACCTACTTTAGACAAATAAGGTCTCCAGGTGCCCCAGGAAAAGTGTGCAGAGGCCTGATCAGAGAGGAGGTGGGGCTGGAATGGCTCCCGTCATCCTAGCTTGAAAGGCTCACTGTCCCTTATCATTAAGTTCTGATCTGGAGCAGAGGCACAATACACCCTGAAAACAGCAGCACTCAGACCGTCTGCAGGGCTCGCTAGCCCCAGAAGGGGGTGAGCTAAGTGCAAGAAATGTAGCTCACACATTGGTAATGCAAGACCTCTCTGGAGTCGGGGCACCTGGGGTCCGAGTCTTTGTTCAGCACACAGCCAGAGGGTCTCCAGAGCACCCCAGAGCTGCAGCCTCCCACTGTGTCCAGCAAGCTCCACTCGTGGTAGCACCTGTATGTGACGACTCTTAGAAGTGGGAGGGTTGACACTCCTCTCTCGGGCCTTACACCAGCAAAATAGAATTGGACAAAGGGGACATAAGGAAGAGCCCCCCCCCACACTTTTCATCTCTTCTCTCCCTTCTTCTCTTCCTCTCTCATCTCATATAGCCAAGGTTGACCTNAAACTTTCTCTGTAGCCAAGGATGACTTTGAACTCCCGATGCTTCTGTCCCCACTTCCCAAGTGCTGGCATTACAGGCATGTACCACTACACCCAGTTTATGAGGTGCTAGGGACGGAACCCAGAGATTTGTGCAAGCCAGGCCAGTGCTCTACAGAGATGAGCCACATCCCCCAGCCTCTCTTTTTGCTTCTTTCTCTGTCATGCATGCTTCCTGGGGGCACCTGAGCCCTTCTTCCCCGCTGACTGTGCAAGTCAGAGCGTCATATGTAAAACTAGAAAGCCCTGGTTTGACTTGTTGGCTATCTGGAGACTGGGCTGAGCAGAACTGCCAGGCCTGCGGCAAGCAGATCTGTGCTCATCCATCAAATGGATACAAAGTTGCTAAGGCCCCTTCGAGGGCGGCTGGAGGTCACGTGACTGTGGTTCTTGGCTCGTGTTTCTTATCTGTGCCATGGGCTGATGAGGACAATGGGCCCCACTGGGGCAGAAGTAAGGGTTCAGTGAGGTGTGGGATTCCTGCCTCAGCAGCATGGGCTTTGTGACTGTGGATGGCCCTGACAAATCAGGGTGTCCTAAGCATTCTGGCTCCTGGGAAAAGAGAGCCTTTTCCTTGGGCCTTGATGTATCCTAACCAGAAGAGCAGATGGGCCATGAGGGATGTGGGTCTGTTGGCTGCCGGGCTCCACCCGGTGCCTGAGCAAGTCAGCTCACACAGAAGTCTGGTTCTGACTCAAGCGTCCTGTCCACTTTGCTCAGCCCAGGAACCCTGCTGGCTGCAATGCTTCTTCGGTTGTTCACAGTCTGTGGCTGTAAAGTTCTGGTGGCCACTTTCTGGGTGATGCAGGGTGCTCCCAGGTGTTATGTGCTGAGCCAGGCCCAGAAAGGAACAGCCTTGAAAATGCAGCTCCATGATGGGTACCCTGTGGTTTTCCCCCAGAGAGGACTTTCTCCCTCCTCAGCACAGGTGATAGCCTCAGGCTCCCAGAGAGCTCGTGGCCAACTTACTTCCCTGGCTGCTGCACCCTTAGCCTAGGGGTTTTGTTGACAGTTTCCAAAATGAGTCAGGGCATCAGGTAGGCTCAAGCCTGGGCTGTTCTGGGATGAGCCAGACTGCCTGCTGCTCCTCCTGGAGCAGAGGGGAACTACCTTTCACTTTCCCCCTGACCATTAGTTACTAAACTTTCCCCCAACTATGCAAAAATAGGGACGACGGTACACTGGGCTGGCATGTTGTTAATACAAAGCCACTTCATCTATATCTCCCAGCCCGTGGCATCTCCCCCCAGGGACTTTAAGTATAATTCATTTAGTATTTTATAGTTAATAGACTAGAAGGTGTCAGTCAAAGATGTGGACCCCTGAGAAAAATCAAATGGCTGCTCTTGGGGAACCTCAGGGCATTGGACTCTGGGGCCCCCAATATCAAAACCTTGTGTAGAGTGCATAGTGCCACACTCCTGGCTTCGGTAATAATTAAAAAATAATGTCTCCAGAGCCAGCAAGATGGTGCAGGGGGGAAAGTGGCCCCTTGCTAGCAACATGAGCTCCATCCCTAGGACCCACGTGATAAAAGGAAAGAAATGACTCCCACAAGTTGTCCTTTGACCTCCACGTGCATATCAGGGCACATGTACTACTAATAAATTAAAAATGGTACCAGCAAGATGGCTCAGTTGATAAAGATGTTTGCTACAAAGTGGGACAACCTGAATTGATCCCAGGAAACCACAGGTAGAAAGAGAAAACTGGCTCCTGCAGGTTGTCCTCTGTGTGTACGTGTGTCATACACACACACACACACACACACACACGCACATAAACACACAAAGTTAAAATGTAAAAAATTTGTTTGAAAGGAAATTCTTCTTAAAAAGTAAAATGATGCTTCCAGGGTTCACACAGCTTTTTGTATTTTTTTTTCTGTTTGTTTGTCTGTTTTTGAAACAGGGCCTTATGTAGCCCGGGCTGGCCTCGAAGTTATTGAGATGGCTTTGAACTTCTGATCCTCTTGTCTCCATTTCCCAAGTATTGGCATATGGGAATGTACCTCACAACCAGTGTTCTAGTTTACTTTTTTGTTGCTGTGATAAAATGCTGACCAAAACCAATGTGGGGAGGAAAGGATTTTTTGTTTGACTTTCATGGCCCAATCGCTGTCCATCACTGAGGGAAGTCAGGAAGCCAGGGCAGGAGCTAAAGCAGAAGCAGCATTGGAGGAACAAGGCTCCCTTCCTCTGGCCTGCTAGGCTGCCTTTTGTGCACAGCCCAGGCCCACCTGGGAAGAGGTGGCACCTCCCACTGTGGACTAGGCCCTCCCACATCAATTAGCAATCAGGAAAAGGCCCCAAAGACATGCCCACAGACCAGTCAGGCAGATTTTCAGTAGCCGGTCCTCTCCTCAGGAGTGTCCAATTTACATCCACCACACACAGCTTATGTAAAGTCGCTGATAGAACCCAGGGCTTCTGCATGCTAGGGCCACCCTGTGGCTAAGTGAGCCACATCCCCGCCCCCCAGGTGTTGTCCTCACCCCCCAACATTTCTGATGCACAGCTGGCTGGATCTACAGACAAAGAAGGCAAGAATACAGACAGCCAACGATCAGAGTAGATGCTAAAGCTAAAATAGTTAATGAGCTGTCGTCCAGCATTCAAGCCTCACTGTTTGTTTCCCAGGGGGTTTTGCTGTTATTTTGTTTGCATCCAGCCCTAAAGACCCTTGCATTGTGAGTGGTTGGCTCAACCATTGCTCCCTTTATCCTTTGAAAATCCCCATCAGTCAATTTTCTTAATGTTTATCTATTGAAGAAATAAGGTCACCCCCACCCCAGAGCTGTTCTCTAGGCCCTGGATATTGCTAGATGTACCTACCATTCCTGTGATTGATTGATTGATTGATTGATTTGGTGGTGGTGGGGCATGTCTCTCTGTTCCTTCTAGACCGGCATGTAGTTTGTGTGTGTATACATGCATTTGCATGTGTGTGTTTGCCTTTGTGTACATGTATGTGTGAGCCTGCACGTGAAGGTCAGAGGTTAACTTGGAGTGACTTTCCTGAGCTGCTGACTTGATTTTTTTGAGGCAGGTTCTCTTACTGACCTAGAACACGCCAGTTTAGCTGGGTTGACTGCTCAGCAAACCCCTGGGCTCTGCCTGGCTTCGCTTCCCCAATGCTAGGATTATGAGTGCTCTGCCATCGTGCCTGGCTTTTTTCTGGGGGGAGGGGAGGGTGCTGGGTTTAGCTCTGCAAGCACTTCACCAACTGAGCCGTCTCCACATCCCTTGGCTTTACTTCCAAAGCCCTGTGCCCTGGATTTTTAATGTGTTTTTTGCTGTCTTCAAGCAGGCTGAGCTGGAGGCAGAGTGGGGAGAGTTCCTTTTCCTGAGAGGGCACTGGGGCCCAGGCTGCCTTCTAATCTAAGGATTTGGAAAAGGGCCTGTTTGAGTTAATAAAGTACATTTCTCCCAGCCAGCCCTTCCCTGTGAATTTTAATTGAGCTATGCCTGAGCGAGCTTTCGGAAGGCAGGAAAGTGGCCTGCAAAGCATGGGATTTGTCAGGGCCTTATCAAAACAGACCTGCTGGGGTATGCCTGCAGAAGGGGGCTGCTCCGTGAGGGGAAGCCCTTTAAGCCCGAAATGCTTGAGCAATCATCTTAAAGGCCGAGGGAAGGGGTGTTTGCCTGCCTAATCCTCAGAAGGTGGGCTGCAGGTCTGAAATCCACAGGGGTGATGTCACCTTTGCTGGGTGGATTGGGAGGAATGTCTTAATGACCAGGTGTGTGTGTATGTGTGAGGTGGGGGGAGGTGAGTTGATTAAGCATGCCCACCTCTGGAAACATGGCATCCATGTTATATGCACAGGGTGGTGTAATAAATAAGTCACATCCCGTCAGTAAGGTATTGGTGTGTTTGGTCTGAGTCCCTGGTTGAGGGTTCCATGGCCTCATGATCACCAAGAGGAAGCTTTGCTTGCAGGGATCAGGCTTTTGAGGGACTGGGAATGAGTGAAGGGGCTCAGCTCCTGGAGGAGGCTAGGGTGGACAGAGGCTGCAGGGAAGCCAACGACTGTGTAGTCTCATCCCTTCCTGCCAGGCTGCATGGAGTGGGTGGGCTTTGTCGTGGTGAGTCCTGTTTCTGTGGAAGGATTATCTCAAGGCTATTTTTGGTGAATTCTTCTGACCAGATCTTCCCTTCTCCTTTTGCTGAGGAAGCTCTCTCACCAGCTCTCCAGATTGCAGGCTTGCTCTCCAGGACCTGTGGAGAGAGGGTGGCTGATGAGGAAATGAAGGGGTATTCACATGAAGCAGTACCCCGGCCCCCCACTTCTGAGAAAGAAACCTACTGAGCCATCCAGGAGAATCCTAGACTTGACGCTGAGCAAAAGAAGTGAGGCAGGGACATCCCTGACTGTGTGACTCTGTTTCTGTGACATTCGAGGCCACTCAAGCCCAGTCTAGGGCTAGAGAGTTCAGGTAGTTTGCTGGGGTTGGGGGAAGGAAGCCCCCCGGGGCAATAAGTCTTGGGTAGGTGCACATGTGTGTGTGTGTGTGTGTGTGTGTGTGTAAAAACCATGAGGTAGCTATTCAGTATTACTGTGTGACACTGCATCAGCAATGTCTATTTTTTGTATGTGTGACCTTGGGGGATTCCCTGCAACTGAGCCTCAAATTTCCCCATCCCTCGAAGTGAGGTGTTGGTAGTACTGGCTTCTAGCTTGTTATAAGCTGCTGAAAGGGAACACATGCAGGCTGTTGGCTTAGTGGACACCAGTCATCAGAAAGACAGCAAGCAGGAAATTGACTAGGATTCCTGAAGGCAGGAGACCCCCCAAATACCTCAACTGTCAAAGGGCCCCTGGCCCTCTGCTCGAGGGAGGCCTTGAGGCTTGCAGGGCGCACATGTCCGTCGTTTTCCTGAGCAGCCCAGGACACCATGTTTTTTGCAAGCATCCTGCCAACTGCTGCTTTGCTAGACTCCTTGCTCTGGGACCACCCCCTCCTGTGTCAGCGTCGTTGGCGCCTGGCTTGGTGGCAGACTGCTGGAGGCACTACCGAAGCTGCCTCTGTCTGTCTGGTGAAGGCAGACAGCTGTCTTCCCCGGGACAAGGTCAGAAAAGACGAGAGGGTGCCAGGCGGCCTCTGCCAGTACCTCCATGCTGGCCAGACAAGAGGGTAAACGTCCCTCGCCTTCTCTGGTGTTCTTGGACCCACTGATCTGGGTGGAATTTCTCAACTTTCAGGGCCCGTCTGTGTGTGTCACCTCTGAATAAAGGGTGTGACAACCTGGATCTTCTCCTTCACACACATGAGTCATTTATGGGGAATCCTGTCATCACTGCCCTCTGTGTGCAGTGAGGGAGGGGGACAGAGGACTGGGGACTTAGGGAAAGTTGAGAGTCCCCTTCATTACTTACAGGCCATTGGTGACTCTTGACAATGCTTCTTCCCAGATGGGAAATCCGCTGCCTTCCTGCCCTGCTGTGGGGTTCCTGCAGCCACTAGAGTTTAGGGGACTCACAGGCCTGGATCCCCTCTCCTTGCTGCCAATCTGTGTTGCCTGGCTGTGGCATCTGGGCATTACCATGGAGACAGACTGTGATGCCTCAGAGCCAGACCTCAGATGTGAGCTTGTGAAGGGGTGGGTTGGAATAGCCTGGACAGGGACCCCCAGATCTGCAACCCATCCTGCTGTGAGGCCGTGTCCCCTCCCCCCAGAGGCACTTCCTATAGGTTCCCTAGTGAGGTTTCTATTTTTGTCATTCTATTCCACTTCCTAAAAATTCTGCCTGCCTGTACTTAGACACTTGAAAGACTGTTTCCACAGTGTTCCTCCCTCTGTGTGTGTGTGTGTGTATGTATGTGTGTATGTGTGTGCTGTGTGTATGTGTGTATGTGTGTAGTGTATGTGTGTGATGTGTGTGTATGTGTGTGTGGTGTGTGTGTGTGCTGTGTGTATGTGTGCTGTGTGTGTGTGGTGTGTGTGGTATGTGTGTGTAGTGTATATGTGTGTGCTGTGTGTGTGTGCTGTGTGTGCTGTGTGTGTGGTGTGTGTGTGGTGTGTGTTTGTTGTGTGTGGTGTATAGGTGTGCTGTGTATGTGGTGTGTAGTGGAGTGTGTATGTGTTGTATGTGTGTTTGTTGTGTGTGGTGTATATGTGTCTGAGTGTGTGTGCTGTATGTGTGTGTATGGAGTGTGTGTGGGGGTGTCTGTATGTGTGGTGTGTGTGTCTCTGTGTGTTTTTGTATGTGTGTGGTGTGTGTGTGTGTGTGTATATGGTGTGTGTGTGTCTGTGTGCCTCTGTGTATATGGGGTGTGTGTGTGTGTGTTCGTGGTGTGTGTCTGTGTGTATATGGTGTGTGTGTCTGTGTGCCTCTGTGTATATGGGGTGTGTGTGTGGTATGTGTGGTTTTCTTTTGGGGCAGGGTCACAGGTTGACCTAGAGTTCACTATGTAGCCCAGGCTGATCTCAAACTCTGAGAAACTGTCTTGCCTCAACTTCCCAAATTCTGGGACTATAGTGTGCTCTGGTTTCCTTTTTTTTTCACAAGCTCTGCGTTGGCCAGCACCCTGGCAGTGAGCAGCACCCTGGCAGTGAACNGCATCCTGGCCATTTTGAGCATGAGCAGCGGGCAGGAAGCAGAAGAGGAGTGGCTGGTGGGGACCACTGAATGACTAGAGTGTGATTTTAACTCTCCCTTGGGGCAAACTTAAGGACTGAGAACTTTCTAGAAGTAAAGAGTTGGGATCTTAGGTGGTCAGGCCAACACTGGCCCCATACATAGCAGGTTCTGTCCTGGGGGCCCCTCATTTCTCTGTGTCATAGTTAAGGTGTCACCCTTCCAGAAATAGTTTCTTTCACTAAAGCGGGGCTCAGTTGTGGGTGTGGGGGTTGGTTGGAAGACAGGCCAGGTTGCCTCAGACTGTCTAGGCTCTGCAGCTTAAAAGCTGTGTAACTTTGGGCAGATTACTCACCCTCTCTGACCCTCATTTTCCCCATTTGTAAAACTGGGAGAGCTATATTGCTTGTTTCATAGTATTCTTGTGAGAAAAACCCACTGCTCTATGTCGGTTGTGTGTGGTGGTCTTTGGTATAAAGCAAAAGGCAGGGGTGTGTTGACTCTTGATGCTTCTGTTATGACAAGTAGCTCACTGAGTCACTGTCACTTCAGGGGAGTTAATGACTGCACTCCCAGGCAGCTGGGGGATGGGTGTGAGGGGCACAAGTCCCAGGAGGAGAGTGCTGGAGGCTTTCTCTAGCTACTTCACACACTTCCAGGGGTCAGCACAGTCTGGGATGCCAAGAGAATTCTGGAAGTGCTGACTGGTCCATTTTATTTTTATAAAATTCCTTCCTGTTTTACAAAATGCTTTTGAAGAGGTTGGGGCTAGTATGAGCCACACTGTCTAATCAAATGGGGAGACCATAGCAGGGGAGGTAGAACTGTTGCTTAGAAGATTTCCCTGGTGTCTGTCGTATATGTGTTTGGGGCTTTGTGTGGAGTAGACACTGTCCTGTGTGTTATGCCAGGTCTCATGTTAGGGGTGAGGCCGAGTCCTGGGTCCTTTGGACACTGTGTGACCCTCTGTGAACTCTGAGGTGCCGAATCTCCTGTGAGCAGCCTCTCACTCCTGGTAGGCTGGCCTGGCCCCTGGCAGGCAGATTTGTCCTGCAGTTCCAGGGAAATTGGCAGAGGCTCCCTAAGTCTTCCCAGGGCCCAGATGTTGAGTGAGCCCCAGGACCTGGTGACAGACAACTTCAGGTGTCAGTTGTGGAACCAAATGGCCAGCAGAAGCTGCGGGGAGCCAGAGAGACAAGAATGAGCAAGGTGTACAGCTCCTGGAGGTGGCTGAGCAGCAGAGGATGCTTCCTCAGGTTCCAGGGTGTGGCTTATAGGCGATACTTCAGGCAGACTCAGCCTCTGCAGAGTGCAGGAAGTGTGGGTTGGAGCTGCAAAGCCTAGAGCCACGGGCCTCAGCCTTAGCCTCAGTTGGTCTTGCAAGGCTAGGGGACAGTTAGCTGGCCAGCTGTTGGAGTGGGTGCAGCAACTGCTCAGCTCCACACCAGCCCCTGCTATAGCATATCCTTAGGTTGTAGGGGATCTAGAATCCCCAGCTCAGGGTGGATATGCTCCATTGGATCCCACTAAGGACTCTGGGTAGGTGAAACCAGCTTGCTGTGCTTCCATCTCCTTGTCTGTGGAAGGCGCTGTCCCTGCTGCTCATGTAGATGTGAGGGTTAAGTTCCGTGCCATGTGCAATATGCTGACTCCAGTGGCTGGTGGGTCCATTTCCAGTACTTCAGCTACCCCATCTCTCCATTTTTTTTTTTTGTAATTAGTATAATATAATAATGTTGAGCTTCAAAAAGCTCACCTTCTTGGGGTAGAGGGACAAATCAGTGACTCTGTCAGTGGCTCTCACCATGGGGCTCTTGAGGAGTTGAACTTAGAAGTTGCTGTCGTCCAGTCTGGCTAGTCAGGTACACCTGTCTTGATAGACAGTCAGCTGCCCAGGAGAAGGGAGCTGGAGGCATGGAAGGGAATTCTGGGCAAGGATAACATCGGATGCCGAGCATGTGTATATGCTGGGGGAAAGGACAAGAGAGAGAACCCAGAGCAGCCGTGGCTCCTGCCTTCCTCCTTCCTTTGGGGACTGACAGCTCAAGGGTAGGCCAGACAGCTCTCATAGCAGGTGGCATGGAGTAGTGAGTGCCATGAGTGCATGACACAGAGACACAGCTGTTTCCTCATTAAAAAAAATATTTACTTTATGTTTTGCCTGTGTACCATGTGTGTGCCTGGTACCCTCGAAGGTCAGAAGAGGGTGTCAGATCCCCTGGAAGTGGGGTATATATATAATGTTTGTGAGCTGCCATGTGGGTGCTGGGAATTGAACCTGGGTCCTCTGGAAGAACAGCCAGTGTTTTTGACCCTGAGCCATCTCTGTAGCCCCAAGCTGTTTTCTCTTTGTGTTAGGAGGAATGGTGTCTCAGTGGTGTACTACCAAGTCTTGAGTGCCTTTGTAACCCGTAGTTTCCCCTCTGCTGCCTGCACACCTTCATATGGGCACACTTTGCAAGGCCACAGAAAACTGTGCTGCCTTGATGGTGCTGGCAAAACAAGATGTTTAGTGTTCGACAAAACCCAGCCACCTCTGCCTGCCACACAAATTATACCTCAAAGAAAAACCATGTGGAAGGGTGGAGGTGAAATGCAGGCTTAGAGCCTTTGCCCGATGGCTTGCTTGAATGTAGTTACCTTATTTTTGGGGGTTGGGGGCGTAGTACTACAGATTAAACAGCCTCACNTATGGTAGGCAAGCGTTTCAGCACTGAGCTACCCTCCCCACCCCCTAGTCCTCTTTACACTTTTAATTTTGACATAGGGTTTCACTAAATTGTCCATGCTGGCCTTGAACCCACTGTAGTTCGGGCAGGCTCTGAACTAGACAATGCTCCTGCCTCAGCCTCCCAGAGTGGTGTGAACATTCCTTTTAAAATAAAAGTTATGGTGTGGGGCTGAACAGATGGCTCAGTGGTTAAGAGCACTTGCTGTTCTTCCAGAGAACTAGAGCATTCATGTCAGCTAGCTCACAACCATTTGTCACTCCAGGTTCAGGGAGCTCTGACACCCTCTTCTGGCCTCTGTAGACATGTGCACTCACATTCACAGACACACACACACACACACACACACACACACACACACACACACACACACTCTCTACATGTTCTATGTTGAACAGACATAGTAAGTACGTAATATGTATAGACAATACCACTGACAGCCAAGATCATGCAAAGAGGTTTACGGAAACCCTCTTGAGAAAATCGGCAGCAAGGTGTGGTTCTGAGATATGCTGGCTTCCATCTAGGCTATGGGCAGGTGAGGGCAGTGAGACCCAGCAGGCACATGGGCTGTTTCCAAAGAGCCCGAGAGTGAGGATCCCAGCCACTCACAGAAAGATGTTAATGGCTTGCCATTTGTGAGATTTGCTGTCAAGAGAAGGCAAAGGCTACTCATTACCTTCACACCCGAGCTTGCTGTTAAACATTTATAGACTTGGGGAGAGAAAAGAGAGGGGAGAAGGAAACTGCCACCAGGATGGATTAAACCAGTGTAAACACTGCAATACTAGGCTCAGTGGGGCCGGTTGCTCCTCAGAGCTCCCAGGAGTGTGTGTGTGTGTGTGTGTGTGTGTGTGTGTGTGTGTATTTGGGTTGGTTTCTTGAGACAAGGTCCTACTTTGTAGTCCAGGCTGTCTCTGAACCACAACATTTCTCCTGCCTCAGCCTCCTGAGTGCTGGGACTGTGGCACTACCACACCCATGCTGTGTCTGTGCTGGCTCTGGTTCTGGATTGCTCACCACATCCGGAGCTATGTTTTTGAGGCAGAGAGTTCTAATATGGCTGGAATTTCTGTGCAGGGCTGGTTCCTGGTTTGTAGGGAATGGGTTCTCAGAGCATCATTGAATATAGATTTGATGCCGATTGGCCCGTAGGTTAGACATCTGTGCGCTGTGTGCTATCTGCCAGGAAGGGGTGCGTGTGTGCGCGTGCACACACAGTGCCAGCCCAAGTTCAGATGTAACTTCACCCTGGCTGTGCCTCTTATGAACTCCAGCCCTGCAGACCCAAGCTAGAAAAATCAAAGCCGTGAAGGAGTCAGACGTGCTTTCCTCCTGTTCTAAGGGCCAGGAGTGGGTGGGGACTTTTCTTCCGCCATTAGCCAGTTAGTGGCAGAGCAGGGCTGGGTTCTGTTTCCCTCCCTGTCAGCAGAGTTTCATCGTCACATGCTATGTTCCATGTCACCCCCACCTCCTGCCACCTGCTCCACAGAAGCTAATTGTGTTTGGGAAATTTAAGTTTGTTTTCTCTGCATAATGCAGAAATCAAAAAGTTTCCTGTTTGCAGGGCTGGGAGATGGCTCAGTGGGTAAGCATGAGGACCCAAGTTCGGATCCCAGCACCCACATAAAAGATCTGGGCATGGCTGCACACTCCTGGAACTCCAATGCTGCTAGGTAGAGATAGGAGGTCACTGGGGCTTGGCGGCACCAGCCAAGTTCAAAGTTCAGTGAGAGACCCTGTCTCAAAGGGAACAAGGTGGAAAGTGACAGAGCAGGACACCTGATGTCCTCTTCTGGCCTCTGCATGTGCCTAGGTGTGCACACATACACACACACGTGTGCACATCCCCCCCAGATGTGCCCCTCCCCTTTTAGACAACCCACCCACCCTGTGTTCACCTTGCCCTTTCTTCAACACTGAATCTCAGTGGCCACTGCCGCTTGGTGCAGAAGGACTCTTTCTGGTCACTTTAGGATGAACCAGAGCTTCCCCCAGCCCCAGAACTGCAGACACTAACCTCCCCCTTCTTCCTCTCCCACAGATGTGAGTGTCCACAGAGGGTGCATTTCTGAGAATGGTGTTAAGGGCTCTGGGACACATTTGGGATTTTGATGGATGCTTCCTACCCAGTCACTCCTCTCTAGAGATNGTGTCCTCTGCCTCGTGGGTCAGGCAGTGACATTTTGGAGGTGTGCTGTCGGTGTCCCAGGTGGCTTTTATGGGGATGCATTCCTTTACTGAGGAATGCTAGCATTCCTCTCTGTCGAGGGCCCATCTTGTACGAGCTCCTGTCCAGGTGGCAGAGGCTCAGCATGCCTCGGGAGAGTCCTCATAGCATCTCTGGTTAAGAGAGACAGACTTGCTAGATAGTAGCTGATGCCACAATTACTTCACTAGAATTGGGAGACATACAGGGTTGGAGCGGGCACCCCAGAGAGCTTTTCAAGCCCTCTGGGAACACAGGGACAGTGGCAGAGCCTGTGGACACGAGTGGACTTTAGTCCCACAGAGGTGAGTGAATGGAGCTGTTGACTGACGTAGAGGGAATAGCAACTGCAAAGTCCTGAGGCCAGAAGGAAGTGAATGCTTTCCCCCAACCCCCCTTTGCCTGGAGCCCCAAGAGAGGAGAGGCTGAGGGTGGGCAGACAGATCCCAGCCATGCTGGCCCAAGTCCTCATGTTAAGAGTGGTGGGCAGCCCTTTGGGAGCACTCATCTGGAATGGGGGCACCATCTGGGCATTCTGAGGTCAGCTCAGCTAAACTGGAGTATANTTCCTTTATTGTGGCCCAGAAAAGGCCCAGAAAGGCCAAGGATCAGCAGGGTGTCTACCCTAGCTCCCCACAGCAGGAGACCCCATTCCTGGCTCGCAGGACCCTGGGCATGGTTCTTTTATTTATTCTCTCAGTCACCTCACAAATGTTGTGGAGGCCTGGAAGTGCCGGGCACTGTGGCGGGGCAAACAATACTAAGCCACAGTGGATGTGGACCCAACCTCAGCAGAGCTTAGAGTCAGGAGTAGAACTACCAACTTCCGTCAAGGGCCAGAGAGTAAATATTTTAAGATTTGTGGTTCATATAGACCCTGCCAAAACTCTCAGCTCTTCAGTGAAGAAGCAAGCCCTAGACCCTATGCGAATAGACGTGGTTGTTTTATCAGCAGACAAAATGTGGGTCCTTGGGGTGTGCTTTGCCTGGCCCTGGTTTAGCAGGACAAGTTCACTAAACACATATGTATCAGAAGCGGTGGGAGCCAGTAGTGGGTGCCAAGGAGAAGTGACAGAAGAGGGGGTTGTAGATGATCTTTTGGGGGACCATCTATGGAGGTGCTGGTAAAACAGACACATGGAATAAGAAAGATCTTGAAGGGAGAGGAGACAGCTCTCTCAAGGACTCTGAGCAGAAACTGCTTGATAGGAGGTCAGTGGGGGCTGGCTCTGAGCTGTTTGGGGGCATTGGGCACAGGTGGAATGGTGAGACAGGCTGATGACAGGGACAGACTGGGCCCATGATTACTCAGGCCCAATCTAAAGGGCCAGAGGAAGCAATGAAGGACAGTTTCCTAGAGTGGACATTGGACAGAGGGGACTTGGGGAGACAGAGATAGAAGAGGGGGCTTGACTCAAGATGGACATGGGGTGCAGGGAATACTGAGGCTGGTCTGTGTGTTGATAGGCCGGAGGTCAGGATTTGTCGGTGGCTAGGGTAGGAGCCATGAGAGTTGAGGAGTCAAGCTGACCACATTTCTAATGGAGAAGGGGGAGGCTTGGAGGAAGAGTCAGTGTGGGGTGGTGGGGATGACCACTCCCTGGTGGTTCTGCAGAAATTCCCCAGTGAGGAATGTAAGGGATCGGGCTTGGAGATCAAGGGACAGAGTGAGGTGACTGAGCCACATGGTCTGCTGGAGTGACACTCTCATTAGTGGTGGGCCCTTGAGATGGGACAGCAGAAACCCAAGATAGCTGCTGCTGTTTTAGAGGTGTTTAAGTCACCCTGTATCCCCTCCTATTAACAGTTTGGGGGCCCTGTAGCCATGATCCTGATTTTTGGGGATCAAGGGGCTCCTCTGAAGGAGTTCTGAGTCTGCTAATTCCATGTCTTTGGAGATTCTTGTCCCCTCCTGTGTCACATCTATAAAGGGACATCAAGGAGCAGGTGACCCTGGTTCTAGAAAGCTTCTCACACTTGGGTGTGGACATAGACAAACACAGACTCCATGGATCCTAGAATCCATGTTGCCCCCTACATCCTGTGGCCACATGCGTGAGAAATTATGAAGCCAACTGCAGCCCTGGAGAGAGCAAATCCTAGTAAGGGGGTTGTGATCCGCCCTGACATGAAATAACCTCAGTGGGGAGGGATGCTGAGAGTGTAAGATACGTAGCTGGAGCACTCACCGTTCAGCTGTGGGTCTGTGGTGCCGTGAGCTGTGGGAGAGATCAAATTCACTTTAACAACTTTCACTGTGTCTGTGTGCATAGACGTGTTCATGCAGGTGTACATGGTGTGTATGGTGTGCACGTACATATGTATACCTGCATGTGGAGGCCAGATATTGATGTTGGATGTCTTCCTCAGATGCTCTCCACCTTATCTTTTATGACAGGGTCTGTCCCTGAACCTGTAGTTCATTAATTTGAGTACACTAGCAAGCCAATGAGCTCTGGGGATCCCTGTCTCTGTGTCCCCAGTGCTGGTATTACAGGGGTNTACTGTCATGCCTGACTTTTATGTAGGCTCTGAGATTCAAACTTGGGTCCTTANACAGTTTACCCACCGAACCATCTTTCCAGCCCCTAAAATGCACTTCTGAGGGGTTGGTTTAGTTAGGTCTCAACCTGGAGGCTACTAGGTCAGTTTGCCTTCCATACTCCAGCCAGGTACACAGCTGGTATAGCCGACGTCTGTCATTCTGGACTCTCTTGAGGGAATTTGGGATAAAGTAGCTTCACTTTACTTGTGCCAAGCTCAGGGTTTGGCATGGTGGGGTATTAAAAAGAGCCAGTGACAGGAGACCATGCCCACCCATGACTGTGACTCTGCACCCCAGTCTGCTTTAGAGGCTTAAAGACCCCCTCCCCCCTTCTCTTTCCAGAAGAACCGAACGCACATAAGGCCATCAGCTCACCCTCCGGACTCGCATACCCGGATGATGTCCCGGACTATGGCCTCAAGCCAATCAACCCCTTCGCCAGTTTCTCTGGCGAGCCCCCCGGCCGGTTCGGAGAGCCGGATAGGATAGGGTTCCAGAACTTTCTGAGCCCGGCCAAGCCAGCGGGGGCTTCGGGCCCAAGCCCTCGGATCGAGATCACTCCATCCCACGAACTGATGCAGGCAGGGGGGGCCCTCCGTGGGAGAGACGCCGGCCTGCCCCCCGAGCAGCCGGCCCTGGCCCTGGCCCGTGTGGCCACCACCCCGAGGTTCACGCTGCCTGTGCCCGGCTTCGAGGGCTACCGCGAGCCGCTTTGCTTGAGCCCCGCTAGCAGCGGCTCCTCTGCCAGCTTCATTTCTGACACCTTCTCCCCCTACACCTCGCCCTGCGTCTCGCCCAATAACGCCGGGCCCGACGACCTGTGCCCCCAGTTTCAAAACATCCCTGCTCATTATTCCCCCAGAACCTCTCCAATAATGTCACCTCGAACCAGCCTCGTCGAAGACAGCTGCCTGGGCCGACACTCACCCGTGCCCCGTCCGGCATCCCGCTCTTCCTCACCNGGTGCCAAGCGGAGGCATTCGTGCGCAGAGGCCTTGGTGGCCCCCCTGCCCACAGCCTCACCCCAGCGCTCCCGGAGCCCCTCGCCACAGCCCTCGCCTCGAGTGGCACCCCAGGACGACGGCATCCCGGCTGGGTACCCCACCACGGCTGGCTCTGCTGTTCTCATGGATGCCCTCAACAGCCTGGCCACCGACTCGCCCTGCGGGATCCCCTCCAAGATATGGAAGACCAGTCCCGACCCGACCCCCGTGTCCACTGCCCCGTCCAAGACAGGCCTGGCCCGCCACATCTACCCTGCCGTGGAGTTCCTGGGACCTTGTGAGCAGGAGGAGAGGAGGAATTCTGCTCCCGAGTCCATCCTGCTGGTACCACCCACCTGGCCTAAGCAGCTGGTGCCGGCCATTCCCATCTGCAGGTGAGTGGGGCTTTGAGAGCAGTGTGTGCCCAAGTGCACTCTAAGAGCTGGTTTTCTTGTTATTTACATGGAATTTAGTCACATGGATGCCATTTAAATCCTGGCTTAGACACCTTGCTGCCTATGAGTACCTGGGAAGGATGTTAGCTTCCCCAAGCCTTAGTTTGCCCATCTGTAAAATGGGTAACATGGGTGTCTCTGATACAGCAGGTAGTTCTGGGAGTTATTGTACAATATGCATGATGGCTGTCCCCTAGAGCACATCATTTACTCCTTCATTCAGCAAGTACTTATAAAGTCCCTACTATGTGCTGGATTCCTTTACAGGAGCAGATAGCTGTGAGCNGGCCAAACAGGCCAGCATGTTGCCTCTACTGAGTGGACCTCAGTATGGAANACCCCCTTCCTCATTCTAAGAGGAGCTGTGTGTGAGGGGCATCTGTTACTGCCTTTGGACTGTGCTCGGTGATGAGGCCCAAAGAACAAGAATTTGCACAGGGCTCAATCCTCAAATAGCTGAAGAACCTGGCAGGTCGAAGCAATGAGTGTGGCTCACAGGGTAGAGGCTTTGGGATGTGTGAGGACTGAATGTGTGTCCTGGCTCTGCCATTCATTGCCTGTGTGAACGTGGACATTGTGCTGTCCTCCTGTTGTGCCTGTGACAGACACTGATAAACAATTATGATTCTCTCATTGAACACATTTGAGACTGTTCCCAGAGCAGACATCACTAATCAATCAGGACTCCCCTACCCCAACCCCTGCACATTTACTGAGCACGTCTTTGGGCCTTGTTCATTTCCTGTGAACAAGACAAGGACAAGAGCAGTACCCACCTCATAGTGACTTTTTTTTCTTTAAGAACTAGGTAAAATGACACATGTCAGGGTCCTGGCTTAGAGCCCATTCAGAGTAAGATCTCAGAGGAGGGACAGCTGCTGTCATCANGTTCTTACAGGGCATCTTAGTTTCTTTCCCTGTTGCTGTACTGAAATACCCCGATAAGTGAAACTTAAGGAAGGAACNGCCTACTCTGGCCCTCAGGTCCAGGGTGCAGCCCATCATGGTGGGAAAGTGAAGTGGCTGGTCACACCACATCTACAGTCAGGAAGCAGAGAAAGATGAATGCTTGTGTTCAGGATCAGCCTAGGGAATGGTGCCTCTCACCGTGGGTGAATCTTCCCAAGCCTAGGGAATGGTGCCTCTCACCGTGGGTGAATCTTCCCACCTTAATCTCATCAAGGTGATCTGGGCACACCTAGTGGCCTGTCTCCCAGGTGATTCCAGAGCTCACATTGACAGTTGAGATGAACCATCACTCTGGAGCTTTAGGAAAGACTTCTTTGCTGAGGAGGGGAACTTCAGGAAAGACTTTTTTGCTGACAGGTCTGTGCCAGGAAATTAATCTCATGGTAGAGTGACAGTGGTGACATCNGTAACCACTGATGTCCAAGGAGGCCTGCTGTGTGCCAGCAGTGCTCTGTGTAGCATCCGCTTCTTCCTCATGTGAACCTGGGTTGGTGTTATTTGGCATTTTAAAAAACATTCATTTGGATGCTGAGGAGAAGGCAGTGACTGAGGGGCACATGGGCTGCCCTCTCCTCTCTGCTCTGTCTGCCAGCTGAAGCACAGGTGGCCCAGGCTGTCACCATCACCCCTGTGCTACCCACATGGTGCTGCTTCAGCCAACGGAAACTTTCTCACCTGATAAAACATTGTGTTGAGTTGAGCGAGGGAAGCCTCGCTGAACTTGTCAGCATCTCACAGGCTGCGCTGAGTGGGAAAGAATGCGCTTGATGGACGGATGGTCTCTGCCATGAGTGCAAGTCAGGATGTGCCAAGGAACCCATGCATGTACCACTTCAGAGAATCTTTGTGTCAGTCTTTGGAATGAAACTGTTTGTCTGTCCACCCACCCACCTATCCATTCATTGGTCTACCCAGCTGTCTCTCCATCCACCCATTTGTCCACCAACCTATCCATCCATCATCCATCTGTCCATTTAGCCACCAACCTATCCATCCATCCGTCCATCTGTCCATCCATCCATCCATCATCCATCCATCCACCCATCTATCTAGCCACCCAGGCATCTATCCCATCTACCCACTTAATATTTTCTGAGATCCTATCCAATGCCAGGGCTGCTCTAAGTCATTCCACNGTGAGACTTTTCTCAGGCCCATTTAAAAATAAGTTAGTAAGACAAGATCCATGTGGAGATGAGAGTGTGTCCCAGACTTGGAGTCAAGTTGGAGTCCAGCCCATGTCTCACCCTGTGATCTTAGGTAATGTTTTATGTTTCCTGAGACACAGAAGGAAGGTTCTGGGCAGATTTTCAAGACCTTGGTTGACTCTTTAATGACATAATTCTAAGCTGTGTTGAGTAGCTGTTGTATGTACTGGGTGGTGTTGAGACTCCAGGAAAATGAAACTTAAAACCTGCCCTCACAGTTTGGTCTCTGCATCTGACACCATAGCCATGCCAGAGAATCTGTAGAAAATGATGTGTGTGTGTGTGTGATATGTGGGTATGCGTATGTGTATATATGTGTGTTGTGGTGTGTATGTATAGCACATATATGTGTGCATGTGTATATGTGTGTCCCTGTATATGTGTGTGGTATGTGTGCATGTACATGTGTATGTACATGCATGTATATGTATATGTGTGGTGTGTATATGTGTGTGCCTACGCATGTGTGCATTTCCCAAGGAAAACCATTAGTGCTAGCNGTTATTGACTACTCTGATGCTAAGATCCCCATAGGATTTCAGTATACCCACTTCACAATTGAGGAACCTGAGGCCTAGGGAGTTACAGGTATCTGCTCAAGGTCACAGGGGAGTCAGGGTTAGGGCTGGGACCTGAACTTGGGTATGGAACTCTAGTCATGATATTGGTTGTCCCTTTTGCACCTTACCTTGGGTTCACATGGTTTGGTTCACTCATTCCCAAGCTATATTCCTCTCTGGGCTTCTAGGACACATCACTCAGTGGCCCATCAATTAGTGATTGTGAGTGGACCTGAACTCACTCCCAAATGCACTGCTAGTCAATATAGAAATTCTCTCATTTATCCCCTGGTCTCTTTGCCATTTGACTGTAGCANATTGTGCCTAAGAGAGGTGANGTACTTAAGTCCACGGTGAAGTCAGGGCATACTCCCGGTTGCCACCAAAGCATCCCTGCATTCTCATTTGCCCTCTGGAAAAGGAAGTTTTGAGAGGTTGATGTTGTGTTCTTCACGATTCCTAGAGGAGAAGCCGTAACAGCCACTGGAAACATGCAAGAACCAACCCATAATGAAATTCGCTTCATCCCCCATGAAGCCAGACACACTGTCTTCATCAGGATGAAAATGAGAGCAAGGGGAAGCCTCTGCCTCGTGAAGAGCTCCCCCATCATGTCTGAGCAATGTGTAGCCCTCAGCACTCAGCGTTTTATTCCTCCATCCCTGGGTACAGTTTCCAGAAAAGGTGCCGTTTACATTTAGTGTACAGACGGACTGATAACGGTTTTACATCCTCATGACCTGGTCTTTTCTTCCCACAGCATTCCTGTGACTGCATCCCTCCCTCCGCTAGAGTGGCCACTCTCCAATCAGTCAGGCTCTTATGAGCTGCGGATCGAGGTCCAGCCCAAGCCNCATCACCGGGCCCACTACGAGACGGAGGGCAGCCGTGGTGCTGTCAAGGCCCCGACAGGAGGCCACCCTGTGGTTCAGGTATGGACTCAAATTCTCTTACTCCTGTGCCCTACACTTGTCACCAGGAGATTCACTCTGCCTTA
>LZPO01034773.1:834763-849855 GCA_001675575.1 Neotoma lepida
GACAAGGGTTAGCTATTTGGGGATAGGACCCGGGCCTGCTGGTTGCTGGGAGACCAGGTCCTGATAAGGAAACTCACTGAAGGAAGATGAGGAGAAGGGACCATCAGGGGCAGCTTCCAGGCACTGCAGGGAATGACAGGAGGGTCGACTTCAGGATGCCTGACACCAGGCTGGAAGCAAGGGCCAGTGGATTCGCGGCTCAAGCATTTGTGGCACTTACCCTACATCCATACCGTCTGCTGGCTCTGAATAAGGAAGAGTAAGGAGTCGGGTGCCTCTTTTGTGAGGGGGAGACGTGTGTAAAACAGGAGTGCATGCGGATGGGACAGAGGTCATTGCAGTTCTCTGAGGAAGGGGCTGGGGCTGAGGACACAGGACACTGGGGGTCGGGGACAGCTTGTGCCNAGGAACCCAGGAGGAAGGGCNCTTGAGAGGAGCAGAAAGAGGCTTGTATAACTGGAGGGACCAGNGTAGGCAGGGCCCAGGCCATGGTGTGGGGGGAGGGGCNGAGGCTAGTGCATGGACCAGGAAGGAGACACAGAAGACTCAGGTTTTGACTGTCCATGTGGAGCAAGGGCTGAGAGGAAGAAGGGAGCTGGGAGACTCCTTCGANGGCTCTGTGCGTNTCAGCGCGTGGGCACGGCATTCACTGGTCACTTAATGCATGTTTACTGAACATCTGCTGGGGACCAGGCAAGGTTCTGGGTTCTGAGTATGACAGAAACCCAACAGCCAGATTTTACGGTTACCATGATGATGGACATTTTGGAAGNGTTTACCAAGCATGGGACCCCATTCCATTTTTATCAGGGTGAGGTCTCACAACNTGTTCAAGGTCACTGCTGTTTATTGATGGGGTTCTAGTTGCTTCGGGGCCTTGCTTGTCTTCCCCATGTCCACAGATGGCTCAGCCTGACTTCCCACTCACAGAGAAAGCTGGTACCCATGCCTCCTGCCAACACTCTCTCCTCACAGCATCAGCTACTGTCCTGGCTCTCTCTGACCCTCTTGCCAGCTCACTGGAGCCCAAGTCCTGCTCCCCCTGAAGATTCTGACTGACTCTGGCCAGAGGATCACTCCACTGAGTACAGTTGGCTGAGGCTTGTGGCCGGGAGGCCATGTGAGAAGCTGGGCTCAGCTTGGCCTCAGAAATAGGAGCAGATGTGATAGTGGCTGAGATCGAGAGAGAGAGGAAACCTCTGGCCTGAGTGGAGAGGCTCTGCTGCTCTTCCGGGATCTTCCGTACTCCAGCTCTCACAGGACTTTTGCTCCATTCATCGAGGGCTGGGCCACGGAAAGTTCCAGAAAGGGAGCAGGCTGGATATTGAGTCCAGAGGAGGCCTGCCATTCTGCACCCAAAGTTCACATCCCTCTTCTGGCCTGTGACTTTGAAAGCCCAATATGAGCAGAGGCTGTAGTCTGTCCATTTTCTTCAAAAGATACTAGATGGACTATTATTTAAAACTTGATTGAATGGACTGTGCTTGCTGTAAAACGAAGTGCGAGGCACCCAGGTTTTAGCATGCAGAGCAAATTTTAGCTGGGAATCTTTGTGGCTGGGATGTGGCTCCTTTGGTAGACTGCTCACCTTGCAGGCAGGACGCCCCGGGATCCCCGCTCAGTGCTACATAAGTGGGCGAGGTGGTGCACACGTACAATCCTAGCACATCTGTTGGGTCTAGATCAAGAATTCTAGAGGAGGCCTGGGGCTTTATCATATACCCTGGCTGTCCCCTCATCTCAGGCAGCANGTCTCAGCTTTGTGGGCCAGGAGCAGCTCCCAAGCACCAGTCCAGGTGGCTCCTCCTGTCAGGAAGCTGGGGAAGCCAGCAAGCTCTCAGTGTCCAGATTGCTGGAGGCCTCTAGGGTCATCTGTTGAATTTCAGCCTGTCTCTCACNCTGAAGCAGTGCAGGAGAAGGGAGGAAAGCCAGCTGGGTTCCCCTTCCTGGTGAGGATAGGGTACAGCGCCCCTCAGGCAGCCGCCTGTGTGGTCTTCTCAGATAAGTTTGTGAGCTCAGGACTCCCCACTTCCTTTTTAGATGTGTGACAGGAAGTGGGTCTTGCTGATGGTCATTTGTCAGGCTAGAACTGGTGTCCTGGCATCTGTGGAGGCTCATGGGGCCCTGGGTGTGGGGGTAGGGCAGGAAAGTGGGCTCATCTGGGCGGGGGAGGGGAGTGGCTCCCCTGACTGAGACGTCAGAAGAGGAAGAGGCTGGAGGGGGGCATGCTCTGAGGTGGCTGAGGACTCTTTGTTCATAAGTTCCTTAAGCTCTGCCCCCACAGAGATGACCCAATGGAAAGACCCAATAGAAAGAAAAGAGGGTTGGTGAGAGGGCTCGGCAGGGGCTTGAAGCCAAGCGTGATAGCCTAAGTTCCGTTTCTTAGACCCACATGTTGGAAGGAGAGGAATGACCTCCAGAAGCTGTCCTCTGACCCCCACATGCACCCCATGGCACGTTTTCCTGATTGGGCTGACTGTAGTTGAGCTCTTTGTTTGCTGTCTGACTGTGTAAGGTGGTGTCGTGTCACCCTATCCATCCATGCCAAGTCCCCTTTATTTTCTGTGTATGTGGGAGGCAGCTTGTATGTGACTTGATCCAACCCTTCTATCAGAAGATAAAGAAGGGGAAAGGTGGGGTGGNGCAGCATGTGAACGCACAGTCCCTGTTAGAAGCCACCCCTGTGTCCTGCCCTCTATCCTCTGTACCCATCCCCTTGTGTGGTATTAGTAGTTTAACCAAAACTTTATAGAATGCACAGTCCAGGCCAAGGGCATCTGTGGGCCGCCTGTGGCTGTGTGACCTGCCTGGGGGCTGCTGTGGTTGTGGTGGCCCCAGGATGACACACCTAAGGTGAGCAGAAGAGGGGGACAGCAGAGTCCAGCTGCAGACACCAAGGTGATGGAGCCATAGTGTGGGCTCAGTTTCTCCCCCCAAAAACACCCAGGGGAGGAGGGCTGTGCCTGGAGTCGCTCTAAGAAGACAAAGTATCCCCAGTGAGACATTTCTTTCAGGTCGAGGCAGAGCATAGAGGCTTCCAGCATGTTGNAGAAGCCATTGTTTCTCAGGGGAGAGTGTAGAAAGCAAGGTTCTCAGGCTCTTGCTGAGCACGTGTGTNATCTTAAGAGTGACACTATGAGCTTCCCTCAGTGACCTATTTAGTCTGTGGTGACACCCTGGAGCATAGGTGGTAGGATTACTATACTCATTTTACAGACAACAGAACTGGGGCACAGCACTGGGGCAACTTGCCTGATGTCAGCCAGGCTCTGGTGATGGCTGGATGTGGGTAGCCGTTATCAGAAACCTAGGGCTGTGCTGTCAACTGGGAGAAGAAAGGGGGCAGGGTGTGTGGGGCCAGGGGTTCTAGCTCTTTCTGGTTCTGGGGTGCTGGGTGTAACTTATCGGGGGGGCTTTATCTTTTAGACTTGGCTTGTCAAGAGCTGTCGGGATGTGGGGCTGGGATNCAGCTCAGTGTTGGATGCATGCCTGGAGGATGGGAGGCCCTCAGTTTGGTTCTCAGTACCACATGCACACACACAAGATGGGTGAAGGCTGGGAAGATGGCTCATGGGTCAAGTGTTCGCCACATAAGCCTGAAGACCTGAGTTGGCTCTCCAGTGCCCACACGGAAACAGGGTGATTGTGCGTGCTTGCCATCCCAGTGCCTGGGCTGAGCAGAGACAGGAGAGTCCCCGAGGCTTGCTGGACAGACAGACTAGTGGAATCAGTGAGCCTCAGATTCAGTGAGACAGGGTCATGGACACAGCTGGGCCTTCCTGAGCACTGCTTGGCCCTCTGTGTCTGGCTGTTTCTGGTCGCACACAGGATCAGATTCCACCCTAACCAGGACTAGGAGACTCAGTCCCAGGTTGCAGATGTAGCAAGAAGCACGGGGGAAGTGAAGGGAACTTGAAACCCAAGNCAAGAAGCCCCAGAGCCTGGCCTTTGCTGTGACGTGGCTTTTGTCAGTCTTCTCCTCTGTCAGTCATCCCTGTGTTGCCTGTTAGTCAGTCTCCTCACCTGTCATCCCTGTGTTGCCTGTTAGTCAGTCTCCTCACCTGTCATCTATGTGGTGCCTGTCAGTCTCCTCGCCTGTCACCCACGTGATGCCTGCTGCTCCCAGATGGCTCTGAAATGACCTAGTCAAAGAAGAGAAACATGGAGTGGCATCTGGTTACTTGTGGGAGCTCCAGTTGGGGGAGGGGCTGACATGTGAGTTGGGGCAGATTTCTAGAAGGTTCTCCTACAGTAGTTTATAGGGGTGCTCTGCTGGTTGTGGTAGTAGGCAGTATACCAGGAGTTCGGTGTCAGGCTCTGCCCTTGCCTCTGTCTGCCCCACGTGGGGTCCTTGGGGAGCCTGCGGGAAAGGAGCCTCTGGTTAAGTAGTTCTTCAAAAGAGAGTGACCATTGGCTGGGGAGATGGCTCAGTGTCTGTTCTGCAGACACAAAGACTTGAGTTCAAATCCCTAGTACTCTTGTAAAAAGCTGGGGATAGCTGTGCATCCTGTAGCTTCAGCGTTGGGGACAGGGACAGAAGGATCCTGAGAGCTTGCTGTCTAGCCAGCCCAGCCAAATCGGTTGAGCTTCCAGTTCAGTGAGCGGCTGACTCCAGACAGCAAGGTAGAGAATGATGGAGGAAGAACCTGATGGCCTGCTGNGGCCTTGGCATACATGCACATGGGAGTGTACACCCATACACTCAGGTGCATGCAGCATACATGCACACACACATATGCACACACACACAAACTCACACATACACACCTATGCACACACCTATGCACACATATGCACACACACATATGCATGCACACACACATATGCACACGTGCGCACACACATATATGCACACGTGCGCACACACACACACACACACACACACACACAGAGGATGGTGACCCTATCTGCACATCTAGCTCCCTGTCCTCATCTGGCCTTTGCCAGTCTCCAGATGCTCTGTGGGTTTAGTGGGTGTGGGGCTGAGGCCTGGGCTGAACAGGCAGCATTTTCTAATGGTGCCGTGAATGAGGCTCCAAGCTGACTTGGGTGGCGCCAGCTCTGTCAACAACTCTTATTAACTGGACAGAGGAGGTTGGGTGGGTCAGAGGGTGTGATGGCTTCTCGGGGGTTCTGGGACAATTATGGATGTATGGATGTCACAGATGCTCCCTTTGAGCCCCTGGCGGACCCACGCAGGCTTATGTCTATGCACTGGCCCAGGCAGGATTGCTATCTCTTCTCTATTACTGAGGAAATCAGTAGAGCTTGGAGGGACTTCCCCATGGAGTGCCTTATCTGGAACAGCACGCTGGGCCAGGGCCTCACCCCAGCCGGCAAACGCCACACCCCAGCCCAGTAGCTGTCATTGGCTGTGTTTACAGATGAGGATGTGGGAGCTCTTGGGAGTCTGTGCCTTCTCTGCTGATGCTGGTCTCCTTGGGGTGACACTCACACTGTCCTCACAGGGTCCCTGCAGAGCTAAAATGATAACATGCCATGCATGGTACAGGAATGCCCCCAGACATCTTGCTACGTTCTTCCGTTTCCCAACTTGGCAGCCTGTGAGGACAGAGCTACTAGTGCTGGCTCTCACACAGATGTCTGGAGTTTTCTCCCTATCCTACACTGGGATACATGAGGTGACACAGATGTGAGGCCTGTCCTAAGGTTGTGCTCTGAGGTACACTTGTTCCAAAATGGTGTTGTGACACTGCCATCACCATCCCAGGCCCGGATAAGAACCCAACCTCGGGAGGTCAGGGGACATGCAGCCTCGACTTGAGGTTGCTGAATTTGGAATCTTGCCTGTGGGGAACCTTGGCTCTAGGTGGTGCCCACACCCACTATGTAGGATAGGAAGGGATTGTTAGCATATACACATGGCATAAACACACAGAAATGCTGTGCTTTGCATGTACTCACACATACGCATGCATGCCCCGTACCTGCGTAGACACATGTGCACACATGTGAATGTTTTCTTTATAACCATGTACATAGGTGTGCATGCACATGTTCCTTATCCCTCTGCTTTGTTGGTGTGGAGCTTGAACCCGGGGCCTCCTGTGTGGTTAGCAGGAGCAATGTCACTGGGCTCTGTCCTTAGCCCTTATGTTTCCTTGTTGTACATAGGAAAACACAAAAGGACAGCTGGGCACCCATCCTAACGGGTGGGGGCTGCCGATGTCTCTCTTTCAGATGCCATGTGTTTGAGCGTGCCTTCCTGGGCTTAGCACCTGGCTCTCTGCTTCACCCCAGCTTTCTCGGGGTACTTGAATGACACTGTGGGGAGGAGATGGTCTTTGACCAGAAAGGCTGGGCGTTGCTCAGAGACCTTCCCCTGTGTAGACAGGTAAAAGCCTCTTGATATTTCTAGGTAGGACTTGAAGGCACAGAGAGGTTAGGTAACCTGCCTAAGGTTGCACAGGAAGTGGGTGAGCCACAGCTGAACCCTGGGTGGTCTAGCTCTGAAGCACAGGAGCCGAACTTCTCAGGCCACAAAGAAGAAATAGAAATCTGTAAAGCCCCAGAGATAATTTTCCAGGTCTTCAGTATTTGAAAAGTTCAGTAAAGAAGCTAGTCCACTCCAGTCATACTTGGTCCTTGCCAGGGTGTTAGGGTGCAGGCTGGATGGAGGCTGCTGCCNGCTGCTTCCTCTTCCTTCTCTGCCTGTATTGGGTGACCTGACCAGAGGCTGCTCCCAAGTGTAGGTGGGTGCCTTAGGTTTATACTGCTGTGATAAAACATCAGCCCAAACCAGCTTGGTGTGTGTATGTGGGGGGGATTATTTTATTTCACAGATTATAGTCCATTGTTGATGGAACTCAGGGCAGAAACCTTGAAGCAGCTGCCATAAAGCGACTCTTGCTCCCCATGGCTTACTCAACTGCTTTCTTATATAACTCAGGACCACCTGCACAGTGGTGGCACCACCCACAATGAGCTGGGCCTTCCCGAATCCATCATTAGTCAAGGAAATTCCCCACAGACAAACATGGCCAGAGGCTGATCTGATGGAGGCATTTTCTCAAGGAGTCCCTTTTCCCAGATATGTCTAGGTTTGCATCAAGTTGACAAACACCAACCAGCATAGTGGGACAATACTGAACCTCAGGGCATTGCAGGCTCCTGGGTGTGGGTGGCGGGATGCTACCAGCATGTCTAGGCCTGGGAAAAGAACATGAGGACTCTACACAGCCTGCGCTTGGCTCTGAAATTCCCACCTCCCCAATGGTATGCTGTCCCAATTTCAAATGGTAACCACAGACCTGCGCCTCAACACATGTGGGACTTGCCTATAATGATTTCAGCCTACTGTGGTGTGACAAGGAGAATCAGGCCTCTTATGGCCTCGGTTTCCCCAACAGCTAGTTGGAGAGAATGAGCCTAGTATCGCACAGGGCTAAGCACAGGCCACTCTGGTTCCTGTGGGGAAGAATTGCATGGTCATGGTGACAATCTCAGCAAAGAGGATGCTGCACAAGACGGAGCCTCCCCTGCAACCTGGGTGACTGCCTCCTCTTCCAGAGGCCTTGGCTGTCACCTTCTAGAACATTCCTGCCCTGAGGTTGAATCCGTCATCTTTACCATCATCATCAGAGGCAGCATCAAGGTGTCTAAAGTACTAGGCAGGAAGCCTGGAGGTTTCACATTCCTCATGACTCCTGGGCCTCTGCTGGAATCCCATCTTTGCATCCGATAGTCATGGTAAAGTATGCATGCCACCTGATGAAAGCCACATTGGAAACGTGCACCAGGAACATTCAGGAAAGACAGCCTCTGCCTATTCCTAAGCCATCCATCTACACCTGCTCTACCACACGTCTGCTCACCTCTCCTTTGTCCATCAGAAAGTGGCACAGGGACATNGGGTTACCAGAGGGTGGTGTGTGGGTGCAGTGTAGCAACCCACCATTGTGCAGTGTCAAAGACTGATTTCTTGGCAGCTTCTGCCCCTTAGCGAGTGTTGATTAGGTCCTGGGCATGTCCTCAGCCTTGTGCTAGGTGCTCTGTATGCTCACAATAGGTGGGGCTCAGGCATTCCCTGAGAACGTGGTAGAGGTGCAGGCTGCTGAGAGAGAGTCCATGGTCCCCAAGTGCCCATGTGCACGTCAGAGCCTGAGATGTGTCTGGGAGAGAGGTCTTCAGATCATGTAGCCAAGAATGGTCCCCACTTGCCTTTCCAAATAAAGTTGTATTGGCACACAGTGATGCCTCCTCATTTAGATAACAGAGGTGAGTCCTGTTGACAGAGGCAGTGTGGCCTGCAGATCCTGAAGGATGTCTGATCTTGTCTTCAGAAGAAGAAGAAGAAGGAGGAGGAAGAGGAGGAGGAGGAGGAGGAGGAGGAGGAGGAGGAGGAAGAAGAAGAAGAAGAAGAAGAAGAAGAAGAAGAAGAGAGAGAGAGAGAGAGAGAGAGAGAGAGAGAGAGAGAGAGAATAAGAGAACGGATCAAGCAGACCTTCACTTCTGACGGAGGGAGATGTACAATCCACAGTCTGTCAGGGGTAAAAGAGAAAAGAAAGTGGGGGAGGGGTGACTGTGGGGTTGTGAGGATGTTACTTGGCAACTTCCTGCCAAGGTGACATTTAGGTAGATTTGGAAAGTGGGGAGAGAGTAATTGGTGCCATTATCTTGAAAGAAAGCACTGTTGAAAAGGAAAGAGTCAGTGCAAAGGCTCAGAGGGTACTGCATGCTTGGTGTCCACTTTGGACATCAGAATAGAGGCAGGAGCCTCTCACCTACCTCTGGGGCTGACGTGGGATTTTGGTTTCCATGTGAATTTGGCTGTGATATTTCAGAGATTTTTATGACACTGGAAGAGCAAAGTTCCCAGCAGCCCAAGGAACTCTTCAGTGTGCCCAGGCCATTGGGTTTACAGTTGCATGTGGGAGTCTTGCCTATTTGTAAACTGTTAAGACAGTGCTTTAGCTGGTGCCTCCTGGACACGTGGAGAAAGGTATTTTGGTTGGTACAAAGGTGGAGACAGGCTAGCAGTGATCGTGTTGTGTAATTACTTAAGAGGCACAAAGTGGTTGTGTTTTAGCACATGTAGATGAGGGACCCAGTCCCTTAGCCTTTGCTTAGCTGCTGTACAATTTCGTGTCACCACCGGACCAGCAGGAGGTAGATGCAGAGACGGAGACACNTGCCCCATTCCTTGTCTGCACCATTCCATGGCTGCCTCGTCTGCTCGCTCTGTCAGCAACTGCCCTTCCCCAACACCCTCTGTGTCTTTGTGTGTTACTTTTTTACAGTCTGGCCCTTCCTTCTACCCATGCATCCTGCTCCCATCCACCCATCATCTGTCACACAGTAGGCATTTAATCTGCTGTGTGAACCACAGACAGAGTGAGGGTCCCCATTGTTTCTTTGGGGCCCTGGGGAGCCCCATTGCCTTGGCCTCTCAGACGCACCATACCCTGGGTGTAGGGCGATGGGCGTGTGAGGCTGGCCGCCCCTCGGTGGCTTTCCTGTGCTGAAGGAAGTGGAGGAAGGAAGCAGCGATGATTCACAGAGGGCACTTCAGGTCACCAGGCCGTACCCAGGCTTTTCAGGGTCCTCGTCTCCGTGGCCAGTGTGCCTTGGGCTGGCCTGAGGGTAACAGAAGTTGTGACTTCATGGAGTAAGCACAAGTTAGTTTTATAAGATGAAGAAGACGGAAGAAAACCTTCTTTTTCACTTTCCTTTTTTAATCGAGAAGTATGCCGTGGGTGTTCCCTTGCGGTTCACAGTCAAAGAGAGCATTGTCTTTGAGCTCCGAGTTCCCCTTGGGGCTTCGATGTTGCGTGTGGCTAACTTTAACTTTGAACTAATGCTTTTAGGGCTGGGCTCGGGTTGGGGTCCCAAGCCTGGCTCTAAACAAGGGAGCAGGCTTGTTCATTGTGCCAAGTGAGCAGGCTGCCCCATCTCATCTCTCCTTCCTGTTCTGAGGCACCCTCTCCTCCCCAATCTCCTCTTTTCCTCTGTGAGCACAGGGCAGAATGAAGCTGGACACAGCACTGTCCACAGGGAACATGATTGCAGACTGGTGAGCAGGGTTGAAGAAGAAGGATGAGGGCCAGGTCAGGGATTTTCAGCAGGAATCTTGGGGAGGAAGCATTACAGCCTTGTATAGTGCTTACGCTCAACTCTGGTCCAGTATATGGGAGGTTGAGGCAGGACGATTGCTGTAAATTTGAGGCCAGCCTGGACTACATAGTGTATTTCAGAAAAACCAAAGAAGAGAAAAATCTGAATGCCCCCAAAGCAGCTCTCTCATGTGCACATCCCATCTTGGCTGTGGCCTTGTTTTCTATTTGGATTGAGTTTTGGTGGATTTGTCAGTTTTCTTGTTGAGGGCAGGATTGGCCTGGGTGCCCGACCTTGGATCCTAGATATGGAAGTGTTTTGTAGGATGCTGTGCCTTGGGAAGTGCAGCCACCAAGGAGGAAGCTGATATGACTTGTTGGGGACCTGGCGGTGAACCTTGGCTTGGGCAGCTCCCATTCCCTGTCAGAGCTGGGCTGGAGTGATGTTTCTCAGTGGGAGACTCTCTATCCTGTCTCAAACTCTAGCCAAGCTGCAGAGGATGGTGATGCTACCCTCTGTCCACTCTATGCTTTTCTCATCTCCGGCCAGGTCAGGGCAGCAACATTCATTTAGTCAGACAAGCATTTACCAATGGTTAGCGGCATGCAGGGAGCTTGCTGGTGACTTGAGGAAGAAATGGGGTGAATGAGGTCACATGGGTAGTTTAGTGAAAAAGTTAGCGGCAGAGGGATGCTCCTGGGGGTTGATGTCCACTGCCAAGGAAAAGGAAAATCCCCAAACTGAGCATGCAGAAGGAGCTGCAGCTGCAGCAACGATGCCTGGATTTGCCTTTGACAGCCGTATTCATTGATCCTTTGTGCTGGGTGCCTCGGGCAGCTCCCTCAGCCTCTCTGGGCTATGGTAGAAATGTGTGTGTAGCATAGGGCTCATCCTGGGGGTGAAGGGAGCAGTGGCCTTGGGCTTCTTCTATGTCAAAATGCCAGGGCCTACAGCAAGGCTCACGGGTANACTGAGGGACATTGATGGTTTGGAGGAGTTTAAATTGGTGATAGCTCTGGGGATGAAGATGACCGAGTTCTTGGAACTCTCTCCAAGAGTTGTCCCTGCTAACTGTCCCCGCAGTCCACAAGGCAGTGTCTGTCTTATCCCCCATGTACTCACAGTCCAGGGATGTGGCTGGGGTTTCTTAGCTCAGAACTGAGGTGTAGATAGGCCTGACAGTGCCAGCAGCAGGATACGGCATGCCCTGGGTCCACTCTGTGTTAACCTCCTACCATCCTGCACAGCAGGGAGATTCCTGCCTGGGGGCTGGGGCTGAGGTGAGCATGGGTGACGGAATGGTACATGAGCAGTATTGTCCTGTCTCAGACACTCCTTCCCCTGGAGAAGTAGCCGAGACAGCCTTCTGGTTCCTGGTGGNATTGGGCCTGGTGACCACTGCTCTTCNCAGCCTGGGCTTTGGCTGTGGCAGTAGGGCATCCTCACAGGGTGAAGAGCTGCTGGAGGGGTGAGAGGACTTTCACCCTGAGAGGACAAGAGAAATACCGCATTCCCCCAAGACACTCTCAGGTCCTCGTCTGCAAAGTCAAAGCCATTTTTCTGACTTATTCCCGGTTTCACATCTCTGACATGATTGGTACCACAGTGGCCCATGCAGAGCAGGAGTGGTAATACAGAAGATGGAGAGCACTTATTGAGCACCTATGGTATGCTGGCATTAGTTCTACAAGCCATGTCTACTCAGGTGCGCTGAATCCGGGTTACCCTGTAAGCAGAACACTATGNTTCTCCTCATCTGACTCGTGTGTGACCCACAGCCCGAGCATCCGTGTGATCGATCACCCAGGCCTACAGCCTGAGCCCCCTCCCCCCCGTTTTGCAGTTGGATATGCATGTAGGGTGGGCTGTGCTCCTATTAGGTTCTTTTCTGGTTTCAAGGTGACAAAGCTGGGGCCAGATGAATTCAGTGACTTTAGAGAAAGCGAGTGAGTTACCAGAGGCCCAAGCTATCCACACCCCGTGTGACCAGAACGCCAGGCTGCAAACTCCAGCACTGGGATGTCGTGCATGCTAGGCACCATGGAGGATGGGGATGTGTGTGTCTGTGCGTCAGGGCGGGGAGAGAACATGAAAGGCTCTCCCTGGCCTTGACAGGCGGCTGACAGTGCGGATGCCACTTGGAGTCAGTTAAAAGCAAGCCTCCTAAGGAAGCGGATCGCCCTCTGGCCAGGCGCTTCCTCCCTGAGTTGCGTGATTTTAGTGAGTTTAAAGCTCTCCCAAGCGCCTGGCCTGGCCCTTGGGCTGTGTGTGCCACTGGAAGCCGCGGTGCCTTTGAAACCCTTTGCTACCACAGCCCCTTATCTTGGCCCGTGGCTGGTTCCCAGCCGGAAAAGGGAAAAGGGAAACGCAGGGAGAGGAAGGCTCTGCGCTAGGCTTTGTGCTTGGTTCTCATTAACAAGGTCAGCCTGGTTCTGCTGTTTGTTTTCCCAGTTTTCAACAAGAAGGGTGATGGATGACTGTGTCTCCGGTGCCTGCCACACGCCAGGGCTCACTCACGCACGCTCACTCTCTCATTGTCCCATGCTCAGGGCTGTGGACTGATCTGCGGGTCTGTGTCTGCACCAGGAAGAGGAGTTAGAGCCAGGCCTGGGCTCCTGGGTGTGGGGACTATAAGGAGCACTGGCCCAGGTGGCTTGGTAAACAGTAGCCACCTTTCTGTTCTTTTGGGTCTTGTGCTGTATGTAGCTCAGGCTGTCCTTGAACTTGCAGCAATCCTCCTGTCTCAGCGCTTCCAGCCCAGTACTAGGATTGCAGATGTGCATCACCATGTCTGGCTTGTGTTTGCTTCCTCTCCCCTTGCCTGCCCCTCCTTTCCTGCCCCCCCTTTTTGTCACGTGCTCACACCATGGTGGTGGGTAGACCAGTGACACTAATGTGGCAAATGGAGAAGAGATCAGGCTCCAGTAGGTCCCTCCCATGTGCTCTGTGAGGAGGTATGAGGAGGCTGTGTGAGCATCGGTCAGGCCGTGTCCACTGGCTGGATATGTTCTGGTCCCCTTCTGTGTTTCATCATCTCTGTACTGCACAGTCAATCAGACAACAGTGGCAGCCATGTCCCCCTTCCTGCTCCACAGGCAGCGGGACCCCAGGTACAGGCAAGCTCCTCTACATCTCAGCCCTTCCCCTGCCCCAACCCCCAGTGTCCACCCCATGGACACACCTTGCAGCAGAGAAGACCCCAGACAGCCAGACAGCCAGGAGGAGTACCCCACCAATTTCTGAAAAGAGTCTTAGCTGTTCTATCGGGTGTGTTTCTTCTTCCGATCCCTCCTACCCCTCCTCCCAGTCCATGGTGGACCGTGGGTCCCCTCTTCTTGCTGTCACAGCTAAGGGGCAGAGCCTTCTGGATCTCTGCACAGGTTTGCTGAGCACCCCAGTGTGCGGTGCAAACTGGGCAGGCTTCTTAACATTCTTGGTGACAGTGGCTTTCCCACCGTGTAGCTCTACAGCCCTAGATGCACTGGAATGCAGTACCCTCTTAGAATATCAAGATGTCCAACTTGATATTCTACAAGCTGAGTAAAGCTGATGTTAGTTGGTGTGTCAGTCAACATTTCTACCCATTATAATCCACAACACCTTTACCGTTGCTTAAAAAAAAGTGTGTTGCTTTTTTGCTTTTGTGCATACGTGCATAGGTATGTATGTTTGTGGAAGTGCACACATGCCTCAGCACATGTGTGGAGGTGAGAGGTTAGTTTATAGGAGGTGGTTCTCTCCTTCTATCGTTTGGGTTCTGGGAATTGAACTGGGGTCTTCAGGCTTGGCTGCAAGTTCCTTTCCCTGCTGAGCCATCTCGATGGCCCTGGTGCCTCTGTTTTATGGGCACTTTTGATTTGTGATTGGTTATGCTGTTCAAAGTAGTGGCAGAAGGTTTCTTTTGAAATAATTTCTGTAAGAAAAATAAGAAATAAATGTTAAAAATTGAAATTAATACCCCAGTAAAAAACCATAATGGGTGGAAATTTGACATCTGGAAATTGAGGTCCTGGCTGTTTGTGGGTGAACTTTGACCCTGTTGCCAAGGTAACAGTTTTTGAATGGGGTGTGGAGCTAAGCCTGTCTAGTTCAAAGCCTGTTCATTGTCTTTCTAGTTGTGTGATCTTGGGCAAATTGCCTACCNTCTCTGTGTCTCACACTTCTCATGTAAATCAATATCATCCCTATTGGGGTAGACAGCCTTGACCAGGCCCTCAGGACGTGACGAGCTGCCGCTGTTATTATGGTTAATTATAGACCCCACCACCCTGTTGTACACATTTTCCCCCAGCATGGCCCTTCTGTTGGCGACACGCTGCCCAGCAAACATTAGTTGCCTTGAATTTTCAATCNTCACAAAGCTGCCAGGCTTGGCACTGTAGGACCAGGAAAAAGCAATTCGGAAACCAGACAGAAAGTAAGCATGGGTTTTATTTCCAGTGAGTGCCACTGTCACCCCCGTGAGGGTCAGACAGCCACCTTCTCCCCATGTCCCACCCCTGTGGGAAGAGTTCTAGTAAGAGAACAAAGGAGACGGGTGGGTTCCCACTGTGGTTCTGGGCACAGGCATCCGATGTTGTTTATGGCAGCGTCCTTCTGGGGGACTCTCATGTCTGGCTTTTTAGAGGTAGCAGTTTAAAAAAGCCCTTGTAGGCTTGCAGCTCAGTTGGTAGAGAACTGGCCTAGCATGCTCGAGGCCCTGGATTCCATCCCCAGCACTTCAGAAACTAGGGGTGATGTTCCACACACCTGTAATCACAGCACTTGGGAGGTAGAGGCAGGAGGATCAGGAGTTCAGAGTCATCCTGGCCTACATAGTGAGTTTGGGNCCAGCCTGGGCTGTATGAGACCCTTTCTCAAAATCAAAAGTAAAATGAAATTAAAAGCCCTCTGTGGAGCAGATGTGCACAGGCATCACTAGCCTGTGTAGAGGCGACACTCATGCTATGTGCACCTTCAGTGTGTAGAGGCGACACTCATGCTATGTGCACCTTCAGTGTGTAGAGGCGACACTCATG
>LZPO01034773.1:849990-864073 GCA_001675575.1 Neotoma lepida
GGGCTTAGGTTTAGCTGTGTTGACCAGAAACCCCAAAGAACAGCTGGCTAGTGCCCAAGAAGACGTAGCAAGTCTAGAGCTGGGTAATCCAAAGTCCTATGAAGTTGTCAGAAATCCTGTTCTACCCATGGTTACCTCACAGGACCAAATGACTGCTGTAGCTGTAGCCATCACACTCGTATTCCAAGTAGTGGAAGGGAGATAGAGCAGAGGGTTCCACTCCCAAGCTTGGTCAGCTTCCACTCAGGAGCCCTTTGACAGGTCATCCATGCACGTCTGCTAGGTGGCTTCATCTAGTGACACAGTCACCTTCATCTGCAAAGACAGCCGAGCAGTATAGGTTCTTAGAAAGGACAGTGGATAAGAGGTGAGTGAAAGCTAGCCCAGCAGGTGATCTTAAAGATACAGATGGCAGTGCCTTTTTTAGACTAAAGTGTTACTGGTTTCTCATAGTTCAGGGTCTAGAGAGGGCCTTTTTAGCATGCAAGAGGACAGGATCAGGGAAAGACCTGGTGATGGCTGGCCACTGGGACCTTTGAGAGTCTCCTCTGTGCACAGGAGTACACCCAGTCCCCTGTTTTCCCTGCAGTGAGTACAGTCTCTCCCTGGCCACCGTGGTGCAGTGTGTTAGTCAAGGAAGAATCAGAGCTGAGACCTAGACTCCTCATCTACATAGCCCACAGGGAGAAGGGTTCGTTCCTCCCTGTACTTTGCAGGTGGAGTGGGACCGGGGAACCACAGGATAAAGATTTGAGGCTCTCGAGGTCGGCTGCCCAAGAGCGCCTGAGGCACCTGGGTTGCTTTTCAGTTTTTTTTTATGACGAAGGGAAGTGTGCGTTCATTGCAGAATTTTAGAGAACGTGAAGTGGCATTTTCTCTTGTGGGCCTTTGGAGAGTCCCCTCTGGGGATGTGCTTATACAGGGAGATATTTAAATGATGACAAGAAATCAGACTGGGGTTGGTCCAGGCAGGCATCTTCCAGATAGTAGGCACTGTGGGTGCAAAGGCCTTGAGGCAAGGGTGCAAGGATGTTCTAGAAATAGCCAGAGATGCATAAGGCTTCCTTTGGGAGGAACAGAAAAGGANCAGTGATGGGCAGACCNGGAGAGAGGCACTAGCAAGGCTTCACAGGGCATGGAATTTGAATTGGATTCTCTATTCACGAGACAGCCATTGGCCAGTTNTAAGTAGGGAATCGCATGATCTCATTCACTTGAAGAAGATCCCTCTGGAGGATGTGGAGACTCTTGAGGATGGAGGCATAGAAAGAGGCGGAGAGATGCTCAGTGGGGCAGCAGGACCAGAGAGTGGTGGGGTAGCCAAGTCGGGGAGAAGGAGGGCAGTGTAGCCTAAGGGCTCTGCCTGTCAATGGACTATGGCTGTTGCTCCCCCAGAGTCTCCTGTCCTTTTCCCACACATTAGCTCTCACTAGGATGGTTTGGTCCCCCAAAGACATTTCCCAGCATCTCAAGATATTTTGTTTATCATAGTTGGGGAAGACGCATTGGCACCTCATGTGTCAAGAAGTGCATGATGCTGCCAAACTCGGACCTGTGCCCCAAACAGAGGGTGGTTGGTCCCCAGTGATGAGGCCGAGAAGTCTTCCCAGGCCCTAAATGCTGTTGTGGTAATCTGCTGTCCTCATCTGCCATGGCTTTAATGCGCTCCTCAAAGCTCCATGATGGACGCTGGATCTTCGATGATACACTGTTGCGAATTAACACTTTGATGAAGGGATTCCTCCCTCTGGGATTCATGCAGACCTCTTAGGAGTGGGTGAGTTATTTCTGGAGTGGGCGCTTGTGGAAAGTAAGCCCTTTCCCTGTCTCCCCTTGCTCAGTTGCCCATCACCTTCTGCCAGGGGGTTAGCAACCAGAGATGGGACTTGACAGCCCCTTGGCCATGAACTTCCCAGGCTACAGAGCCCCAAGTATCTCATCATAAAATGGACCGAGGTGCCTTCCACCCCAAAACGCCGCCGTGTGAATCACCCTGCAGCGCAGCGGTCCCTTCCTCTCTCTGCCTGCCTCTGCTGAATGAAGGAACGAGTGAATGAACTGAGCTGTCTCCAGTGCAGTGGTGACTCACACCGGCCAGACCCCAGCCTCCATCCCTGGTGAATGAGTGCCAGGCCACAGGGCCGTCTAAGAACTAGCTCCTTGTTCCAGGCTGATGCGATCTGTTGATCTTCCAGTGGCCCCGCCTTGCCAGGTCTGCAACACAAGCGTCTCAGCCTGTCTAGCCAGCTCCAGAGAGGAGCGGTGCCCTGTGCAGAGCCCTCCAAAAACCCACCCTTTGCAACCCAAGAAATTGGATCTTAAAATCCCAAAATAGAGTACAGAAAGTTACACATCACGTCTGCCTTTTTTTTTTCCCCCTCCTGTGGCAAAAATGAGTCAGAATTCTTGGTCCAGCTCCAGAGAGACCTGCCTGGTCGTTTGGTGGGAGCAGGGGCCAAGGGATGGGGGACAGCTCACCTTAGTGTAGGAGCGGGGGGGCGTGCCAGCTAGTTTAGCCTTGGCTTGCATTTCACAAGTCCTACCCTCTGCTACTCCAGCAGCTTGGGAGGAATCTTCCAGCTTTCGTTGCAATGAAAGATGATAGGCTGGCTCTTATGGCTCGCCCAGATGTGCTGTCTTTGGTGAAGCATTTATGTGGAGTTGGGGGGGAGGCTATGTCATTGGGGTGGAAGGAAGGTACAGAACTGCCACAGGATACCCTGCAGGTACTCAGCTCTTCTCATTAGAGTGTGCTCAGATAATTGCATGACATTCTTTTTGTCTCTTTGAAGGGGAAGAGATTGAGAAAGAGTTTTGCTGTGTAGCCCCAGTTGGTTTTGAACTCCTGCCTCAGCTTCTCAGAGTGCTGGGATTATGGGCATGGGCCACTATGCCTGGCTTTCATAGGTTTCATGAAAGCTCTCTTCATTCCTCAGTTTCCCCTCTTGGGATGCATTCTTCTTCTTGGCTTCTCAGAGCCCAGGCAGCCTGTGCAGACAGTTGTCACCTTGTCCTTTGATGTCAGGCCTGCACAAGAGACCACCAGAGAGCTGCATTTGAAGGGTGCGTCCCCCACCTGTCTGGCTTTCTGGTGACCATGTGGGCCCCGGGCATAACTTGGCTTCCTCTTTCCCTCACCACTTCCACGGGACTGCCAAATTGCTGTCTTTTCAACTCAGGCTCAAGGTTGTAAACTTCATTTTTCCAGTCTCAAGTTTGACTCCTCTCCTGACTCCTGGTGTAATTGGCTTGGTATGATACGTCTCTTTCACCAGGAGAAACATTCCTGCAGACCGGCCCGAAGAGCAGGGAATTTAGTTAGAGTCTGCAAACGTGGGGACTCTCCCAGACGTGAATAAGCCTCTTTTCTCAGGGCTTTGGGAAGATGAGTCACTCCCTGTATTAGACAGGAATAGCCGTGGCAGTCCTGGTGCATGGCCCCACATAGGATCCATCTGCTCAGTCACTTCACTCAGCAGTTGCCTAGTGCACGTCTCCATGTGCCAGTTGCTACTCAAGGCGCTGGGGCCTAGAGATGGACAAGCTTCTATCCAGGGAACTGAATTAATGCATGATTAACAATTGCACTGTCAGGAAGGGACTAAGCTGTGAGATGCCAACACCCTCTGCTTTATCCAAGCTCCTCAGAGAAGGTCCTATGCTCTGGTTAGCTTTAACTGGTAACTTGACACAGCTTAGAGTCGTCCGAGGGGAGAGCTTCCATTGAGGAATTGTCTAGATCAGACTGGCCTGTGGGTGTATCTGTTGGAGATCGCCTTGATGGTTAATTGATGTAGGAGGACCCTGCCCACTGTGGGTGGTGCCATTCCGTAGGTAGGTGGTCCTGGACTGTTTAAGGAAGCTAGCTGAACAGAAGCAGGACTGTGAGCCAGCAAGTAACATCCTTCATGGTTTCTGCTATATTTCCTTGGCTGTGAGTGAGTTCCTCAAACAGATGCAACGCTGTGTGAAATAGCAAGCAGAGACCTGCCTTCAGGTTCCTGCCTTGTCTTCCTTCGGTGGTGGACTATGTGAGCCAATGAATGATTTCCTCCCCTCTGTTGTTTCGGTCAGAGTGTTTTATCACAGCAACAGAAAGGAAGCGAGGAATCTCTGCCCTTGGGTGAATCCTGAAGGATGGAGGAAAGGGGTGGGGCCAGTCATGGGAAGACACAGAGGGAGAATGCACTAGGCTCTGGGAAGAACATGTGGAAAAGCCCCAAGGTAGGAGAAACCCAACCTGTTGAAGGATGCTCAAAGAAGCCATGTGGCTGGACCAGGACATGGGGAGCTGAAGCCGGAGATAGCAGCCAAGACTGGGTCATACGGCTTCCTTCTATAGGCTGCACCCAGGTCCTGGATTTTCTTCCAAATGCACCCGAAGAACACTGTGTTTTAGAACTAAGAGATGATCTTCAGGTTTGCAGNGACCAGAGAAAGATGGAATTTGATAGCCGACAGTCTCCCAGCCCTCGCTGGAGGAGGAGTTTGAGCAGAACANCACCTGTGTGGCCTGTCGGGTAGGAGCTTCCTACAGACCTCACCAGCTCTTCCCTGAGCCCCTTTTCAGCCCTACTCACAGATGAAGAAACTGAGGCCAAGAGATGGAAACTGACTTTCTGACCTCAACACTTTAGCAGCCAGGTGTTTGGCAGTAAACTGATGTGAATGGCTACCCACAAGTCAATGCTTCATGGACCCCCATGGGCTCCACGCAAGGGGGGCNGGTACAGGCACAGAAAGCAGCCAGGAAAAGCATGGGTTTGGCTTCACAACAGCACAAACCCAAGGGCACCCAGAGGCTGGTTCCCGGAAGGCTTGCAGAATAAGCCACCTCTTGGCCTGGAGGACAGCTGGCAAAGAGGAGGCTGGAGGGAAGTGTAGAGGTGCCCCCCGTCCCAACCTGGGGCTGTATCCAGAGGTCCCTGGGAGCTGTGTGTAGTGGGGCAAGGGAGCAGCCTCTGGCTCGAGCCCCGTGAGACTCACATGCCCTGCTCAAGGTCTCCACTGATTGTGGACGTGGTGATTGGAAGCAAATCTCACTGCCTCGGCCTCTGGCCCCCGCCTATGCTCACTGTGCACTGGAATCTGCTTTTAATTTCCGCTANTGTGAGAAACATAAAATGACTTGACTCCTAACTTAGACTATGAAGAGAAACTGATGTGGACTGCTTTCAAGCCCCTGTGGACTATCTCATTCTCCTTTTCACATTCCTGGCCTGATTTCAAAATGGACCCCTTCTTGGGGTTCCCAGTCTCTGGGGTTTCCTTTCAACCCCAGGATGTCCACGGTCTGTGGCACCCATTGTGGCACCCAACCATTGGGACATGGTTCCTGTTTTCATTGTACTCTGGATATGCTGTCACCCCTGCTGGGAACAGGGCAGGTCAGGTACCAGCTGTCCAACCAGCCTGGTCCTGTCCATGCTGAGTGAGATGCATTGTGGGACACATTGGGAGCTGTGGCCAGGCCACTTGTTGTTTATGGAAAAGGAAGGGCAGGGGAAGCAGCAATCACTGGCCACCACCTGCCCCCTCCTGCTCGCTGGTCACACCTGACCTCTGAGGGGTGAATATGCTGTGGAGGATCAGAGAAGACAGCTAAGCCACCACCCTTGGGGACAACCTCCTAGTGGGGGAGGCAAGGAGACGAAATGAACACACCCTGCCTTGTGGAGTGGTGACAGATGTAGGTGGGCGGTGGGTGAGGTGACCCAAGCCGTGGGTAGAGAGCCCCGAGGGTGTGGTGCCNTGTGGGGTGAGGTGGAGAGCAGTGAGGGACAGCCCTGTGCTGATAGGAACAGCCATCCCAGCAGAGGGAGAGGTTACCATGGAGGTCCTGGGCGGGAGTGTGCCTGGCTTGTTCCAAGATCACTATGGTTGTGGTAAAGGAGAGATCACATTGAAGACTTTGCCCCCACCTCACCCTCATATGTGTATATGTTTGTATATGTGGTGTGTGTGTGTGTGTGTGTGCGTGTGTGTGTGTGTGTGGTTCCTGTGAGGGCAGGTGAACATTTAAGTCTGAGGACAAAACAAAGTGATATCCCTCAGGAGTCCTCTATCTACCTTGCTGTTTGAGACAAGGTCTTTCATTGGCCTGGAGCTTGCTGATTAAGCTAAGAGAGCTGGCCCTGGAGCATCCCGGGGATCTGCCCATCTCTGCCTCTCCAGCACTGGGGTCTCCAGCACTCATCTCTGCACGTGAATTTTTTTTTTAATGGTGAATTCTTGGCATCAAACTCAGGTCCTCATGCTTATATGCAACACGATTGTGGGTCTCCTCAGCCTAGGACCTTGGTTTTCCATGGGGGTGATATGTCTGCTCTTGAGAGATTGGAAGAGTGGAAGGCTCTGGCCAAAGGGAGTGGAAGGTATTCTAGCCACCATGTGGTGGCTGAGATGAAAGGAAGGTGGCCAGGCAGCTTCTTTGATTGGAGAACCAGGTGGCAGATTTGAGTGGCATTTAGGAAACTAGATGGGCAGAACTCTGAGGTGATCCAATATCCAATGGTAGTGAGGCAGAAGAGGCTTCATCGAAATTATAGTAGTGTTCACTAATCGGGCATGCAGGGCTTGTTGGGAGGTAGGAGCAACAAGTGCCTGGTGTGTATATGTGTGTGTGTGTGTGTGTGTGTGTGTGTGTGTGTGTGTCTACTCCAGTATGTGCATGGGAGCTGAGGGTGGAGTTGGGTTAGGATGGCAGATAAGAGCTTCAACTTCCATTTCCAAAATGAAGCTCAGAACTGGGGTCTGTCTGTGTTGGTAAAAATCTCCTGCCCACATGCCCTGTGGCTGAGAACTGCAATAGAACAACCCAGGGGCCTCTCCTCCTGCGTGCGAGCTTTGAGGGCGATACCATTTTCCTAATAGTCCCGATTCAACACACACACAAAAACGCTACTTAACCTTGTTCACGTTTGATTTGAAGCAAATTCAAACCAGTTCCTTTGGCTGGTTGCCAGTTTGAAAACCAACCCCACGCTTCAGGGCTGAGTCACCCAGCTCCCAGCACAGATGTGGTCCTCGATTGTCCGCCAGCGCCGGCTGCACCGTCTCAGCCCGATGGTTCCGCAAAAGCAACCCTTGATAGGGGGCTTTGACTTGAGTGTGGATCTTTCCTTCGGCNGGCAGTGTGTGGCTCTCATCCTCTCTTGATGCTGGGCAGTGATGGGAAGGTACAGGTTCCAGCCGCACCCTGGCTCTGCACGCACTATGCGGCTGAGCCGGGGGCCCAGTGGGGTCGGTGTCCTCAGTGTATCTGTCCTTCACAGGCACTTCATTTTCTCTAACTAGCCTTGTTAGGAGACGGCCACTCTACACAGCCATTTGGTGCCTCATGAAACAAGATCCAGTGACCAGAGAGAATGGTCATGCTGTATCAGTAGATGAAATGATATTTAAAACACAAGCCCCAAATGTGGATCTGTGTACCCAGGAGAAAGGCCCAGGGGGGCACACATCTCCAGCTTGGCAAGAGGAAAGTGCTCTAGACTGCTGGAACAGAGTGGCGAATGACTGATAAAGCACTGGACATTTTAAAGTTGCCAAGAGGCTGAGTGTGGTGGTACACGCCTGCCCTCCCAGCACTTGGCAGGTGGAGACAGGAGGATCTAGAGTTCAAAGCCAGCCTCAGCTGCATAGCTAGCCTGTATTATTTGAGACCCAGTCTTGCTTGCTGTGTAGTAGTGGAGGACCCCCACACACACACACAGACACATGGCTTCTGTTCCCCAGGACTGTGGCCAGGTCCCTCATCTTCACCTTCATCTACAGCACGGTCACTGCATTCCTCCCAGCACTGCTCCTCTAGCAGCTCCTACAAGCACATGCAGAGTGACCGTCATCCAGTGCAATGCTAAGTTTCCTTGGGTTGAGGTGGGCTGTTCATTTAGGAGCTGCTATAGGGGACAGGTGGAGGACAGTCCAGTCTCCGAAAACCGTCCCTCCTTCGATCTGATTGTCAAGTAGCTGAGTGAGCAAGACGAGGGTGGGGCAGATTATTGACCCCGAGTGCCTTCATCTGCAGTTTGCTGGTCCTATCACTTTAATGGGAAAGTGTGATATGGAGCCACATAATAGGGCCTGGGCTACAGCACAGGCACGTGTTGCCCTCGCACTAAAACCCTTGTGGAGTGTGCACAGACACACTCCATCCCAGAGCTGTTAGTCCCTGGGGTGTGACGTGCAGTAGAAGTGTTGGCTACAGAGAGTGGATCCTCCGTCCCCACCAAGGCCACTGGAGCTTTCCATCTAGCAAGTTAGAGGTGGCCTTGCTGCCCCAGGCCACCCATGAGACCTCACCTTGGGAGAAGCTAGGGATGACCACTGTAGAAACATGTGATGAAGGCCTCCCTGTGATGAGGGCAACAAGGAGTTGGAAACATTGTCTGAAAAGGTGAACTTGGGTTTGTGAGACCTCAGTTACTCCCTGTCAGGAGAAGGGGGTGAGTGGCCACACGCCACTCTTCTCAGACCTACAGACAATTGGTGGGAAGGCCACTGCTCTAAGACAAGCTACGAGGACAGGAGGGCTCCGTGAACCTGTGAAGGAAGGGGGTTATGTTCTCATGTAAGGCAGACTATTTCTTGCCTGGTTACTCCTCTCGATGTGGCCCCATGCCTGTGGCTGTTGAGCCACCCTGGGGTATCAGGGATCAGAGTCCTATATTCATCTGCCCAGCTTGCTCATGGTTGGCCCTCGTGCCTATTTTTTGGCTCCTCTGTTGGGGTCCGTAATTGAGACATCAATGCCATCCTCTAATGAATCCAGGAATTACCAATTCTTGGTACCTGTGTGAGTTCGGGCACCCATGAAGGCCATCCCATGGACCTTCAGAAGAGATGTGAGGAGCACACACACCCCTCATTAATTTGAGCATTGAACCATTATTCTAGAGTCCCACAGCACCTAAGAAGTTGGCTGGAATTGACACCCTTGAGATTTTAACGCTATGGAATGCCCTGCTCTGTCTATTGTCACAGGCCTCCCTGCCACCAAGGTGGCAGATCCCAGCTCAACCAGAGGGCTTCTCTCCATTCTCAGAGATTTTCATGGCTTCCTAAAAGGAGAGGACTCTATCTCTTTTGTATGTGTGGAAGAAAGGGTACACATGAGTGTACATGGGTGTGGAGGTCAGAGGTCAACACTGCGTCATCCTCAGTTGCTCCCCTTTCTTGTTTCTTTTGAGACAGGGTCTCTCCTGATCCTGAAGCTCACTGATTCAGTTATAGTGGCTAGCCAGTGAGTCCCAGGGATCCTCCTGTCTCTGCCTCCCCGGGCTGTGATTACACATGTGTGCCGCTGCACATGGAGCTGGGGGTTGGACTCAGGCTCTCCTGCCTGTACTTTACCAGCTGAGCCATCTCCCCAGCCTCTTTTTTTTTTTTTTAAAAAAAATGGGCTATCTCTAAGCAGGCAGGCTGGCCTCAAGTTTTGATCCCCATCCCCTCTGCCTCCTGAGTGCAGGGATCCTAGTGGTAGTCTCCGTGCCCTGCTCAGCTGTCTCTCTCTTAAGGAGCAACCACTTGGCCCCTTCTGGCTGCTCTGGTCCCTTCCTTCTCCTTGCACCTCCCTCCACTCCCTGTCCACCTCCTCTCATTAAACAAGAAGATCACAAGTGATGTATGTTGTCACTGACGCCAGCTTGTGTTTCCCTGAGAACCTGTACTCTCCTTCTTGGAGCCTAACGTGAGAGAATGAACTCGCCAGAAGCCACTGTGTGGAGAGTGTGGCTGGTGGGGAGGCAGCTGTGGGGCCAGAGAGTGTGGACTCACAGGCTGGCTCTGTTGACTGGGTGCATTGACCGAACTAAGCAAACTTAGTTTCTTCATTTGCAAAGTGGTGATTGGCCAGCTTCAGTAGAGACATATAATGTATGTGAGCCACTGAGTGCCATGTTTGCTCTGAGGGAGGTGGCACCGTGAGCTGCCATGTCATTGCTAAAGGTGAAAGCTCCGCTGACACACATTTGCTAGCCATCAGAACAGGGTGTCTCAGGTCCCCACTACTGTGGAANGCAGGCTCAGACGTGTGAGCCACATAGGGAGATGAATGGGCAGATGAGCATGTGACTAAATGGGGACATGGGTAAAGAAGTCACTGTTTGGGGGGCATGATAGGAAGTGGGTAATCTCTGGTTCTTAAAAAAATAAAGAGCCTCTCTTGGGGGTGGAGGAGATGGCTTAGTGGGTAAAGTGCTTGCTTTGCATGCAAGAAGACCTGGGTTTGATCCCCAGAACCCATGAAAAACAAAATTGGGATGTAGTAGCACCCATTTATAGTTTCGGTGCTGGTGAGGCAAGCACAGCCTGATGGCTGGGATTTGCTGGCTGGCCAGCCTAGCCTACATGGTGAGTTCCAGACTAGGGAGAGACCTTGTTTCAAAAAAGTGGATGGTATCTGAGGGTGATACCCAAGGTTGTCCCCTGCTGTCCACACACACATACACACACATACACACACACACACACACACACACACACACACACACACACACACACATGACTTTCCATTTACCATATGCCAGTTTTGTTGTGAAACTCTTCCTGTCAAGGCTGGAGACACACTGTGCCAACTGGCTTCTGAAATTCCTGGGCATTTGGTGGTTGCTTCTCACAAGACTGAATGAAGCCTGGGCATAGGTACAACTTGTGGTTTATCTGGAAAAGAGGTGAAAATTTGCATCCAGACAGAGACTATGCAAAGGCCCTGAGGTCAGAATGAACTTGGTGTATTTGAGGCTAAGGGACGAATCAAAAGCCTGGAAAGAAAGGACAGAAAGAGAAGGCAGTGGCTGAGGCTGAGCTTTGGGGGAATTCGGTGACTACAGGCGGCAGCTAAGTTGAGACTTTAGTCTGAGGCCACAGGAAGTCCTGGGAGGGTTGTAAGAGGGGGAGTGCCCGGATCTGATTTGCATTTTTAAAAGATTACTCAACCACTCTCTGAGAGACCAGAAGAGGCAAGCCATGTGTTGACAGCCGCCCAAATGAGAGGCAATGTGATGGCGGCTTAGTAAACGAGAGGCAAGACAATGGCGGTGTGGCTTAGAGTGCCAGCAAGGGAGGGATGGAGTGGCTGGCCTTGATTAGCACACGTCCTCCAGCTGTTCCCCATGTGTCCCTCACTGTACAGTTTTGCTCTTGTCACGGGAGGAGGAAGCAGCCCAGCAGTAACACTCACTGCTGCCCTGCCCGCCTTTCTTCTGGCACCGTGGGCTGTGTTTACCACCTCTGATGAACCAAGGAAGCCAATTAGGAAATATACTTATCATGGGTCCCCACGCAAATCCCTCATGACAAGAACACAATCTCTTCTCGGTGCAGCCTTCTCTCTGTTTGATCTGTGCCACCCGAGAGCAGTGGGTGATCGGCAGATAAGTGGCTTTGACTCGGACCTCACCTCTGCTTGAGGCTGCCACCCCTGCCACCCTGCTGTGGGTGTTGTCCCTGCAGACAGGCCATCCTCCAGCTCAGCTCTCATGCCCAGCCTGTCTCTGTGGGGCTTCGAGCAGGGGCATGAAAACCCTGGTTCCTATACCATTCAATAGAATGCTCTGGAAAGATNGGTGGAAATTGATAATCACACTGTCCACTGTGGTGGCTGCTAGCCACATGTGGCCAGTGAACATTTAAAATATGCTGGGTGGGACTTAGAGGCTCTTCTAGTCTTACTCTGTTGCTGTGATAAAACACTCCGACCAAAAGCAAGATAGGGGAGAAACGGCTGCTTTCTCAGCCTCCAGGTCACGTGTGGCCGTTATTGAGGGAAGTCAGGGTAGAACTTGATACAGAAACCTTGGAGGACCACTGCTTGCTGATTCACAGGCTCCTGCTTACCCAGCCTTCTTACATAGTCCACAATCACCTGCCTAGGGAATGGTGGTGCCCCTAGGAGGCTGAGCCCTCCTACAGCTGTGAACAATAAAGATAACTCCCCCACAGACCTGCCCACAGGCCGATTAGACTCGGGCAACCCTTCAGTTGAGTCTCCCTTCTCAGGTGAGTCCAGGCCACCTCTATTGTGATAGTGCATGTGTCCTACTGGTGGCTCTGCACTGAGCAGGGTCATTGTAGGCCATGCCAATCACCCCAGAGCCTTTGTTTTTGTTTTGCTTGGAAAGTGACAGGAGATCCTGCTAAAGTTCTATGGAACTTGTCCCTTGTCATAGGCTCTTCGATTTGCAAATATAGGAACAGGGAGACAGAAGAATCACAGAGGATGCTGGGAAGTGGCTGGAACTCAGGACCAGAGTCTCAGATCAACATGTCTTTGTCTTTTGTTATTTAGTGTATACTTACATCTATTCCTCGTGTGCCATGGAATATGACATCACCATCCTCTTTGGTCACCTCTGCCATCTTGGACTCTTCTTCCTTCACGGGGAAGGGGGGGTCACAGTGTAGTTTAGGTGGGGTCATCGTTCCACACCCTTTTCTCTTGCATCTGTGAATGTGTAAATAGATAGAAATGTTTTGTATTGTTTTATAAATTGTAAGTTTTGACACTTTTTTCTCTTAAAAAATAAAAACCCAACACATTTATTTACAAAGCACAGCTTGCTTGTGAATGCTGGAGGAAAAGTCATGAGAGTTGTGGNTCCTGGGGAGCAACTCAGGTCATCAGGGTTGGCAGCAAGTGCCTTTACCCATGGAACCCTCTCTCTGGTCTCGTTCCCCACCCTCAACAACATATATTAGATCTTTTGGGGTCAGCCCATGGAATATATACTCTTTTGAACTGCTGTGTAGAGTTGCGATGTCCGGGCCCATCACTCCAGGCCAGCGTGTTCTCTGTTTGTCTACAAGCTTTCCTGTGCTTGTCTCCTGAATGCAAGAGGCTTCTCCAGGTTGTATATGGGTGGATGCATGACTGAGTCAAGTCATGGGGCGTCTATTGTCAGATTTGTGTGCTGCAACTCCAAAGCTCTTTTTTTTTTTTAATTTTTTCAAGACAGGGTTTCTCTGTGTAACCCTGGTTATCCTGGAACTTGCTCTATAGACCAAGCTGGCCTCGAACTCAAACTCACAGAGATCTGCCTGCCTCTGCGTCCTGAGTGCTGGGATTAAAGGCATGCACCACCACCGCCCAGAGCTCTTTATAGTAGCGGCACCAAGTTGGGGCAGCTGTTAGAGGCTGGACTCAGCCTCATCAGTCTTCCTTGTGGACACTCCTCCAGAGTCTTTATACACCCCACAGGCTGACCTTTTGCCTGCTAAGCGTGACATGTAATTTCTTCTGATCCTTAATTAATTTTGACTTGATTGATTGCANTGTTGTCTTGCTCTTTTTTTAAAAAAAGTATAAAATCAATCTGTGCTAACTGGGATATTGTCCTGTGAAAAGTGAGTTCTGTCTGCAGACCTTCTTAGGTGACCTCTGTCAACAAGAGCTGTGTGAGTGTGTCTCTGGGTCCTTCCCTCCCTCCCTCCCTTCCTCTCTCTCTCTTACTCTCAGAGACAAGGGTTTCTCTGTGTAGCCCTGGCTGTCCTGGAACTCACTCTGTAGACCAGGCTGGCCTAGAACTCAGAGATCCGACTGTCTCTGCCTCCTGAGTACTGGGATTAAAGGTGTGCACCACCACCACCACCTCTCTCGATAATCACTGGAGTTGTGCTTTTCATCGGACTTATTTTCACATTGCTCTGTGTTCTAACATTTTATTTTTATTTGCATCTGTTGATGACACATATTGGTTGGTGTCATTATGGCATCTTTACATTTACTTAGTGTATTTTTATCACAGCCACCCTGGCTACCTCCTCCTGTCCCTTTCCTCACTTAGTCCCCTCCTACTTTGACGTCCCTTTATTTGCCTATGTATTTTGATGACCCAAGGTCATTAGTGCTGTGTCCATGGAGCATGGGCACCTTATAGAGTCCACACTATTGAAGAAATGTCTCTCCTTCCCCCAGCTACTGTTAACCTCCTGCAGATACTCAAAGAGGGACCTGCCCTCATGAGCCCCTCCCCTGTAGCTCCGTTGCCTGGCAATGGATCCTGAGGGCGGCTGGGGGGAGGGCCTTCAGGCTGTTTTCTGTCCTCACTTTTCCAACCCTTTGCCAGTGATTAAGACTGTTCTA
>LZPO01034773.1:864453-891303 GCA_001675575.1 Neotoma lepida
GAATAGCAGCTAGTGATGGTCACTGCAAAGAAAGAAAGAGAGAGAGAGAGAGAGAGAGAAAGAAAGAAGGAAGGAAGGAAGGAAGGAAGGAAGGAAGGAAGGAAGGAAGGAAAGAAAGAAAGAAAGAAGGAAAGAAGGAAAGAAGGAAAGAAGGAAAGAAGGAAGGAAGGAAGGAAGGAAGGAAGGAAAGAAAGAAAGAAAGAAAGAAAGAAAGAAAGAAAGAAAGAAAGAAAGAAAGAAAGAAAGAAAGAAAGAAAGATAGATTTTGTTTTTCTTCCCTTAGCTTCATGGCTACATGGAGAACAAGCCCCTGGGCCTTCAGATCTTCATTGGGACAGCCGATGAGAGGATCCTTAAGCCGCACGCCTTCTACCAAGTACACAGGATCACGGGCAAAACCGTTACCACCACCAGCTATGAGAAGATTGTGGGCAACACCAAGGTCCTGGAGATCCCACTGGAGCCAAAGAACAACATGAGGGCCACGTAAGGCTGGGCAGGGGTAGGGCTTCCTGAGAAAGTAAAGCGGATCCTGAGTGACAGGATTGGGGGCATCTCTGTGAGGGTACCACAACAGCCGTTGCTGATACTGTCCGATCTTGGGGCCACCCATCTGATTCTTCTATTTAAGAAGTGTTCTATGACAGCTGGGCATGGCGGCACACACCTGTAACCCTAGCACTTGGGAGTGTGGATGGAGGCAGGAAGCTCTGGAGTTTGTAGCTAAAACCATCTTTTGCTACATATTGAGTCCCAGACCCTGGCTCATGAGACTCTGCCTCAAAAAATAAAACAAAAACAAAGATCGGTGGGACCTAAAGAAAATTTTCAGTGACAGCATAGAATGTCACTTATGTAGCACTTCTACCCATGGCCAAAGCTGGCCACATGGTGCATACATGTCAGCATCAAGAACCTTTTATGAGGAAATAAACTCAGGCCTACAGAAGGCGGTGGGAAGGAGGGTACAAGATCTCAGGATACTAGTTGTACTATCCCCATCGCTAACAGGGTCCATATCCCCTTTCCCTCTCCTTTGCCTCTCATGCCATGGCCCCAGTCCTTTGAGAGATGGCTGATCATGCCTTGGCTTTTACAGACCTTGGTGTGCATTTCCAAAGACCAAGGGTGCTTTCTTGTTTGGTAAATTCAGGAGACCTCAATACTCTGATATTTGTGGAACAGCCCTGGCCAGTTCCACCAGCTGCCTGCTTGAGTTTTTCTGGTGCTTTTGAGAATACAAGCACTGATGAGAAAATTTTCCCTAGAGAAACAGTCTCCACTCAGGAGATGACCTAAGTACCCTGTAAAGCTTTTAGTTTTTCTTTCTTTAAAAATTCAACCTCTCAGTATACAATTCTGGTTATAATACCTAGGGGAATATTGCAATTCCCCGCTGAGGCTGTTGGGAGCATGCATTTGGTTGACCACTTTGGTGGGTTTGTGGGTGATTTTCTCTGCTCAGTGAGATGGTTCTTATGACCTGGGCTCTCTTCTGTGCAGCATCGACTGTGCAGGCATCCTGAAGCTTCGAAACGCCGACATCGAGCTGCGGAAGGGCGAGACAGACATCGGCAGAAAGAACACTCGAGTTCGCCTGGTGTTCCGAGTGCACGTCCCAGAGCCCAGTGGCCGCATCATCTCCCTGCAGGCAGCGTCCAACCCCATTGAGTGCTGTAAGTCAGACCTCGGGGCTGGGTCTTTCTGGGGAAAGGGGCCACACATGAGTGTCCACCCTGGGCAGGTAGCCTTCAGGAATCACAGGACTTGCAAAGACATACGGTTGGTCTGTGGTGACCAGAAGGGCAGAAACTGCACCCAGGGAGGTATTGATCTCTGCTTCTATTTGCTTTTGTGCAGACTTTTGTGGCTTCATGGGAAATAAAAAATAAGGACAGCTAAGGGAGCTGAGAGGAACTGCTGGCTTTGTTTAGAAGATTCAAGTAGTTTAAATATTGCTTTGGTCTTCTGAAGTGCAGACACATTTGCAACTAAGTCCCTGGAGCCCACATCCCCTTCTTTCCCTTCATCTTCCCTCCACTCAACAATCGTGGCATTGACTTTGCGCTGTGGTCCTGCAGATGCTGNGGGAAGCATCTGGCCATGTGCTCACAGCAGCCTCAGGTCACTGGCTGGGGCCATTATATCCATTTTACAGGTTTGAAGACTGAGTATCCAGTGTCTATGCCCAGAAGAGGTGGGGGTGGGACTAGAACCCCAGAGCCTTGCAGGCAGTAGTGGTGCTCCAGCCTTCCACCTGTCCCTGCCTGCTGATGGAGGCCTGTCTAGAGTTGAGGTCAGGGGTCATGCCAAGTGTTGGGCATCCACAGAGCAGTAAGACATTCTCTGCGTCCAAGAAGCTTATGGTCTAGTGAGGATAAGGGCCCACCCCCAAAGATGGTTGTAAGGTTAGAGAAAAATTACAAGCCTGGTATGGACTTCCTAAGAACTTTGGGAAAAATGCTGAGCACAGCACATGGCTGGGCTCTGCCAGGCTTCACATGTGCATGTGTGCAGTACTGGGGATTGAACCCAGAACCTCATGCATGCTCGGCGAGTGCTCTACCACCAAGCTACCTCTTCAACAATTTTTTTCCCCCTTCAAGACAGGGTTTCTATGTGTAACCCTGGATATCCTGGAACTCAATCTGTAGACCAGCCTAGCCTCGAACTCACAGAGATCTGCCTGCCTCTGCCTCCAGAATGCTGTGATTAAAGGTGTGTGCCACTACCACCTGGCTCATCTCCAACAGTTTTTAAACATTTTTTTTAAATGAAGAGAGGGTCTTACTAAGTTGCCAAGGCTGGATTTGAACTCTTAACCCTCTTGCCTCAGCTTCCTGAGCATCTGGGATTATATGCCACAGGGCCAGATATGTTTTGCTTTTGAAAGTTCAGTCATTTTTTTCCAAAGAATAAAGGAGAGGAAAGTAAACACTATTTCAGGGATAAAAACTGTTATTTCGGCTCTCCCAGTCTGTCTTTAAGGTAATTTTACATTACAATAATGTTTCAAGTTAATTGCTTTCAAGACCATCTCATTTGTTACTTTACTGGGCGTGGTAAAAGCTGACTTTGCTGTTAGATGTCCGTGAAACTGAGAGAAGTGGCTGAGTGGGAACAGACAGTAGGGTGCAGTGGAGACTAGGGACCAGAGGGAACCCTGTCCTTCTCAGTAGGCAGCTGTGAACTGACAGCAGCCCGTCTTCTTACAGGGAAACAGGGTCTGTATGGCCAGTTCTGATTTTAAAAGATTAAACCGGAACAAAAAAAATTACCTGGCTTAAAATGGCAACTGGGGAAGGCTAAGGCTCAAAGCTGGAGTCTGCCCTCAGCATGCAGAAAGCCCTAGGTTCTGGCTTCCCTGGAACACTNACGGGCAGTACTGACTAAAAATGACAGTAAACTCCAGATACTCAGAGAGCCAGGCAGAACCTTGGAGAGGCTTCTACTTATCTGGGTGGTCTTGAGCCGTGAATGGACAGAAGGGAATGCAGGACCATGTGCTGTAAGAAAGGACAGAAGAACTGACCACCAGGGCCGGAAGCAAGGTCAGAGGGCATCGGCAGAAACAAGGGAAGGGCCTGTAGGAGCTTGCAGCTTAGCCAGGCAAAGCTGGGGTGCTAGTGAACCTGTACTCAGAGCTGGNAGATAAGAGCCACCAGCAGGGAAGGAGAGACACAGGCACCTTCTCACCCTTGTTCTCTGGTCTCAGGAGCCACCCCTATCCTGTTTGGTTTCCAATGTCTCAGAACTGTTCTAGAAGGAAACACAGACTCTTGCTTCATGATTTTGGGAGGTGTTGAGCAGACAGGGCTGTCCTCTTTCAGGCAGGCAGCTCACCTTCAGGGTGGGACTGGGGTCGGCTACAGGGGAGGAGGCAGAGGATGTCTGTCAATCCTCCTTCCGCTTCCCTGGACTCCTCAAGTCAGTGTGTCTGATGTCACCCTAAGGTCTTCAGGAGCCTCGGTGAACCACGCGTGCCTGCAGAAAAGTTGTTAATGCGTCCGAAAAGCCTTTGAACCTTGCAAATCTGTTGGCTCCCCACCCGTTTCAGCCACCTCATCTTCCTCCTTCTGACAGATAAGGAGACCCAGCCTTTCTTGGTAAAGTGATTCACGATTTTACTCAGTAGCAAAGCTGGAGTTCCAAACTTTCTAGTTCCATGAACTACCTTCTTTGGCTTCTAGGATGCAGTTTTCCTGGTAGGGCCACCCTCAGCTGCTGGCCAGCCACTGTCCCTCACTTCTGGTCCTCTCTTGGCTTTATTGCCTGCTTTGCTCTATTCTTGACCCCTGTAAGGGCACTCCATACGTGTTAGTTTGGCTGATTGGCTTGGTTTATAGCCTGTAGGGAGATAATGAAGACATATTGACAATTAGTGACTCACACCTGTGGACACAGTGGGGGAGGATAAATATTTATTGTCTAATTGACTTTACACTGTCGGGGAGGATGAGCTGGTAAGAAAAACAGTGGGCTGGCCTGTATTTACAAGGCTAACTTATTTATTTTGGAAAGGCGCCCCAGTGCCCCAGCAAAGGGAACAAGCACATGCTCGTGAACGTGCCTGTGGACACCGCTGTTTGGATGGTGGTCTTGTTGCCCTGTTGTAGTTCTTTCTGCCCAGCCCCGGCCTTGGGGGCCACAACTCCCTGTTGCACAGCCTGGCACCTATGTTTCTCAGAGTCCCGGCGTTTCCCAGGCTCCTCAGTGGTCTCAGCTGTGACTCTGCCTCTGCAGTAAGGGCAGCATGGCTTCCCCCTGGACTGGCTCCTTGGGCTGTCTGAGCAGTTGCCATGCAGCAGCTTAAGCCTCAGACATTTGTACTTCCCTAGGGTGGGGCCAGAAGCCTGCCGTGAGGTGACTGCTGGGTTAGGGGGGTCACACCTCACACACGTCTCTGCGTTCCCCTCTGTATGTGCATGGCTCAGGTTTCTGCCTCCATCTCCTTGGGGTCCTGTCTACGTCTGCTGGTGTCCTAAGTTCTGTCATTGATGAGGACTTAGGCCCTCCCCCAGCCCTGGATCTGGTCTCACCCCATTTTTAACTTGCTCACATGCAATGACCCTGCTTCTGAATCAGCCCATTCTGGGCTGTCAGGTGAGGCCTGGGGTGGGGGTGGGGTGGTCACTGTTTAGTCACAGCCCTGTCTGATGTGGTCCTCCACTTCCAGATGCTCCACAGTTCCCAAGGAGATAAGTTTTCCTCCTCTTCCTCTTGGTTTGTGTGCTGACTGCTCCACACAGGCAGGTGCTCAGGCTTGACTCATGTGTGGGTCAAAAACACATGTACACATGCATACATATACACATATACACAAACGACACACATATGCATGTACAAATAACACACATAACATACACACATAAATAACACATGTGCACACATGCATGTATGCATATTCACGTATACATATAAACAACACTAATGCACAAACATATGTATAAAGACCTACATATTATATATACATTACATATACTTAATACACATATGTGCATATACATACATAACACATGCGTGGTTGTACATGTGTACATACATATACACATATATACATATATACATGTATATATGCACGCACACACACTTAAGTACTTACATATATACATGTACATGTTCACACATTCACACACACATAAATGCATATATACATATACATGTGTACACATACATAAATACACACATTTACATGTATGCATATACACACATAAATATATACATATACACATATGCACACACAAGCACATATAAATACATATATGTGCATATATGTACACAAATACACACATCTACATGTGTACATATACATACATTAAAATATATAAATATGTACTTATGCACACACATACACATATGCACACACAAGCACACATACACACACACACTGTCTCCATTAGGGTGTGGTCTTAGAATGGAGACTTTAGGGAGGCCCCCAAGAGTCTGAAGAGGGCACAGAGAACTTGTGACTGTCCCGGCTAACTCCTCACTTACAGGCTCCTGGTGGAGGAAGTGTCCCTGAGCCCAGAGGCCTCAGATCCCTCATGAGCACCCACCGCCACACTCCTTCATGTCCGTCCTGCAAGGCCGTGGCGGGTGTTTGGGGCTTGTCACTAGGACTGGTTTAGGACATTGAGGAAGTGGGGGAAGAAGCCTTCAGAGGCTTCCCAGTGGGCCACGAGGCAGAGAGGTGACATCTGCGGGACCTGGCAGCCTCACGGTCTGTGACCCATCGCAGCCCTGCTCAAGAAAGACCTGTGGATTCTCTCCATGACCTGCAGATTCATCTCCACAACCACAGTTCAGGAAAGGCCTAAAGCAATTGTTCNCCAGGCCCTGCCCACCCAGGGTGCAACATGGATTCACTTTGTTCCTTTTGCAGAGTGGGAGGAGGCCTGGGCTTGTCTCTCTGACATAGGTATTTCCATCAAGGTTAAGAAAATTAAGAAACAGTAGGTTGCACAGACATGTCATTTAGTTGAGTGACTTGGCAATGGCAGACACCCTTGTCACCACCATTCCAACCAAGGCACAGAGCACTTGACCCTGTCAGGTCCCTCTCAGCCCCTCAGCTGCTGCCTCTTGCCAGGCCGCACAGAGAGGCAGGCACTGATTGGCTACCAGTCATCCAATGACGGACGTTCCCAGCTCTGCAGCTTTGTAGAATGGAATGAAGGCAGACTGTGCTTTGGGGTCCTACTGTTTTCTTGAAGTATCTTCTTGTTTCTGAGCCTGTTTCTGCTGCCTGATTCAACAGTTTGCCCTTGTGGATGACTGAGCAGTGTTCAATTGTAGGAATAGGATGGCTTAGTTATCAGCAATGGGTGTTGGCCTGTCCCACAGCGTGGGTGTTAGGGTGAAGATATCAGCATCCCTTTGTGGAGAAAGACTTTTGTTTTTCCTGGTAAATAACCCTGAGAAAGTGTTGCTGGGTCCTTGGCTATCACACATTCTCGCTTATGTATTTTTTATTTCCCATTGCAGGGTGCTTGTGTGTCTCCTTTGAGACCCTGGATATGGATAAATAAAATTTGCACCCTGGGAGAGGGCACACAGGCCAGGCCTTTGTCAGCCTCTGCTGCCCAAGAGACTTGCCAGCAGTGACCCAAAGCCACTTTGAGCAACACCAGGGGCCACAGGAGGGTGAGAAGAGTTTGGATTGGTGGTTAGGAAACTGTTCAGGACCCAGAGGCCTGGGTTCAAATCCAGCCTCTACCACTTACTGACCATTTAGTCCCAGGGGAGTTACTTAATGGCCCGTGCCTCATTTTCCTTATCTTTAAAATAGGAGTAATTCTAGTACCCACACTTGCCACTGTGTGGTTAAGTACAGGTGTATGACAGAGTAGCATGACCATGATCACAGTTGTAATCCTCTCCCCCCTGTAATGGTCCAGGTTGGACAGGTCCCCTGTGACAGTCCCTGTAGCCCTACAAAGCAGCATTAACCACGCCTCTGGCTGTTGCCACATCATCACAGGGAGACCACAGCCTGGGAAACAGCAGGTGCATGTGAGACTTCAGCAAACACAAGTTACCACAGGGAAGCACAGTGGGCCACACACCCTGCCACCCAGGGGGAACCAGGTTACCAGCTGGGGAGGAGTGGGCAACCTGGCAGGAGTTGCCAAGAGACCTGTTTTGTTGGGAGCCTGGACCCAGGTGGACACACACACACACACACACACACACACACTAGCCCTTTCCTGATCCAGCCACCTGGGAACAGGCAGGCAGAACCACCCTTGACAGACTGCCCACAGTCTGGGTCCAAATCCTTTTCATCTGCCCCTCTTACCCACAAGCTTTCAAGTGTGTCCCTTGACACAGTGTCCTCAACTCTGCTCTTTGGGCTCATGACATTTAGCAATAAAAGTATATGCAATTAACACCCATGGAAAGAAAGGCCCAGAGAGAGGGAGGGATTTGCTGAGGCCTCAATGCTAGATGTCATCAGGCTAGGCTTGGGACTCTGTAGGCACGTTGCAGCGTCCTTGTACTGACAAAGGGCCCTCATCTCTTAGTGCAATGTGCATCGTACAATATAAAAAATGTATTTATGACATGCCAGGACCCAAGGTCCTCTCTGTGGTAGTAATTGTCCCACGCAGACAGAATCCTGGCTCTGCAGAGACACCTTCCGCAGCCAGCCTTTCCTGTCTCCCTCCAGAGGCTCCTGGGCAGAGCATGGTCTTGGCTGCTCACCCCTGTAGTCGTGGGAATGGACCCGTGAGTTTTCCCTCAAGAGCTCTGAGGTGTTCACTGCTTGGCTGCTGGTCAGCACTGGCACTGGGAAAAGTGAACCACTGCGCCCGGTGGATTCAGAACTTGTAAAAATACGAGACCCCAAGACAATTTATGAGGTGCCAGAAACTGGAGGGAGCAGCATCGAGGCCTGGGGCCACCTGGAAGCTTAAGCAGGAGCCTGGGTCTGGATTGTCCCCAAGCTGGAGCCGGCTCACAAGGGTGGATTTGAACCCAGGCAGGGTTTGGTTAGAGAACTATAGTCAGGAGCATTTGGATGGCTTGGAATCTCTAAACAGCTGAACGGGAGCTCCAGGGGTTGATGGGAGCAGTGGGAGAAAGCCTAGGAAGTCCAGGACTTCCTGAGAGCCCTCTTCGGTCCTGCATGTAACTCCAATTAGCAGTAGTAGCTAGTGGAAGTTGCATCAGGCAGCACTGCGGGTCTCAGGAGGGTCGTTCTAGCTGCCACTCACCTCTCCTCAGTTCCTCTTTTGGAGGCTAATTGGACTGCTTTGCTTTGCTGAGGGGTTCTCCAAGGACTGGGGTACTGCCTGGAAGGAGATCCCCCTGTCCTCAGGTGGCCTCTGCCACTGTGGAACTGAGCCCCAAAACATGTGTGAGAAGCCACCGTGGAGGATGGGTAGAATGCATACTTCTGGCCTCTGCCTAAGATATGCAGATACAGGGGTCGGGCTTCTCTGGATTTTTATTAAGCACTGTTTCAATCTTATGCCCTTGCGTATCCTGGGAGGCCTCTTTAAGAAGCCCTTGGGCTTAGAGTCAGCAAACCTACTTTAGGGTTGGGAGCCTCTGAGAAGAATTGGAGACCATTGGTGTGAACACACCGACCACACCACACTGGTGTCTCTTAGGAAGCCACGCCTCCTGAGCCCATGCTGAGCTCAGCACTGAACATCCCTGCATGCTGAGCACGCGTTGGACAAATGTTGCCCACCCGGTAGAGCGACTCACTGTACCAAATAGTGGACAGTAGTGCATACTACAGCTTATTAGAGGTTATCACGTACTGCCACAGGCCACATGTTTCTGATCACATTAAATTTGTCCTTTAGTGCCTGATTCCTTTTCTATGGAACAGCATTGTCAAGGTGTCAGCATGCTGCTCCTTTTTCTGGCTGGATAATATTGCGAAAGGGCGTGCCATCTTTTGTCCACTCACTTATCCACCCTGGACATTTTGGTTGAGATGAGATAGTTGGGCAGCTGTGCTCTAACGGTGTCTACTGTAAACGTAGGATCTGTATGAAACTTACCCATGAAGCAAGCACTATTATGATGCCACAGAGTAGCCCTTGAGACTCAGGTGAAATGACTTGTCCCCAGGGTCATTAAGCCCAAAAGTGGCAGATGCAGGACCCTCCCTTCAATCCCCCACAGCAATGATGACTGTGGCCACCTGGGACCATTAGGATTGTCTTCTAAATAATCACAGCTGGGCCCCCTCCCCCAGACTCTTAAGTCAGAATCTCTACAGTTGTCACTCTTAGGAGTGACTTTGTGCCCCTCCTTCCCTAGGGGACACCAGCCATGTGTGCACACATTTTGGGGTCTCATAGCTGGCAGGTAGGGCACTGCTGGCATCCAGTGTGAAGAAACCAGAGGTTCAGGGTGCTGTTGAGTAATGGAGTTGTGTACAGATTGGCCCCGCAGTAAAGAAGGAACAGGCCCAAGGTCGGAGACACCGAGGCTGAGAATCTACGGTACAGAAGTCCAGTGGGGTGTTGGGCTGGTTTTCTGTTCAGCATCCCTGTCAGCCTGCACACATGTGTGCAGAGGGCCTGGGGAGGAGTCAGATGCTTGCCTTTTGCCTTCGATCCCATTCAGAAGGCTTGGGCACACCTCAGGTGTGACACTGAGGCCTCCAGGAAGCTGGCTTGCTCTCTTCACATTTTTTGTTAAAGATACCATCCCTGCAGTACTGAAGGAGGTAGCACTGCAGATGTATCCAGGTGGCTGCTGCTGCCTGCAGGGGACTTGGAGCTGTGCAGAGAAGAGGCTGCCCCAGACCTGTGTGTTTGTGAGGGTGATTCACGGCAAGGCTCCCACCCCTCGGAGAGCTCGCCCAGCCTGGTCCTGGCCTGGCTGACTGCAAGCCCTTGGCTGGCCTCCCCAGTAGCAATGACTCAGGTTTTCCACCTGTAAAATGGGAGGGGTGGCTCTTGCTGGCATCTCCAGNGCCAGCAGCCCTACCACACCCCCTCCCCCACTCCATCAAAGGCAAGTATGAGAAGCCACCTCTGTAGCTAGCTGCTGTTTTCACTGCTAAGTAAACCTGCCTTTGCAGTAGCTCAATTAGAAAGTCAAAGGGCTTCTACACACACTGAAAGACAGGCTTAATAACTCACCCATGTGGGAGGAATTAGCAGTTTTATCCCTGGCTCCTCAACATGTCCCCGAGCCCACAGGCGATGGGGTGCGGTGTTGCTTCTGAGCACCAAGTGAGGCATCAGGACCATGGGCCTGGCAGCCTTGGTGGAAGTGGGTGGAAGCCTTGGAAGTCCCTATGTGCACCTGCTACTCAGTATGGCTCCCCAGCCCTGGGGACAGAGGAAGAGGGTGATATGTACCCTAACATGGAAGGAAAGGGTTAAGTTTGGGCCTCACAAGGCTGCTGCTCAGGCTCCCGGCTGGCTCCCGACTCCCGGATGGGGAGGGGATGGGGAGGTCCGGGGGCCCTGGCATGGAAAGACCTGGCCCTCTGCCCAGCCCTAAACTGTAGGACAAGAGCCAGAAGCTCAAGCTGACTCACCAGGAAGGCAGGGCTGTGGAGGGAGGGAGGGATAGAGAGAGGGAGGGACCTAAGGGAGTGGGAGGGACCTGGCTGCAGCTGAAGCTCTTGGTCACCTGGCTGGTGATACACCTGCCTCCGTTCATTGTCTCCTGCAGCCTGCCTCCCACAAAAGGCTGAGGGGTGGCTCTGGGTGCTGAGCCTGCTGAGGAGGGTTCCCTTCTCAGTCAGGTGGGGTCCTGTCCATAGCTGAAAGGGAATCTCTGCTGTCCACTTCCCCCAAAGGCTGCTGTGAGCACTTGAGCATCATGTGCTGGCAGAGAACTTAGCGCAGAGCTGTCCTGCCTCAGCTTTCATTCACTGTGGATAGACAGGAGCAGAGATGGGAAAGACCTGCCTGCCTGCCTGCACTCAGCCACCTCTAGCACCTCTCTCCTGGGGCTGAGGACGGCTCCTATAGGGTGTCTGAAAGGGAGCCCTTCTCCAGAGAAGGAGGAGGGAGCAGGGAAGGAAGTGGGGTGGGAGGCAAAGAGGGGGGAGTGTGGCCCAGGGAACCTCCCAAAGGAGGCCAGACTGAGTGGGATCTGAGGTGATGAGGGAGAAATCACCCACATGGTGGGGGAGAAGAGCCCAGGAGAGCACAGATGCTCAAAGGTGGGAGCATGCCTAAGAGGTAGCAAGGGCTNGCNCTTAGGGGTGCAGGGCTACCCTAGCATGCCTGGGGACCTGGGTTCCACCCTCAAGCACAGCAAAATACACACATGCGTGCACACACTGTCTGTCTGTCTATCTATCATCTTTCTATCTATCTATCTATCTATCTATCTATCTATCTATCTATCTATCAATCATCTTTCTGTCTGTCTATCTATCATCTATCTATTATCTATCTTTCTGTCTATCTGAGAGAGAAAGACAGGGAGATATAGAAAGTTCTAGAAGTTCTAGAAATGTAATAGAAACATAATTTTCCAGAGGACCTCTGGAAAATGAAGCCATGGGGGCAGATCCTGGAGTATACAACTCACAGTAAGAATCACCCACAAACTTCAGCTGGCTGTGCCCTAAGCTCACATGGGTCTGTGAGTCTGGATTGAAAAGTGTAAGGAAGAGGAACTTGAGCAGTGGAGACCATGATGAGAGGACGGACTGGGTCTATTCATGCACAAAGTAACATGAAGACCCAGCCTGTCCTATTCCTGCCTTTCCTGCAGGGAAGACAGCCTGGATTCATGCAAATAGTGCATCCTGAGAGCAAATTGGCTTGTGGCTCTTCCAAGGATGTGATGTTTGCGTCTCTGGAGCAGATTCCTCTGGGTCACGGTGTATCTTTTCCCTCTTGCCCTCAGCTCAGCGCTCTGCCCACGAGCTGCCCATGGTGGAGAGACAAGATGTGGACAGCTGCCTGGTCTACGGGGGCCAGCAGATGATTCTCACGGGCCAGAACTTCACAGCTGAGTCCAAGGTTGTGTTCATGGAGAAGACCACAGGTCAGTCACTTTCTCTTGCTTTTCTGAGCCACACAGAAGTGAGCCTCACACCACACTCAACCTTTTGGGTAACTTCCCCTTCTTCTGGCTCATTCCCCAGTGACGCACAGCCACACAGGTCACCGTTGGTGTGGGTGGCATGCTTGAAGTGGTCCCTGGATGTTTCCTTGGAGACTAAACTTGTCCCTTTTCATCAACCTTGTTTTTGTTTTGATATATTTTCCTCACATAGGCAAAAATTTTTAAAAATACCTTTTCCTATTTCTAAGAGGAGAAACTGAGTGCTTTATAGCTCTCAGGCGGGCGCTGGGATGTCTAGGTCTTTGTGAAGTGGACACTTTGTCACTGAGGTTTGTTACATAAGAGAAGCAGCATGGGAAGAGGCTGAGCTGGAATGTGGGTCCCCTTTTGGAAATTTGAATGTAGGGCCTGATGAACTCTGGACCTCCTTAGACAAACCAAGGTCTCATCTATCCAAGGCAAGGTGTCTAGGAGTGGACAGCCATAGGGTCTAGATGGAGTGGCAGAGCCTGGCTAAGGGTAGCATTCAGGTCTCTGTTAGAATCTTGTGATTAGATGACTCACAGGATAGCCTCCAGTGGGGACAGGGAGAGCAGCAAGCAGATTCAGGAAGCCCCATTGTTGTCACAGCAGCCGGAGGGACAGCAGAGCAAATTCTGTGAAAAGCCTGGGTCTGAGTAATAGCTGTGGTTATCTGAGGCACCTGGTGGCCATGGGGACAGGAGNCACATTGGGGTAGGAAGTGAAAGTAAAAGTGACAACCTAGCCTGTCCCAGGGTGGGAGGGGCTTATGGTCATGTCTTTCCCAGTCACAATTGACACCATTGCTGGATAAGAGTAGTTGGGCAGTCTGTGAGCAGAGTATGTTCCCAGCACCCCTGACTCCCCCACCTCGTGCTCAGAACTCTGTCCAAGTCCTGATGACTGAAATCTGTGCGGTCATTGCCCAGTTCATCTTGACAGGCAGAATTGACCCTTGTGGCAAATCAGCAACATGTGGCTTAGAGGTCACTGGAAAGGTAGGAAAAGAACAGAAGTGAGTGTTAGGGAGACCCCAAAACAAGGGCAAATGACCTGCTCCCTGTCACAAACCCATGTGCCCCACTAGAATGTTCGTACAGAGCGGGGAGCAGGCAGGAGGCAGGGGCCGACCCACTACCTACAGGACTCTGCTGGCCGAGTCTCTCTGCTTACACGGACGCATTTTTGAGTCTTTATTTTCACTTGTGCTGTTTTTGCTGCATGAACGTTTGTGCTGATGCTTCCTGGTCTCTCAGAACCTGGCTATAAACATACGCAGCACACCCCACTGTGATAACGTCTTGCAATGTGTTATCAGCCCATTTCCTTTTTATCGAGACTGTGTAACCCGGNTAGAGACATGGTTCTGTTTGGTCTGGGCCTGAGGGTTAGTTACTTTTCCCACTGCAGGGATGGCTACCTTAACAAAAACAACTGAAGGAAGGGCTTGCTTTGGCTCACAGTTCAAGGGTCAAGCCCATCACGAGCAGCTGGTCACATTACATCTGCAGTCAGGAGACGGAGGAGAGTCCTGAGGCTAGTGTTCAGTTCTTTTCTTCTTTTAATTTGGTCAGGCAGTTAGAGTGGGTCTCCTATCTCATTTAACCTTGTCTAGATCACCATTCACAGACATGCCTGGAGACTTGCCTCTTGGTTAACTCTGGATCTTGTCAAGTGGTCAGTATTAACCATTGTAGCATGGTGAGGTGATAGGCTGCTTAGTGAATGCGAGTAACAGGAACTGTAAATGCCCAGGTAACAGCATGTTCTCCAGGCTGGAGACATCTCCAGGATCAGGATGCTGTCCTCAGGCCTGCTGTGAATATTGACAAGACAAACATGGCTTTAAAGCACCATGAGGGGAACAAGCTAAAAAGATACAAACGTTTTGTCACTCATGTCCAAGGTGACAGAGCCTCTGTGTTGACAGGGCATCTAAGAAAGGATGGGAAGATGGAACCTACTGAGACCCTCCTGCTGGGGGCTACCAGCGAGTTCCCAGGTGTCTGGTCAATAGCTCTGATGAACTGCTTGCTGAAAGAGAGTGAACACTGACTGAGTGGCGTTGGCTGTAGTCAGACTTTCCTTGGACCACCAGCTCCCAAATAATGACATGGAGACTTCTTATTAATTATGAAAGCTTGGCCTTAGCTTAGGCTTGTTCCCAACTAGCTCTTATAACTTAAATTAACCCATTTCTATTAATCTACATTCTTCCGTGTGGCTTGTTACCTCTCCTTCATATTGTACGTCCCACTTTCTTCGTGTCTGGCTGGCAAATCTCTCATCTCTCAGATCCCAAGCCCCCCCTCTAGTTCCTCTTTCTCCCCAGAAGCCCCACCTATCCTCTCCTGCCTAGCTATTGGCCGTTCAGCTCTTTATTAAACCAATCAGAAGATGCCTTGGCAGATGAGGTTAAACAGAGACCCATCTTCACAGTGCACAAAAGGATTACCCACAACAGTTGGCTGCTGTGCAGCCCTCTTAATTTCCAGAGCCATCCACACCTGACCTCACCATGAGAAGCATTTGGCCTTGAAAAGTCAAGTTGAACCAGTGGGAATAATTATAATGGCACATTTCCCATCTAACTCAGCATGCTGAGTTATTATTATGCCATTATTATTAATCTGACGATCAAGATCGGGGCCCTCACCCATAGACATATGTGGCCTCAGCCTGTGGTTTGGCTTCCCTCTGTGAACTGGCACATCAGCCCTGCCCCTGGAGTTGGGAGGCATATGGGAGTCATGTGCCTTGAGATCACAGCTTGTGGTCATTGAACACCTGTGGCTGTCCTTGTGGCCCTCCAGCCTCCTCAGAGCTCTGGCCACATGCCTTGTGTGAGGCACATGGTGTCTGTGTGAGTTTGGATTGGACAAGCTTAGGAGGTGGGGCCGGGGCTGCCAGCTACATGGTCTCAAGTCTAGGCTCTGAGGTCAGACTGTGTGACACTTAGTTTTTAGTGTCACCTTGTCACAACCTGAAATCACCTGGGAAGAGAGGTGGTTTGTTTTGGTTTTTCAAGACAGGGTTTCTCTGTGTAGCCCTGGCTGTCCTGGAACTCACTTTGTTGACCAGGCTGGCCTCGAACTCACAGAGATTTGCCTGCCTCTGCCTCCCGAGGGCTGGGATTAAAAGTCTACATCACCACCACTTGGCAGAAGAGAGTTTTAATGAGGAATTGTCTAGATCAGGTTGACTGATATGTCTGTGGAGNATCGTCCTGATGTGGGAGGGTACAGCCATTATGGGTGGCACTATCCCTTAGGCACAGAAGTAAAAAACAGCTGCCTGCCCATAAGAAGCAAACAGACAGCATGGCTATACTTATTTCTTTCTGTTCTTGATTATGGATGCTGGGTGACCAGCTGTCTCAGGCCCCTGCCTCTGTGACCTCCATGAAATGATGGGCTCTGACCCATAATTGGAAGCCAAATAAACTCCTTCTTTCCTGCATTGTTTTTTTATCAAAATATTTTATCAATAGCAGAAAGGAAAGCAATCAGAGCTCAGGTGCCATCCCACCCTGGGTAGACTACTGGACCTCCCTGAGACAGGACTTCTTTTGGTCAAATACAGGTGGTTCACCATTCTGTGGAGTTGAGAAGACAGGAGGGGAGCACGCAGGCTGGGCTCTGTACACAGACAGGACTGAGTCCATGGAGAATGTTCACGAAACGTGAGCTGGGTGACCAGCTGTCTTAGGCTCCTGCCTCTGTGACCTCCATGAAGAGATGGACTGTGACTCATAACTGGAAGCTGACTAAACCATTCTTTCCTTTTGTTATGACACTTTGCAAGGGGAGAACAAAGGCAAGAGTTCACCCAGAGAGCCAGGAGACATTCAAAAGCAACAGTCACTCTGCCTGNGCCAAGCTCTGGTCTAAGCATTTGCCTAGGTTAGCCAGTCTGGTTCTCATGATAGCCCTCCAAATGAGCTACTCTTCCCCAAGTTCTACAGTGGGACTAAGCACAGAGAAGTTAGATGACGTAATGAAGACCACACAGCTGGTACCTGGTAGTTTGGGCAGTGTGGCTCCAGGGTCTGTAAAAGCAAAGATCTGGGTTGATTTGCTCTAAGATCCTTCCCTTTCCCCAAAGCATGGGCTTGAACCAGGTTGTAGTGATGGAGAACCCCGAGTTCTGCTGAGTTATTGGTACAATATCTGTTTCATCACCGAGAGTCTTTCATACCAACTCTGGGATCTCAGAGACCAGCAAGGCCTAAGGCACCCTGAGTATCCTCCAAGTAGTGGGCTTCCCTGAGAGGGGTATGTGGCTCTTCTCATGACAGGGGGGTCCTGATAATTTGCAAGGTGCAGAGCCTGCTCTTTTGACCCCAAGGGTTCACCTCCTGCAAGGGAGATCCATGTAACTGAAGTTGGTTTTTCCAAAACCGGTCCTGTGTCCATCTCCATGGACACTTGGCTAGTAGGCACTGCATGCAGGGTGGGGCGGCCGAAGTTTTCCAAGGCAGGGGAATCCCAGCTGCTGTTCTCATTAGGAAAGGTGACAGCTTCGGGCTAATATTAGCCCCAGAGTTTGGTCATCGGCACCGGGAGCCTCAGCATGCTTTTTATAGCTGTCCGCTAAAACGGGCTTGGCACTTTCCACTCCATCAAGAGACAAGCTGAGGAGGTGGAAAAACAGTGAGGAGAGGGGCCGCGGGGTGCTTGAGTTAGGAGAGCCCCGTGTTTTGGAAAGTGTGGTTCTATTTATAGCAGCAGTCATAATAAGGATCATTATGCATTTNGATCCTATTTTTAATTCTTCGTAGGACTTGCAGGGACATGTGAGACTGCATTGGCTCATCTTTCTGATCTCAGCTGATCATCTCTCCCCCTGGTTTTCCTGGNTGCAGAGAAACCCTTCTCATTCTGTCTTCGGATGCTCCATGCTCCTTCGTGCCCCAGGACCTTGGCATATGCTGTTGGCTTTGTAACATTCTTCCCCTCGTTCCTTCACACATGGTGTCTCCTATTACTTAGCGGCCACTTTCCTTGAGAGGTGTTTTTGCTCAAACCTTCATGGCTTAACCCCTAACCCCAGTGTCACCTTGTCCTGTCCCAAGGACATGCTTCATTCTCCAGGTGGCCCTCATTTGTCTATCTGCTGTCTCTGTTCACTGGTTCCCACACTAGACCGTTGGTTCCTTGGAAGCAGGGACTCTGCTGTTTGCCACTGCACACTCAACTTCTAGAATAGTCTTTGTGCATAGTAAGTGTGTGTGTGTGTGTGTGTGTGTGTGTGTGTGTGTGATGCTGAAGGAAAGTAGCGTCCCCTTTTGTTGTCCCTCTGGCCTTGAAAAGTGCCTTGCTATCCCCATTTTGCAGACAAGTTGACTGAGGTTCAAAGATATTAAACGATGGACCCTGGGTTAGCCCTCAACTGGGGAAAGATCTGGAACCCTAGAGCACCATTTCCCTGAGCTCTGGAGTGATTTCTCCCATAATGTCAGAGAAAAGTCAAGAGAATGGCCAGGGACAGTTCTGTTCCCATGTGTTCTGCAAAATAAAAGATGCATAGCCTTCCAGGGAAGGTCAGGCTGGGAGGCAGGCTGTTCCTGCCCTCACTAGGAACCCTGGCCCCTGGCCCCTGGCTTTGGGCAGAGTCGGGGGTCCCAGCAAAACATTGCAAAACAGGAAAAAATCTAAGGACACAAAAACACAAGCGGTGTGGTTGAGGAGACAGGGTTACCATGGCTACAAGTGACTCTCAAGGCTGGCACGATCCAGTGTTTTGGAAGGTTCCTCCATGTGACACAGGGTTTTGGAATTCTTAGCTGGTAAGTCCTTCTTAATTCAGGCCCCTGGCCCTGGCCAAGCCACTCCCGGGCTCTCTGTGTCCCGCGGGGGCGTAGGCTGGACACAGGCCCACAGTGAATTACTCAGCTCTACAACTAAAATTTTTTGAAGCGGGTTTCTTGTTTTGTTGGATGGTTTTCTTGGCGCGGACTGATGGCAGAGGCTCCCATCACCTGTCGAGAAGGCAAATTGTGTTTTTTTCTTTTTTTTTTTCAAGAGGAGGCGTAGGCGGTGGAATCCCCTCATTCCCACTGAGTCACTGAAGCCAGCCGTGACTCACTTTATTGCTCCCAGGTTCCCAAAGGCTGTATCATTTGGACTTTGTTTAATAAATAGAATTATGTATGTGCTTAAAATATATTTTGAAACATTTTTGCTCAGAAAGTATTTTTCCATGAATGAGCGTGATGAGGGAATTTGAGGTACCTTATCAACAGCCACTTCTGCACCTGTTCTTCTTCCTAGGGTGTGGTCCTGGAGCTTGGGTGGGCTTCTCTGAACAGTACTGACCCAAGCCTGGGAGGATCTCTGGAAACCAGACTCCAGGCTGGATGGCATGACTAAGCTCAGGAGACCTTTGCCCTCAGTGACTCACTCAAGGCCGGTGTCATACCCTCTCTCAACCCCCTCCAAAGTCAGAGGCTAAACAGCAGCTCTGAAGGCTCGCTGGAGACAGAAATGTATTGTTTTCAGACAGCTGCATATGTACCCAACCCTCTTGCCTCCCTGCACACATCAGTCTTTTTAGGGAATCAAATTGTCCCTTCTCCNACCTGGGTCACTNTCTCTGAGAGGCNTCCTTACCCATGCATCCTCCTGGCTCATCCTCACTCTGTGTGGAATCTTGGAAAGAGGCCACACAGGAAGGAGTTTCTGGGTTTGCATCCTCAGAAATTGATGGAGCCAAGCATAGTGGTACATGCCTCTCATCCTAGCACTTGGGAAGAGGGAACTGATGTGGCTGAGTTGGCAAAGCTCTTGCCTAGCACACATGAAGCACTGGGTTCCATNGCCGGCATTGGCTAATCATTAATCCAGGCATGCTGGTGCACACCTGTAATGCCAGTCCTTGGAACGGGGAGGTGGGAAGATCAGAAGTTCAAGGTTACCCTTAGCTAGGCCCCTTGGGCTCTGTAATATCCTGTCCAAAACCATCAAAGATGGAAAAGATATAATAAGAAAGAGAAAACAAACAAAAACTTGTCCTTGGTGCCAACAGCCTCTGAGCCACCCCGCTGATCAGTGGCTTAGCTTTTGGAGTGTCCATCAATTGGACAGTGTCCAATCTGTCCTCTGCTGTGTCCTTGGGACTCAGTTTCCCAAACTCTGAAATGGAGTCAATGGTGTTATAATATAATCAGGAGATGGAGACTGTAAGTACAGGCACCCAGTGGGTACTCTGAAGGCATCAGCTGCCCCCCTGGGGGAGTTCTGANNTCTCCACACGGAGTCTATGAGGCAGGGCCCGCTGCTTTCCTGGCTGTCAGAATCNTCTGTCCTGGCCCAGCAGACGTTCCCTCCCCTTTACATGGAGAAGCCTTCAGGTTTTGGCATCCTGGCCCAACAGAGCTGGGGTGGGGGCAGCTCCCTCCCAACCCCCTCCACGGATGGGGGTGCTGAGTCACACAGCCGTCCACAGACTTCCTTGAGGTGACAGAACTTAACAGTGGAGGGCAGGGCCCCAAACCCCAGTTTCCTGGTTCCCAAAGTGCCTGGCGTCTGCAGCCTGCAGAGTTGTCTATAGATGATGCTCAACTCTGAGGACAGTGGCTGTAGCAGGGTGGGGGCAAGCCAGAGCGCAAAGGGCCTCTGTGGAAGGTGGGCTTCTCTACTCACTCGTCCCCCAGGCTCTTCTCACATCCACCTTTGGGTATTTATTGAGCACCTACTGTATGTCAAGGGCAGCATGACAGATAAGGTCCCTGCCAGGGGGTGGGGGGGGAATGACACTTCAGGCTTGTTTATAAGCAGGACACAGAGTCTGCAGAAGGGCTAGGGGTGCTGGACACCTGCTTCCTGTGACCCTCAGACAAGCCTTGAGCTGCTCTCATACCTGCATCCCCGGCAGCAACAAACAGAGGAGCATGCGTGCTTGTAGAAAGTGGAACTCGGTGTTCTGAAGTCTGAGTGTGACTGGGCATCCCCTTCTTTCATTGGTGAAATCTGGCAACTCTGGGCAGAGAGATCAGAAAGGAACTTTCCAGAAGAGATGGCTCTGAGCAGAGACCTAAAGGAGAGAACCAAGGATGCGTAGACCTTGTAAGGAAGAGTCTCAGGCCAGAGGATCTGTNCAGGAGCCCAGACCGTGATGGGGATGGGCTCTGTGGACCATGGGGTGAGGAAGATCGGAGANAGACATCTCTTCTGGGGGCTGTAGGCATGGAGAGGAGTCTGGTTTTGTCCCTGAGGCAGGGGGACATTGGTAGAGGTTTTCAGTGGAGGGTGTAATGTGGCTACTGTTTCAAGATTACTCAGATGATCTTTAGAGTGTGGACAGGAAGAGGGGTGAGTGGATACTGGGAAACTGAAGAGGCACTGCCATAGTTGCCTGAGACGAGCCCCACCAAGTCAGTGGGGTCAGGAGAGAGGCTTGGTGTAGGGATGCAGTAGCTTCATCTGCAGATCTGTGTAAGTCTGTCCAAGCAATGTCACCATGAGATCCTAAGTTAAGGGGACATCCCTGACCTCCATGAGTCTGCCTNGTTAAANTGTGCCATGCTCTAGGAAGGACCCACTTTATGCTGGTTAACTGTTAAAGTGCAGGCTGAGGCAACATCAGCATCCTTCATTTAGCTGGTGCTTGAGGACAGGACCAGGCTGCTTCAGGCCTGGTTTCCTGAGTGAACTAACACTTGGATTTCCTCCACACGCTCTCCAGCCCAGCAGCAGCTCAAGGCCCAAGTGCTGCACATCTGTTCTCTTCCTTCTCGTGAAAGCTGGCTGGCTCCTCCTGGGGTGATGACACCACCCCCTCTTCCAGGCAGACAGTTGGGGCTCAGCCCCCTTCCCTAGGCCTGCTGCTTCCTGTGAGCCCCTCCCTAACCCTGCTGAGCTGCCAGCAGACATAGAGTCACAGGTCTGCTTGTCCATCTACCTCTCCCTCCTCTCTCCCTTCCTCCCTCCTTCCCTTCTCTCCTCCCCCATTTCTCCCTCCTTCTGTCCATCTGTTTTGTTTGTTTAAGACAGGGTCTCTCGTAGCCTAGGATGGCCTTGAACTCACTATGTAACTGATGACTTTAAATGTTTGATCCTCTTACTTTCTGCCTCCTGAGTGCTAGGATTTCAGGCATGTGCCACCAGACCCAGTTTATGCAGTACTGGGCATCAGTACCCAGGACCTGTGCATGACAACCACTCTACCAACCAAGCACTATCCCTAGTCCTGTCCATTTGTTTATCTGTTGGTCCGTTCATCTATCCATCCCTCTTTTCTATCCTCCAACTGGCTCTTCCTGCTTCCATCCATCCCCCCTCTTTTCATCCCTCCCTCTGTCTTGTCCGTCTATTCCTCTCCTCCATCCTCACTTCATCCCTCACACCATCCCTCTCTTTCTTCCTCTGTGCACTCTGGTAAGGTCACCTAATACTCAAAGCTGGTGACATCTGCTAGGTGATCCCCTCACCCCCATCTTCCCTTTTAGTCTTGCTAAGGCTCTTCTATCCCCAACCGATTTGCTCAAAACTCCTGGCTCTTCTTTCCTCTCTGACTAAGGCTGGAAGGGCCTCCTCTGTGTTCCTTTTAGATCTAGGGAGTTCCCCCAAATATCTGCTCCAAAGACCAAATTCCTTTATTTCATCTCAGGACAGCAGATATGCATGTAGCCCTCTCAGGTCTGTTCCACAGGCTCAGTGTACCTGAGCCCCGGACTTGCAGTGGGGTTGGGAACTGGGGAGCCCAAGATGCTGGTCTGAGGTCCCATAGAGCACCCNGGGGATTAAGTCACATGAATTTTATATGGTTTCTTGTTTGCTCCCAGAGCCCTGCTTCTTCCCCAGCTTCTGTTCCATGGCAGGAGCTGCAACAGCTGGGACATGAAGCCTGGAGAGGGCTAGGTGACTCTGAGAGTCACAGGGAGCAGGGGGAGAAGTGAAGTGGCTGTGAGCACCAGGAAGGACAGGGGCCAGAAGCAGGGTCCTCATTCCAGGAGGATGAGGACCTTTAAGTCTCTGTCATGAGCTCTGATGAGACGCCNGGTGCTGTCTCCCAGTCTGGGTAACCCCTGGAGGGCAGGAGGACATTCATCCCTGTCCCTAGCCGTGAACAGGGCCTGCAGTGTGAGAGACATGTGATCTGAACCCGCGTCTAAGTCGAGCACCCAGCTACTACTGTGGCCCCGAGGGTGCCTGTAGACAGGCAGGTCAGCAGGTAGCTGCTGTATACATTTTTCCTAAGAAAAACTTTTTTATATTAAAAAAAAGATTAAGGTACTGGGAATGTAGCTCAGTTGGTAGAGAGGTCATCTAGCATGAATGGGGCCTTGGGCTTTGTCTCCTGCACAGCATAAATTGCTCATGGTGGCATAGGCCTGCAGTCCTAGCACGTTGGCAGAGACAGGAGAATCAGGAGTTCAAGGCTATCTTCACTTACTTACAGAGTTGGAAGCCAGCCCAAGTTACATGAGTCCTTGTCTCAGTTAAAAAAAAAAAATTAAAATGCAAGTAGGTTAAAGCCAGCATCATATCCCACGTGTCTTGAATAAGTGATAGGAGACAGGAGGTGTCACTGAGCTCTCTCCTCAGCTAGCCCAGCCAGAGGTGTGACCTGGGATGGCTGGGACCCAGGCTCCCTGATTTTTAGTGTTTTACTTTTGAGACAGGGTCCAGCCATGTAGGCTATCCTGTTCTGGAACCCACCATCCTCCTTCCTCTGTCCGCCAAGCACTGGGATCACAGACCAGCACCCCTACCCATAGTCGCCTATGTCCAAGCTGCCATGTTTATAGACTCACAAGATGGTCTCATCCATATATACTGGTCTGTAGATACTGAGCTAGGTTGCTTCTTAATAAAATAGGGGTGTGTTTTCCACTTAGTAAAATATACATCTACCTTATTCTAAGGACTGCCCAGTATTGACATAGCTTATATCTACCTATCCATCTGTCCATCCACCCACCCATCCATCCATCCATCCATCCACCCACCCACCCATCCATCCATCTGTCCATCCACCATCCATCCATCTGTCCATCCACCATCCATCCATCTGTCCATCCACCATCCATTCATCTGTCCATCCACCTATCCATCCATTTGTCCACCCACCCACCCACTCATCCATCGTCTATCCATTCACCTACCCTTCCATACATCCACCCATCCATCTACTTATCCATTCATCTGTCCATCATCTACCCACAATCCATATATCTATCCATCCTACTACTTACCCATCCATATACCCATCTNCTCATCCATCCATCCATCCATCCATCCACTTTACATCAATCCATACACCCACCTGTCTATCCATTCACTTGTCCATTCTTCCTTCCTTTATTGGCTACAGGCTGCAATAATGGATTCAGCCCGTCCTTATCTATGAGTTCCTTCCATGTCCATTCTACTCATTGAGCAAGGATGCAACATAATAAGACCCCACTCACTTGAGGGCTACACAGGCAGTCAGTGCAGGCTGCAGGACATGGACCTGGTCAGAGTGAGGCNAGCCTTAGGGAGGTCTCTGGGGGTTAATTTCAAAGGCACTGCCTCAAGAAAGCAGTACTCATAGCATCACTTCTCTCATGGCCCTGAGGAGGTGTGCACCTGTGAGAGTGGGGTGAAGGGAACAAAGGAACACTCAAAAGCATGGAGCCGAGACACATAGCAAACCACACACACTCTCTTTCGAGCCCAGCCTCTGAGTGAACCTTCCAGGCGATGAGGCTCAGTAGAGGAGAGGGCTGAGACCAGCTTTCACTTCCCACCGGGAGCTGTTGTGCTCAGAACCCAGTACAGGCTCTGTGAGCATGCACAGCCAGGCTGGGTCCCCAAGCTCCCGCATTTTGAGTCTCTGGGTACTGCAGAGTCAGAAGACAGGATGGAGACCCTGACTTTAGTTGGTTTTGGTCATTGCTGGCTGCATTTTCGTTTCCATGCAGCCTTCTTTCTTTTTTTTCCTCCTCCTCACTCTTCTTTCTCATTTTCCCTCCTTTCTTCTCCTCAATCCTCCCACCTCAGCTCCCAAAGGCTGAGGTTACAGGTGTGCGCCTGGCACCCAGCTTGAAAAAAACCATTAAAGATACTTTATATAGATTTATTTTTGAATTGTCTATATGCATACATGCCATGTGAGTGCAGTACCCACAGAGGCCAGCAGAGGGTGTTGGGTCTCCTGGAGCTAGAGTCACAGGCAGTTGTGAGCCACCATGTGAGTGCTAGGAATGGAACCTGGGTCATGGGCAAGAGCAGCCANTACTTCCAACCACTGAGCTGTTTCTCCAGTCCTCTAAAAAGACCCATTTTTCAAAGCAAAGCAGCAGGGAGCCATGTTGNCATCTCATGTAAGAGACACCACCCCAGCACCATTTCTGTGTAGATTCCAGCCAAGCCCTGCAGGTAGACAGATATTCATCATTGCAAACAGAGAATTCTTGTTAGGGTCTGACTTTACAATGTGTGCATTTTCAGTTTTAACTCATGTTGAGATATATGCCCATGTTCAAATAACCTGCATACTCCAGCATAGCAGCCCCTACTGAACATCTATCATGTGCTTACACAACGCTAGAGCCTGATACTTTGATCTATGTACTCACTAGGAGATGTACATGCTCCAATGCCCTCGTGTTTTAAATCGGAGACAGAGAGACTTAGCGTCTTATCCAAGGCCACACAGCTAATTGGCGCAAGCAAAGATTTCAGGCCAGGTCTGTTTGTTTCGAAGTTTGGAATAAAATGGCTGAATGCTGCAGGGAACAGAGAAGAGAAGTTGGCACTGTTGCAGGACATTTCCAAAAAGGGTTCTAGGCAATGTATNACACAGGTCTGCCAGTGCACTGGAGTGGGTGGACATTTCCTCCTACACCCACATTTTTCCCACAACCCTCGCCTGCCAGCTCCAGAGGGCCCTGCCTTGCATAGCAGCACCCTCAGGAAACCCAAGTCTTAAGGACAGGAGCTGACACCTAAGCCCTGGGGGGGTGAAATGCCTCTCAGGTGTGCCCAGCCCAGGCTCCCCGATCTTGACAGCTCGAGCCTGGCTTCCTCCTCTGCAAACCCTGTGACCCTAGCCAGTGCTCCCCTCTCTAACTGGGACTCAACTAGTGGNGTAAAGGCCAGACATGCCTTCTGGGCGGCCCATATAGAGGAACGGGTTGGAATCTGAGGGAGAAAAGATTTTGGGACCTGGATAGGCATTAAGAGTTAAGAATGGTGCCCAGAGCAAACAGCAAGGCAGGAGCTGGTATATATAGGACCTTGAGGGCCATGGCAGAGCTGTGGTGGTGGGAAGGGTTTGAGGAGGGCTGGTGAATCCGTTATTGCCGCAGGGGTGACTGCAAGGTCCTGCCTACAGATGCCCTTTGTCAGCATCTCAGAGCTGGCCACCTTCCTCTTCCGGTTCACTGGAAGCCTCTCTCTTGCCGTTTGCTTGGGCTTGACTGTAGTTTGGAGGCTGTGGTTCAATAGTTTGTATCTTCACACAAACTTCCTCTGAGCCTTAGATTCCCCTGCTGACGGCACTGAGCTGACTCACTTCTAGACTGTACTCACTCCCTTCGGCAGTGCCTCCTTGGGTAGTCATGCCCATCAGTCAAGGATGAGGCCTCTGTCCTTTTCTCCTGGGTCCACAGTCCCAAAGAACATATCTGTCATAACCCGTGTGATACCCTTTTGTGAACATTGCCATTTTTGCATGTCAAGGTTTCCTGTGCCACAGGTCAAGGATCAGTTCAGCTTCTTGACAGTTCTTCAAGGGATTCTGTCTTCACCTTCCAAGGATGAGCTTTGAAACCCAACCAACTGTATCTCCCCCTCCTTCCTTCTCTGCCTTTTTGGTTTGTTCCATGAGAGTCAGTCTGTAGCCCAGGCTGGCACCTGCCTCAGCCTTCCAAGTGCTCCTCCAAGCAGTGAGGCTCATGTGGAATTAAGATCAGGCAGTGAGAGGCTGGGCAGGAGGGGGGGACCCCTTACAGCTTCCCACATGGGCTTCTGGCTCAGCATTCATGCTGCACACAGTGAGCAAAGTTGCAACCCAGAGCCTGGCTGTGCAGCCTGGGTCTCTGTCAATGACCTTGGGCCCATCTTTGATGTAAAAGTGAGGATAACCCCTGACTAGTTCTGTCTGGGCCTTTGCACACTGTAGAGCTGCATGTTGATAGCTTCCGGCCACATGCCTTTGGTGTCCATTTGGCCACCTGGAGTCCTGCCTCTGGAGTGGCTTCTCCTGGCCCCTCAGCAGTCAGTACAGCTGATGACATTTTTGTATATCCCATTATGGCTAATTTTTTATTTTTTTTATTTTTTTATTTTTTATTTTATTTTATTTTTTTTTTTTACAAGCTGGTTGGTAGAAGCC
>LZPO01034773.1:907512-934241 GCA_001675575.1 Neotoma lepida
GTTCTGAGTTATCTTTAGCTAAATTCATTTCTGAAATCTCGGTACTTAATGTAATTCTGGTAATCCTCTCCACACTGTCACCAACTGGCAGCAGAGTGTCACCCAGAGCTTGAAAGACATGCAGGACCCCACTCTGTCCTACAGGATCGATACTGTTGGACCTCGGCCCATGCTTTTNCAACCCACCAGGGGTTTTCTGAGCTCACCAAGGTTAAGGGCCAATGAAAGCATCTTTCTCCCCTGACATCATTAAGAGACTCCACTGTGTCACCTTCTAGGCACAGGAGCCCTCCCATCACCCTGCACCGTTCTTAGGGTTGGCTTCCAGGGCCATGGTTTTCTGAGTTAATCACTCCTAGTCCCATCTGCTGAGATGTCCATTCTTCCCCATGGGCCTGTTGCCCACGGGCGCTATCAGTGGCGTCCTCACCCCAGAGCAGGGCTCTTCCTGGACCTTGTCCCCTATATCAGTTTCTGTCTAACCATGATACACTTGTGTCAACTGTTTATGGGATATAAATGCATAAGCCATGGTGACTTGTTAGACCTCTTGTGGGTCCTGGAACCAGCTGGCCATCTTCTGTCTTTGCCTTGCGTGTCCCTCCACCAAGCCAGCTCTCCGGCCCCCAGAACTCCACTGAATTTCAGGTCAACCTTAGATTATGGGNTCTTTAGCACAGTTAAGGAAAAGATCTAGTCAAACAGATGAATGGTGTGGCCCAAAGCTCAGGGCACCGTCCTCTGCCTTATGACCAGGAAGCATCCAAGGAGGACAGTCTTGAGCATCAATACCAGAGATTCATCTCAGATCTCCACATGCACCTACACACACACANANANAGAGAGAGGGTCCCTATGGGTGGAGACATACTACTAGGACCAATCTTCCAGAAGGCTGTGTTACTAGCCCTGTGCCCATGGTCTTGCTCTGGCCCATCCTAAGATGGGTGTCTGTGCATACTGGTTCCTGCTAACATGTCTTGGATGGGACAAAGTGGGATGACATATAGCCAAGTCTGAGACCTGCACAAGACCTGTATGCCATGCTTCTCTAGATAATGCAAAGGTGAGCTTGACTGGCCAGCCACCCATCTCCCGAGTGGCATCTCCTGTGCACCCCCAACACACAACCCTGCTCTTTAGGCCCCAGGACAGGGCTCTAGGTTATTGAAAATATTGCCCTCCTGAAGTGCCTGGTGGGCATGGGTAGGTAAGAGANGAGGGTGCTGGGGTCAGAGGGTGACAGGGTTGGGCCCCACAGCACTTCATTGCTTGGGTCTTACAGATGTACATCTCCCTAGGGCACAGCTGAAGGTAGGTGGTTCCTTCACCACCGTGGGGCTTGGTGCAAACTGTTCCNCCCACGCCCACCCAGCAGCATGCCATTGCCTGGCTATCACCTCGGGTTCACTTGAAATTGGAGGCTCAGAACTTCTGGGTTTACTCATCTTGAGAGCTGGGGACAGTTTGGAGCAAAGTACTTTTCTCAGAAGCTCTGAGCCTTGCATGTAAGTTGTCTGGCTGCTGCTGGGGCTAGCTTCCCGAGGTCTCTGGTTTTCAGCACTGAGTGACTCAGAGTTCTATTCCACACGTGGTCAGCCTGAGGCAGTTGGCACNCCTTGGGGGCAGGATGTGATTTGTACTTGTGACCCTCCCCCTCTGAAGGAAGAGGACCCATGTGAGATGGATGTAGGCTGAAAGCCGCCATCTTCTGCATGAGTTCCCATGTTACGAGTAAGGAGGCTGAGAAAATGGGCTCTTTTTCCCCTGTGACTGTGATAGCATGCTGGCTGGGTCTTAGGCGCTACCACNGATGCCTCCAAATCCTGAAGTTAGGTATGGCTGTTGTTACCCTTACAGAGGTGTCATGGGATGATCCCAGTAAAGGACATGGCAGATTTGGACCCCAACAGACTGGCTGTGAACAGTATCTCCCNGTGATGCTTGTCCTGAAGTATGAGCCCCTTCCCTCTTCGTGTGGCCCTGTACTGAGCAGTTATTACCTTCCTGGGAGTGTAATGGCTGAGTAAGATGGACAGCTGTGAAGTGAGGCTGCTAGCTGGAGAGACCTGGAGGCCCCTGAAGATGCCAGGGGCAGAGGAGGGGGAAGATGGGCCTGGATGCACACAGCAGNACCCGTTCTTTGGGTAAACCTTGTCACAGGCTAGCCCTGTGGTCCTGAACTGGCAGTCCCTTAACCTTGATGCCTGCCAGTGAGCATGGCTCAGGACATTATGGAGGAATTACTTGGGCAATTACTCAATTACTCTTGAGACTGTAGCAGTCAGTCAGGCCATGTAACAAGATCTCACAGACATCCATTTCCTCACAGTTCTAGGGCTTGAATGCCCAAGATCAGGGTACCAGTGTGGACAGACAGCTCTGTGATGGGCCCTGCTAGGTTTACAGATAAACCTTTCTGCTACACCTGTAAGAGAGACATAAAACTGTCCCTGGGGCTCTTGAGAAGGCATTGTTCCCTCACGTCAGCGTCATCTGGGATTTTGCGAGTCTNGTGCATGCTAGGGAAGCTCTCGATCCTTTAGCTTCATCCCCAGNCTGTAGGGCCCCATCTTCAAATGCCATCACACAAGGACTAACAGNTCACACTCTGAACTCGGGGATCAGAGAGAATTCAGTCCACAGAAAGTAGTTAGGAGGAGGGTTGGACTGAGTGGACAAAGCAAAGACACATATCCCCTCCATACTGGTCACCCCAGACATCCTCTGAGTCATAAGCACCATGGCTGGGCCAATGGCTCTCATTAGAGGAGACTTGAGAGGGTCTAGGCCTCGTGTGGATCCTGTGGGGCTTCTTTCCAGGCNGGTAATGAATCTGGAATGGGACGGAGGCACGTGTGCCTGGGGTAGTCTTGGGATAAAGGGAAGACTTTAAATGTCCAGAACACAAGAGCAGATATAGTGGCAGGGAGTGCAGCATGCCTGGGTGTCTGTGCCTAGGAGGTGGGCTTACCCTGGCATTGGAAGTATATGGATACATGTGTCAGGCATCCTATGTGNGGGACTAAGCTGTGAGCAAGTGGTGGCACTTATGGCAGGACGTAGAAGTATCTACAAGATGAATTTATGGGAGGGTTGGAAACTACTCAGTGACTTGGTATATGGTGGTAAGGTCTCCTGAAGTCCGGTCAGGAGTCAGGAATTTCATCTACAGTGAGGGGGGACACTATGTGACCTGTGTATGAGGACAGGGGCTGTGGGGGAAGCCTTTTGTACTGCCTCTGTCCCCACCTGCTACTCCAGCAGGAGGGCTCAACTTGCAGGCACACGCAATCTCAGAAGTCAACCCCAATGAGATTCACGGTTTCCCAAACAATTAGCTATTTCTTCATCTCATTTGTGGTCANGGCTGCTCTGTGGGTTTGGATGGCTGTTTCCTGAACTCCAGCTCACAGAATCTTGCATCAGCCTTGATGTTAAGGCAGTGGAGATTGGACAGTGCTTGCTTCACAGCCTGTGTCCTCTTGAGGAGTCTGGGGTGGGCCAAAGCGAGCATGCGGAAGGGTGAGGAAGCCGGCTCNCTGCTTCCTGCTCTGTTCAGCAGCCTTGTTACTGTGCTTGCTGCTGAAGCAGCTGTGTGGTCACTTGATTGACAAGAGAGGTGTTGCTCGGGAGAGATTCTGCTGAGCTGGGCGACAGAACCCTGCCAAGGGGCGAACTCGGCCCAGGTCTTGACTTAACAGAGAGGCTAGGCTACACTTCCTGGCATTTCTTCCTGGGCTTCAAGTCCATGTGCAGACATCTGAACGTGGCGTGTGCTGATGTCCTGGGAGCAGGCTCTTTATGGACCCACTGGAACAGTAGAGCCATCAGACTGAGCAGGCCCTTGACCTGCTTCTGCTTCCCTTTTTGGTTCTACAACTCACAAGCACNCTGCACTTTCTAACANGTGCTGGGATTCTACCCACGTGTGCCTGTGGCCTCAGGAGTCAGGAAGCTGGCTAGACTGCAGATCCTTGACTCTGGTGACTTCTCCAGTGTTCATGGTAACCAGCGTAGCTTAAGCAAATCAGTTCTTGACTGTCTGATCACAGTGCTCATGGCAGAAGTGTAGTGTCCTCAAACGCAGTCAGTTTATACCAGGTGCTCAAACGCAACTGGGATTCATCACTGCTTTGGTTTAAAAATCTGTCAGTTCGGCCAGTAGGTGTGACCAGTGTATTGCTACAGTGTCCGGTTTAAGCTTCCAGCTGTAGCCTTGTAGGAGACCCCCAAATAGGACAGTGAGCCTAGNACCAGTGGCTTTGGGGCATATGTGGAGGGTGCCTTAGCAGCATGGAGCTCTTACACAATGCCTCTTGATGCCCATCTCCAGATTTCCAGGAACTGGCCAGAACCCTCACAGGGGTCCACAGCACTTACTTCCTGTTGGAACACACAGGGAGACAGAATGATAGTCCTAGCCGTCAGAGGGTTCTAGACCCGCCTCTCTTTGTTGGGAAACCATAGGTAGCATTGCTAAGCACAGCTCATGACAGGTGTTCATATGAGAGACCATGTGAGAATTTGCCTGCCACAGTGCTTTTATTCCAGAAGCTTCTAGAGGTAGTCAGCATCCTTACTCAGTGCATCCTAAAGGTCTTTCCAACTTGGGAAACCCTAAATGGGTCCCTGGGGCCGGTTCCTGACTGTTCAGGAGAGGGATGTGGGGTGAAAGGGTTTCCAGCCTCCGNGAGGCAGGGTTGGTTCAAACNCCAAAGGGGCACCTTAGGAACCAGAGCTGGTATGTCAACAGCAGAGAAAGGTTGGTGGGGGCTGTGGGGCTTGGGCCATGTCATGGCAGGGACAAGCCCTCCTTTCACCCTCAGTAACTTGGGATTCCACCAAAGCTGGAGCCAGGTGAGAGGCTGCAGTTGGGGCTGCCCGCATTTCACCAGCAGAGGGAGGAGTAGNTGGAGTCAAGGCCCCAAGTTGAGCTGTAGGCCTCAGATTGAGAGAAGCCCTCCCTCTGGCTTCACGCCTCTGGCTTTCACCAAGAGCAGCTGAGAAACCTCATCACTAACAGGAAGAGGTGCAGCACCTCGGCTCACACAAACAGTGAGGGACACTGCCTTTTTNAGGTACAGACTCCCCTTCTTTGGTACCAGNTTTTGAGTCCATGGAGGCAGGGCAGGCAGGACCTCCGACCACAGCACTAAGTGGTTCAGTGTTCGGGCCTTGAACCCATGTGTGTGACACTACTCTCCCCTCAGGGTCGCTTAGCTTGCTGTTATCGGGACACTCTGAAACCTTTAGCCATGTGGCATTTCTGAGCNGTTTTTCCAGGAGCAGCAAGTGTGTGTGTGTGGTGGTGGTGGTAGGGATCACTGTGCTAACAGGCAGGGACCTAAGCTGGAGGCTGACGCCATGTAAGGGCAGTTTGTCCCTGTTCCAAGACAGACCCAGAAGCATTTGTGTAGAGAGGGAGCATAAGCTGTGAGAAGGTGTCAGCAGATGCTGGGGGTGGCCATCTGATTTCCCACAGTGGGAACAAGGCTGGCCATGTAGCTCAGTTGGTAATGTGCTTGCTTAGCAAGCCCTGGGTTTGACATCACATATACCAGACATGTTGGTACATGCTTGTAATCTCATTGTAGACAGATCAGAAGTTCAAGGCCATCCTTAGCTACATACTGGAAGCTAGCCTAGGATACATATGACACTGTCTCAAAAGAAAAAAAGTAAGTAGAAACAGAAANAGAGTGCATTGGNAATGAGGGGAATCAGGGATTTTGGAGAAGTACCAGCTTTGGGGTCCATGGAGACAGAGGGTCCAGAAACTAGTTTGAGCCATGTAAAATTTGAGCATTATAGTAGACATCCTAACTATGCAGTTAAGGGGTGCTGCCTGAGGTAAAACCCCTAATGTGGCCATTGTTGGGGGTGTTATGTTTTAACACCAGAAGGAATGGCCTGATAACACCTGCTCTGGAGGACACGGAAGGCCAGACAGGGCTGCCTTGGGGCCTCATGCTCCTGGAACACAGGAGAGCAGCCCTCTGTGTCTCTAGAGAGAGTCTAGGAGAGACAGGGTCCCCACATCTTACTGTCACTGAGAGCAGATGGACAACATGGCCCTATAGTCCCAGGTCAGCCTGGACCAAACCCAGCCCGGTGGGAAGTTCAGGCTTGTACATGCTGAGAAGAGCCCCCTCCCTTCGGATGAGGCCCCAGGGAGTCCTGACTATCCTTGAGAGTGGATGCAAGTTCAGACCCCCACCTCCACACCACAAGTCTCAGAGACCCGCAGTTCTTTGCCTCAAAGGACACTCAGACCTACATGTCCCCTCCAGAGGGGACAGGGAAGAGGAGGGCTCTGACAGCTTGAGTGGCAAGAAGCTCACATCGCACCAAGTGGAAGAGAAAAGACAATAGATGGGTTTAAAAAACAATGAGGGGTCTCATTCCTTTCCGGTGTCTTTCATTGCTCCAAGGGGCAAGAGGCTCTGAAGAGAGTTAACTTTGGGGGAACTTTTTAGGAAAGCACGTGACCTCTGAAGTGCTACGTCAGAGTGGATGGGTCCCTCCTGGGATCCCTTTAGGCTCTAGGAAAGCCANCTTTATCTCTGTGACAGCCATAGACACTGGTGAGAGGCCTTCGGGGTTGCTTAGAGACACGCACAGCCCCTCATCTTACTGNTGGATTTTGCCTCAGAGACTACCCCCTCTTTACATAAAGTTCCCCGTCTCAGTGGTACTGACCCCAGTTGTTGGGTTCCTTCAGGCCAGGAAATTAATACAGAATCGGCCTGAAACTCTAGTCCAAGGGTGAAGTTCTTTCCTGGGTTGTGTAGCTAGAAACAAATTCGAAATATGATAGAGTTCAAAGGTAACATTTCCTTTTCTTCTCAAAAATGGTTTTGCACATCTTTTTCAGAGCTGATAGACACACACCTTAGCTGGATACAAAACATATTATGAGACCGAGTGACTGGTCTTTGATCCGAGAAATCAAGGTGAAAGGTAACGGATTCTTCTACTTCTCCCTGGGGTCACCAGCTGTGTTTGCTTACCTTGAGTTCACGGCTCAGTCAGAGAGAATGCACCAACCCNGAGGCCCTCTGCTCCTTGGCCAACTGTCCTTGTAGGATCCCNTTCCTGCTCTCAAGGGCTGGACAGCCCTAAGATTCTCAGGCTGTTAGGTGGGGGTGGATGCAGGGTTTTGCATGCTGTCCTGGGAGACCCTGCACCCTATAGGAGTGGGGGTCCTGTATTAAGTAGAAGCCCTAGGAAGCCAATCAGGAGACCCATGACCAGGAGAGTGTGTGGCTTTCTATAGTACACAAATGTCCTCGCTTGGCTTCCCCCTCTGCATCCAACTTAACTGGCTTTGGCCTCTGGAGCTGCATTAGAAGGGCCNGGTGGCCGAATCAGACTGGAGGGGACAAGCTTGAGAGGCTCTCTGACAATATAGTCCCCATGGGTTAAGGAGGAAGTGACAACTTTCCCATGCCCTTGCCATGTGATCAGCCTGACTTTGCAGCTGGCCCACTGAGCTCTCTGGGACAGTGATTGAGTTGGCATTGTTGGGGTGCTGGGCCATGGCTGGTTTCCCATTTGTTTTGTTAGTGTAAGCAGCCCCCTTACCTCTCAGGCAAGGTCCAGATGCCCTTGGCAGAGTCACACTAAAAATCCCAGTAAAAAAAAACAGTGAGTAAAAGCCATGCCTGCAGTGTCTATAGATGATTTGGCAGCTCAGAACCCCCTCCCCCCACCCACTTCCCCTGAAGACAAGGGATAAAGGCATCCCAATACTACAATGCATCCTTCCTAGGAAGGCCAGGTACTCATCCCATTCAATAATAGGGATTCAAACTTTGCTGTGGTCAAGGGCATTCACTGTACTGGCCACCCACTGCTGAGCATCCACAATGGCCCAGGAATCAGGCTGATAAAAACTGGAAATGTTTTCTGTGGAGAGTGAAGTCCCTTACAAGGCCCAGGGTACATGGTGCTTCTTGGGCCTGGGAACTTGGCAGGAGCCCCAGCTGTCAGCCTCCCTCTGACCCCAGCACTAACTTGGCCCTTGACCTATAGTGGGATTTTGTCCTTTCCACTGAGCCTGTATGGATGGCCTGGCTGTGTTCTAGAAAGTTCTCTAGTGGTCTTAGGTGTCCAGAGCCCAGGAAGAGGTCTGAGAAAAGATGCAAGGACATATCTCCAGAAAGTAAGCCCNATAATTACACCCTCAGGTAACATCTGAGATGTGAGTGACAGGGAAGGCCCAGTCCTTCAGGCCCAGAGCTGGGCCTTGGTTCTAGAGGACTCTCCCTAAGGAGCTTCCCCTACATCAGCAGATGTGATGTCCTCCTGACCTGGGCACAGCAGAGGAGCCAGGGTGAGGGGCATTCCAGGCCTGTCCTGGCTGCAGGAGGGGGACCTCTGGCTACAGTTTTGCCAGACGGTAGAAAACAGCTGAGGTTTGGAGAGAAGCAGTGAGGCCTCTCTGCCCCTTCCTGTAGTTGCCATTCTGGGGTCAGCAGCTAAGGTGGGTGGGCTGTAGGAAGAACCTCCAGAGTCCCTTGCCTAAGGAATCCCCAGGAGAGTCGGTTTTAGCCACTAGAACATTACCACTAAACCAAGACCAATTCTTTTTTTTTTTTTTTTTTTTTTTTTTTTTTTTTGGTTTTTCGAGACAGGGTTTCCCTGTGTAGCTTTGGCGCCTTTCCTGGAACTCACTCAGTAGCCCAGGCTGGCCTCGAACTCACAAAGATCCACCTGCCTCTGCCTCCCGAGTGCTGGGATTAAAGGCGTGCGCCACCACCACCCGCCCAGACCAATTCTTAAGTAATACTAGTTGAGGTTCTGGCTTCTCCAGATTGATGAACCCCAAAGCAGGGAAAGAAAATACCCCACTCTTTTCCCTCTCTGCCATTGGCACACTATGGTGGTTAGGCTTTATCTGGCCCCTATCCTGTTTTGTCGATCAAGTTTTATTGATGTTGATTTGCCTATATAGTTGAGAGAGGCCTCAGCACCCAGAAATTTGAAAATAGTACCTAGCCCTTTACCAAAAGGGCCTGTTGGTCCCTGGCATGGCCCTTTCAATATTGTCTGTAGTCATTTTTATTGATCCATATTCTTAGAGCTATAGTACCTCTCGTATATGAATGATTGTCTCGGATAATGAAAGATGCTATAATTTTGATGCATTTAAAATCTGTCCATCTTCTGTTTCCTGGTGGCAGCCTTAGGGGTCACATTGAAGTTAGAGACACATTCCTCCTCAGTCCTGTGGTTAGCAGCACTGTGGTGGCCTATCCCTCACCCCTGTCCTGTTCTTAGAATGTGGTGCTTCTGGCGGACCACCTGCTTCAAACCTGCCCACTATAACTCAGAAACTATCTGACCTTTTCCTGCACAAAACACAGTGAGGATTCTGGGTCTCCACAAACAAAAAGGGGTGACTACTGAACCTCACAGAACAGTTTCTTGGCCAGCACCGAGGCTGCAGATTGAGTTGATTCTGGGCTGGATTACAATCTAAATCTAAATCTAAACCCCGCTGCCTGCTGTGGCAAGAGACCGCCAGTCTCTACCATCTATCAACGGCGTAGTCATGTTACTGGGGCTGAGATGGGAATTATCCCACCATCCTTAGAAAATCTGCATGATTCATTCTTTTGTAGATAAAATTTCTAGGCCAGTATAGCCACCCAAAACACCAACTGTGCATACAGTCCTACACGGCACAATCTGTGAGACTTATGGATTCCACAGTGACTTCTGGGGTGTGTGTGTGTGAGGGTAGGAATAGGTACTGCTGGAACAAAGGCAGACAGGAAGTTAGATTTGGAAGTGGGTGAGGCTATGTGGAGACTCATGGACNAAGGTGCGAAGAGAAGCTGGCAGAGAGGAGATATCTGGAGAAACTATGGGATGAATNAAGATGGGGGTCAGACTCAGACATCTGAGTCACCCTTGGGAGCCATATCCAGCTCTGACATGGAACCTGAAGTGTCTAGCCCTTTCTAAGATCTGTGTCCCCATGTCACTNGTACTTCCTAAGTCTGGGGCACAGGATACAGCCANGCATGTGAGCACACACAGCAGTATCGAGTTGCCAGGAAGAGACGGTACAGGCGAGTCAGCACATCCAGCCGTAGGAACTTATGTCCGAGCTGTGGCTGACACAGGCAGAAGACACAAACCTTAGAAGAGGCAGGGATGGCATCAGCCTGGTGGGGGACAGAGAGGACCAGAGGCTTGCTGGTGGCATGAATTGGAAGGTGGGAGTCAGGGCCATGCATGCTTAAAGAATGGTGGGAAGTGAGGTCACACAGGGACAGATCGAAGAGTCCTCAAGGGGNACTTGGGAAAGCAGGTGGGGGATTGGCCCAGAGCAGGAGTTTGAGGTATAGGAGAATTTAATCATGATGAAAGAGAGAGAAAGATGGACAGAAGAGAGAGGAGGAAGAAGGTAGTGATGGGGCTGAGTTGGACTCTCCTTCCTAATGGGGAAAGATAAAGGGCAGATAGTCATAGTAGACATGGACTCCATTCAAAGGGNAGCAGGCTGTCCCCTACCCTAGTGACCTGCCAGGGGACACCTGGATGGAGAGGTTGAGCAGAGTCCCTCAGAAGTTGGAGCCCAAGTTTTAGCCTGACACAGAACAAAGAAATTGCCATCATCTGGTTGGTATATGTTCTAGAACTTTCTCCCCTGCAGCCAGGGGTACAAATAGGAGTTCAGAGAGAAAAGCCACTACCACAGAGGTTGCTGGATGTGGTTCAACCTGATAGCAGCCTCACCTACCAGCCCCCAATGTAAAGGTCTGAAATGGGAATCACTGACTGAATATTCCACATGTGGTTGGAAGGTAATTTCCAGCTAGTAGGAAACACTGCCCCTCAAGAGAGGGCAATGCCACCTCTCTGGCTGTCGAGAGGTCACCNAGCCTCCCAGGCCTGCACTCCTCAGAGGGAGCTGACCCTGTGGGAGGGCCTGTGGTGCCCAAAGCAGTATCTATTAGCTATTTTTTAGCAAACCTGGGCTGTGGGGTATTTCCAAGAGGGGTTGACCACTCTTACTCCAGAGGCCGAGCAAACAAGGAAGGCCGCTAGGATCCTGACTTTGAGAAACCTCACAGAAGCTGCCAGTCCCTGCCCCTCTGCAGTTAGCTTCCCTTCCATCCCCGAGTGCTGGCAGCTCACTGGGCCCTGGCAGTGCTGCGGCATCAGAACCAGGATTGGCATCCTTCCTTCAGTTTCCCATTTTTAGGCCCCAGAGAGTAAGCTGGTACCTGGGACACCAAACTACAGTACCTGCACACGTGGTCCCAGTCAGCTGATCGGATGAGTCCAGCCCCGGAGGCCTCATTAACAAAGCTATTTACCAACTCGGAAGTGTTTGTTCCTGTGGGGCTCCAGGGCTCATTCTTAAGCATACCCGACATCTAGTGCTCTGTTCTGCAAGCCCGTGCATATTCTGTCCTGGGCACTGTGGTCCCTGGCTTGATGATGTACCCATGCTCACAGCACTAGGAAACAGTAAGATTTTTGGACCTGGTTTATAGGTTGAGAAACTGAGGCATAGTATGGTTAGATCAGTAAAGGCAGGCTCACAATCAAGTCACATCAGAAGTGGTATTCTGACCCCGACTCTGACTCCAACACATACCTGAGGAACACTCANCTGAGCCCACCCTTCCCATGCAAAGCACTGAGGGTACACCAGCATGCTCCTGACAGTGACCGCTAACAGCTATCGAACGCCATGCACCAGGCTCAGTGCTGTTACTTATCCCCATGGTTGGTATCCTCACAGCAGCTTTTAGAAGTCCACTCCCAGTGGTGCATGCCTATGATCCCAGCACCTTGGAGACAGAGACAGGAGGATTGCCTATCAGTTCAAGGCTAGCCTGGTCTACATCATAAGTGCCTAGACTACATGACAAGACCCCATCTCAAAAAAATTTTTTACGCAAAAACAGCCAGTGAGATGGCTCAGTGGGCAAAGGTACTTGGTGCCAAGCTCGACCTGAATTATCTTTGAGACCCACATGGTGGAAGGAGAGGACAGACTTCTGCAGGTTGTCCTCTGACCTCCACTTACATGCCATGACACACCTTTACCTCACCCCCAACATACGTGCTGAATGTAAGAGAACAGAGCAATTCTAAAGGGAATATACTACCGTGATTCCCACCCTAGAGATAGGAAGCCTGAGTAGCAGGCCAGTTGAGTCACATGGCCAGTTTGGCTCAGAGACAAACATGGATTAACCCATTCTTTAAAACTGTACCTATCCCCATCNCTGTTGACATGGGGTCACAGACTCATCCAGGCAGGGGCCTCCCAGGAAAAAGCACCCCAGACCGCAGAGAGCCTGGAATGGGGAAGGTCTCCACAGCTTCTCTGCCCTCTACGCTGTTTCCATCTCTAACACTCAGAAAATAGCTCAGATGAGAAACTAAGGAGGCTGTGGGGAGAAAACTCCTACCCACCCTGGGATCAGTTGACAAAATGCTGCCAAGGATGTACACTTGCTTTGGGACTGGCTCTGCAGCCCCGTGTGTGCTGGTGATGAGAGCAGCTGGTCTCTGGGGATGCTAAGGGAAGCCTGTGGCCAGATCCTGTGTGTTAGGGTCTCCTACCCCATCCCAGTAACTCACACCTCAGGTGAGCTGCCCGGTTGGCACAGGCCAAATAGCTTCTCCATGCCAGGGACTGGTGTCACACCAACAGTTCCTGTTGGAACCACAAACTTACAGGGAAGGTGACTGGCTCCCAANCCCCTCTGAGGACCCCCTCCACTCCTGGAGCCTTGAAACACAATCCTTGACTCTGGTGGAATACATTATCCTGTGAGCAGTCAGCTGAGGGAACTTGGGCAGGGGTAGTGACATAGGAAGGCATTTATGTTGAAAGGGTTAAAGGACTGCCCCAAGAAAACACACAGAGTGGCATCTAACCGGATGCCTGGTTTGGGTGACATCTCANGTGTCTTTTTAAATTCTCTCTCCCTTTTTAGTTAACGAAATCATCAGGAAGGAGTTTTCAGGGCCTCCCCCGCGAAGTCAGACCTAGAAACAGCAAGACACCTTCCACCTTGGACCCCTTCTGTCTCCCTCTGCCTTCTCTGACTGGAACACTGTGTGGGCTGGTGTCAGAGCCTGCCGCCTCTCAAAGCTCATCTCAACTGATGTCCATGGTGACTGGATTTTCACCAGAAAAAGCAACTGCCTGCTGACCAAAGCCCCATTCGCAAGCAACTCACCAGGACGCTGAGCTTGCCTGAGACCTGGAGGCTGGGCTGGAGAGAGAACTGGGAACTTTGATACAGCCCCAGCCCACAGACATGGCTCCTATCTCTCCTGAAGGGTGTTTAGACAGAGCAACCAAAAGAACACAGCCCAAGAGTCCAACTTTTGGGCTTGAGAACTCCAGATCTCTACAGGAGCCCAAANTGGACCATCATCTCTGCCCCAGCCGGGCCATAGCAGAGCTTTAGTTTGAATTTTCTTTCCAAAGACNAACTGCCTTGCCCTGACAGGACCACCTGTTCCAACTTCTCAGCCTTAAGTTATAACACATGTACATGTTTGCCAGCTTCTTGGGCTTTGTTATGTTTTCCTCTGCTTCAAAGAGCCAACTAAGGTGTCCGCAGGCTGGACCCTCTCAGCCAGCTACTCCCTAACCCTGCTGCCTGCACCAGACCTCGGGGGGGATCCAGCCCAGGCTTCCTGTTGAGAACAACACTTCCAAAGGCTCCTCCCTCTCCACCCTCCTCCCAGACAGAGCCTCCTCCACCCAGGAGCTGGGAGAACCTTCTGGGTCCTTGCATTGACTGTTACAGAGCTAAAGCCACCTAACCCAATCAAAACCTGCAGGTGTTTGTCATGACTGCCACCAAATAGAACAAAGGGGCTCAAATAGCCCCCTAAACTCAAAGCAGGAAAGCAATGGCATAGCCCCATTGTTCTGGTTTTTACCTGGATGCATTTAAAGTCGCTATAGAATCCAAAGCATTTGCACGTGTAACTCAGGCAGATCTGCCCTAGCCTGTGCCTTAGTGTGATCAAGCCCTGCTTGGCCAGGTTGTGTGTCCTGTGGCATTCTCCACACTCTCACACACCACGGTCCTCCACAGTCTTCCTCCCCTGGGCAGTTTGTTTNTTATTTTTCTTTCCAGCAGAGCTCTCTTAGTCATGAACAAGATAGTTTTCAACGCTTGTACACGTTGGGCAGGCATGTCAAGTGACTTCCTCAGCTCCGTCTGCTAGGCAGAGGGCCCAAGTAGCAAGCCACAGTGGCTAAATACCCATCATGTGTTTCTTACATTCTGGCTTTGTCAAGGCCATCCTTTGTCAAGGTAAATCTTCTTAGGAGCTGGGCCAGCTATNGCTAGCTCTCCAGNCAGAGCCCCCATGCCCAGGGTTCAGCTTGAGCATGAAGTGTGACTTCTTGGCTAATATTGAGTATTTCTTTCCCCTAGCAGCAGCACCTGGCTTCCCTCCACCCATCCCAAGCATAGAGCTGAGCAGAATTCTCTTTTGAACCCAGAATGTTCACAAAAGATGTTAAGCACTAAGCCTCTGATTCTAAGTACTTCCTACTAAACAAAGCAAGCCTCCCTGCTGGCCCTTCACTGGAGCAATACCGACCGACTCCCTGGGGAAGGGTGACAAGGGTTTTTTGGTGAGAGATCGGTTCTCACTTGCCCTGGCTGGGAGCCACTTTTTGCACATGAGGAATCAGGCCCTTCCTCGGATTATCTCAATGTTTTACCCAAGTGCCTTCCTGCAATTGTAATGAGTAGTTCAGTTGCATTGTCTACAGGGTGAAAAAGGGCTAACTCATTTCCCATTAATCTTCTAACCATGTCAGCAAGAGGGTTTCCCGTAGTTCAGACCTTCGTGTGTGTGTGTGTGTGTGTGTGTGCAAGAGGGTTTCCCGTAGTTCAGACCTTCATGTGTGTATGTATGTGTGTGCAAGAGGGTTTCCCATAGCTCAGACCTTCGTGTATGTATGTGTGTGTGTGCAAATGTGTGTGTGTGCAAGAGGGTTTCCCGTAGTTCAGACCTTTGTGTGTGTGCGTATGTGTGTGTGTGTGCAAGAGGGTTTCCTGTAGTTCAGATCTTTGTGTATGTGTGTACACACGCCCTAGCACATGCCCTTCCCTTTAGACCAACTTAGCTGGATAGTCTTAAGAAACCGTCTCATAAACAAGTAGACCAGAAAGCCAAGGAGAGAAAGTAGCATTTGTTTCCAGACAGGCCAGAGAAAGTANGAGCAGCAGACAGCTATCAAGGAGGTTTGGTCAGTCACAGACGCTAGGAGGAAACGTCGCTGGGAGCGATTGCTTCTAAACCATTTTCAGAATGGGAAGATGCAGTCTGATCTAAGTCAATGAGAAAAAGATGCCCAAGTAGTGAAGGTGGGTGTGTCGAATGTGGGTCAGAAGAATCGGAGCCGAAATGTGTCCTTGTTAAATCCATGGTGANGTTGGTGTGGCACTCTGACAGTTCCATCTTGCTGAATGTGGTACTTAACTCTTCAAAGTCCGCACATCTTCCTGATTGTACAAAGACAGCTGCTGGGAGTCTATATATCCACCCAGATCTGTATGGTATTAAATTTTATTTTCTTACCTGGATTTTGATGCTTTTTATCTGCTCTCAAAAATAGCTCATCTCTGTTGGAGTTAGAACATATTTATAAATGGTCAGGTGTCTTTTTAAGTTTTTTTTTTTAAACATATACATCTTGATTTTCTGTAAGAGAGATGGTGTATTCTTGAATGTTTTTCATTCCAGAAAAACAAATCCAAAGACTTGTCTTGGGTCACTGTCAGGACCTTAGGGCAGGAAGGTGGGGAGGTGGAAGGAAAAAGCATCTTTTTCTTGCTCGAGAAAGATATGTACTCCTCCAGCCTCAAGCCTGGGTCGTCCCTGAGAATTGCACACAGAGGGTTTGGTTGGTAGTTTTGATTTAAAGCCACAGAACCCTGTCTTTTCATGGACTGACAAGATCCTGCAGGCTAATAGTGACAGAACCAACCACATGGAATCCTCACAGGTGACCCCATGGGCAGCATCCAAAGGTCACCCACCTTTTGTCCAGCACATTGGAGCCATGGACAGAGTGAGCTGGTTCCTCCCGAGACCTGGGATAGCTTGTTCACAACCAGTAGTCTGGTCATCTGTCATCCATCACCACAGGTGGCACCGTCACACAGAGAGGTCAGAAGCAATGTGTTTTGCTTGTCACTCAGAACCAAAGGGAGGCTGAGTTGGTCTGTTTTTGCACCACAGTGCTCAGCATTGACAGACTGTGGGGGAGTTATTTAACAACCATCCGGAGAAGACACAGGGGTGGCCAAGTTAGGAGGAGCATTCCTGAACTCTTTGCTGGAAAGACAACCCTGAGGAACCTGACACAGCCTCACCACTGGCATCTCCCAACCTTGGGCATCAAGCTTCATGGACCCAAGCCAGCCAGCTGAAGAGCGAGAGATTTTCCTGCAACCCAGCCAGCTGCTAAAATGAGGCAACCTTACCTTCACCTATGACCAATTTACCCGTGCCTTGACATTCAGCCACCATCCTTGTCTTAACCCAGATTGTTTACAGCTGACTCTAGTGATGGGCAANAGCAGTGCTTCCTTGAGCAGGCCCCTCTGAGATCACAGGGGGGTCCTAGGAGTCAAAGGGTTAATGCCGTCTCCATGCAGCCCCTGGGGCAGATGGGAATGCATTNCCCTGCCCTTTCAGCCTTTAGATGGGCTGGGTGCAGATGGTGCTGTTGCCATGTGACTAGGAGCCCCAGCACTCTGGTTGGCCAGAGCATTCTGTGGGAGCATCCCCGACATCAGAGGACCCTTGTTCCCCTGTCACCTCTCAGCCCTCACAGGGAGTCTCACAATCCTCCAGCTCCTAGAGGTTGCCCCAGTGATGCCTGAAGACCAGGGTTTGGGAAAATCCCGACTGTCTTGAGGAGTCGGAATATATCGCATTCCTATGCAAAATGATCTTAATCTTCAGTTTCATGTAGTTTATTTTTGCTATATGTAAAGTATTTTTATACGGCTTGTATGATGACAGCTTAGCAATAAAACAGTTGAGAGCAACTTTTTCCCGGGTGTGTCTGCTTCTCTGGGAGGTGGGGTTGGAGCAGCCTTAAAAGTGGGGTTCAGATAGCAAGGAAGGTTGTTTGTGCACAAAGCATATCAGCTCAGGAGGAAGCTGCTGTCCACTTACCCAAGGTGACAAAGCCACAAGGTCAACCCAGATCTGCCCCATCCTCTACCCAAGGCTCTGCTGAAATCTGCCTCCTGGTCCTCTTTTTGGGGTAACAGGCAGGAAGAGACTTATGAATCAGCCTTAGGCCAACTTCCAGGAAATCTCAGAGTGCCTGAAGTCGGTTGTAAACAGTGGAACGAGGGTTGGGGGCCTTCTGTCTGAGCATCTAACAAATTACCAGAGAGGAGAGGAGGGACCTTTTATCAAACCTGAAAACCTATTCCAGAAAGTCCCAGGACTTCTATCTGCCTTCTTCCTCACAACAGCTTTTCTCCCTCAGAGTTAAAGCACCCAAGAGAGGTAAAAGGAATTGCCATTTCTTAAATCTCAATATTAAACGTCTTCTACCCTTAAGAGCTTTGCTCTAAAGTCCTGGGGCCTGTGCCTCAGAGACTCACTCTACCCAACCATGATCTGCCCTTGGGATGGTCTAGACTCCATCCCTACTCCTTCGTACAACCAGCAGGACCACGTGGACAGGTGTCCCCAGCCCTGACAGGAACTTGCATGGGTCCTTGTGGCTGTAAACACCCACGATGAAAGGCTTCAGGCCCCTCTGGTGGCTTGGATCAGAAGCCCCAAGGAGTCCCACAACCTCGAGGGTCCAGATTCCTGAAGTTTCCTGGTGAGCACATGGCTCCAGGTAGCTGGTGTGGATTCCACTTTNGTGGGACCCTCTAAGGCAGGATCTACAGGATACCCTTAAATGCACTCTTGGGAATGACTCACGTGGCTTGAATTAGGAAACCCCCACCTCCACACCACACAACCAGTATGTGCCCAGCACTACACACCCTAAGCTAACTGTCCCCTTTATGANGTTTGCTGTGACTCTGAGCAGCTATTTTTCTTTTCCTCACTTCTGAAGCCCTTCCATGCCTTTCCTGAAGGTTAGCAGCAGCAGCCAAAGACAGGACAAGACTATACACCCATTCAAAGTTGACCTGTCTTCTACATCTCTGAATGAGAAGGGAGAACATAGCCAGAGGCAGGGACATCTGGGAGAGTCCAGAGTGGACATGATTTTGAGCTGGGCCATGCAAGGAGAGGGGAGAAGGGAGAGCCAGAACAAGAGGCCAGGATTGTAAAGGATAGACCAAAAAGGGCCAGGTAACCAAAATGGCTGGATTATATAGGNAAGAGCAGTTGGGGAATGGGCAGCCCAGCCCCTGGGCTGGAGAAGTTGAGGGTAGGGGACAGAATATGCCAGTCGCACCCTGTAACATGTGGGGACTGAAGGATGCTGGGAGAACCTGGTGGCCAAGTCCTCCCAGTTTGATATGTTAAATAGGCACCTCAGCCACTTCTCCTGGGTTTGAGACCTAACAATCCCCATGCAAACTTCACTTGGTAAGCATCAACTTGACCCATTCCTCCACTTCTCCTGATGCAAAGTGCCAACAATAGTTGCCACCTCCCAGGTATCGGGAACTTGATAGATACTGGCTTATATTTGCTATCGGTTCCCTGTAGCATCACCGAACAGACTTCGGGCTTCAGTGTTGAGCTCCTGCTAGGACCTCATCTACTGTGAGGTCCGGAAAAACGTAATAGAGGTTTGGGTTTTCTTTTTAACTAGACCATAAGAACCAGAAATGAGTCTATCCACTTTTCAAAAATCCCCAAATATAAAGTACACACTAGAACACACTGGGGTGACGGCAGTCTGCAGCCGGGTGCAGTTTTACAGTAGGGGGAAGCACAACTCTGGGTTGGTAACAAGCGNGGACTTAAGAAAACTTAGGGCAGAAAGTAGGACAGACACCAGCGCAGCCTCTTTGGGGTCATAAAGCAGAAGGAAGCAGAGCCAGGCTTGAGTCTCGAGAACCGCAGAATCATTAGTAAAGGAAAGTGAAGGCCACAGCCCGGGGGAGGCAGAGGGGACTGGTCTGTAACCCTCATGACATTTTGTGGTACAAACATGAATAAGCTGAGACAAAACTTTCCTCCCAGAAGGCCACTCTCTCAGCTCACCTGCCCCCCACCTCCTGGTAACGCTCGGAAGTGGAGATGTGTGTATATGGCCCCACCTAGAGAGACTGCCAAAGAGGCTGCCCTGTCCCAGCCTCTCCAAGAATGCCTTCTTCCTGCAAATTCTATACTCTGAAATTGCACAGTGCATCATGGTGATCAGAAGAACTGCTGAGGCCATCCTATCCGGTCCATAGCTAGATTTCTGGGAGGGACGGCAAACCACAGCCTCTATGACAAATTTGCCAAGTTCCCTCAAGGGCCCACCAGGANCAGAATAGGCCCACAAGATTCTGTTGCGTGGCCTTTGCTCCTAATGAAACAGGCCACACAAGGCCAGGCTTCCCAGGACCACCTTGGACAGGGCTGCACAGACCCCTTTCACAGATTCCAGATGTTGGTACATCTGCGTGACTTCACTGTGCCAACCGCAAGGCATTTCTAGTTAACATGCCCGAGATTCCCCGATTCCCAGTCTCCACCCCTCCCTTCCCCACCAGCCTGCAGCAACACCATCTAGGCAGTTGCTTAAGGTACAATGTGGCAGTCACTCTGANTCCTCCACAGCCCCATTTCCCACGCATCAGCAAGTTCTGTGATCTGTCTCTGAAGTGTTTGTCACCTTCTCCCTTTGTGCCCATCCCATCGGCCTTCTTCCCTCATCTGCCTGGATGACAGGGTGGCTCCTTGAGTTCCCGTGACATTTCCCACCCACCCTGCACACAGCAGAGTCAGACTAAGTCACCTCATACCCCATCCTGCCCCTAGGCAAAGCACTTCAGAGGCTCTCAGCATTTAGATCTGAATTCCAGGCAACATGCTCAGCCACCTTCCCTGCCTCCCATCCCCACGCACACAGCTTTTCTCCCTTGCTCTCAGACCATATCATCTCCCAATTTCATTCCTGCTTTCTTAGTGCTAGAAGTACTCACCTCCTAATTCTGGAATTGATTATGAAGACCTGGTTCTTCCTGCCTACCAGGTACCATGTGAAGCCCACCATGCTGAGCCCACTGTGCATAGAAACTACTGGTGTCGACTGTTTCACCTTGTGGGTCCCAGGAGAGAAGGACAATGCTTGCCTTGGCTCAGGGCTATATCCACAAGCCCAGCACACAGTAGGACCTTGGGAGATGGGGTGTGTGAATGAACAGACACAACCAGCTTTGACAGGCACAAGAGGCAGACAGCCACAGGAAAATTAATCACTTCCTAGTAGTTAACCCATTTTTTCAAAACCAAACAGTGGACTCAAGAGAGACCTTCTCCCAGCCCCATGGAGCTTGGTGTATTCATTTCTGGTTACACAGTGGTTGTTTTCTGGCAAGAGCCAGCTCCCTTCACTGCAGAAAGCAGTAACGACATGACTCCCTCGGGGCCACAAGCTACCAAGCTGTCATCTGCTCCCGGCAGCCTGCAGTCACCTGTGGCCCTCCTGCCTGTAAAGCTCTCTCTGCCGTAGCTCAATGGCTCCTAGGGGACAGGTAAATGAAGGGCGGGCAGCCAGTTGCTGTTTACTAGACAAATGTGAAACTGGAACTTCCCCAAGGAGGAGAAAGAAGGTCAGAGAGGAGACTGCTGTGGGGACTCCACAGCGCCCACTGCAGGCCACAGGAGAACAAGGCACACGGCCGCAAAACCTCCAGGGCCTCCCAGCTACCCAGGCTCTCACTCATCCTCCACATACTGCCAATGGTCCCCATGGCCTCTGAGTACCACAGGGTCTTCTGCAGGACCCCTGCCCTTCCTGAGGCCCAACCTGCCAAGACTAGGTTGGGATGTCCTTTAAGAGCCAAAATGTGAGATCCTGGATGTCGTGGCCTTCCATCTCCCAAGGCTCACAGCCTCACCCTGTTTCTTTGCTTTTTATTCTATTCATAGNGGGCGATCAAGTTCCCCTCTCTGGCTTCATGAGTCCCTTAGACCTCACTANCTGTGCCTCTCCTCTCCTNAAATGCTGCCTTTTCTCTACCGCCTCATACAGCCCATGGTAAACAAGACCACACTCTCCTCTCTGTGACTGAGGCCCACCAGCTCCCAAGCCCACCCCCCATGCCCATTCCCATCCTTACAGACCCCAGGGACAATTGTAGGAAACTTGGTACTTAAAGCATCAGAAATTTACCGTCATGCAGGTCTAGAGATCAAAAGTCCAAAGTGGGGTTCACGAGGATGGTCAGCAGATTGGGGTCCTCCTGGAGCCTCCAGGGAGGACTCTTTCCTGCTTTTTCCAACATCTCAGGAATATTACAGCTGCCCTCAGGGCAGGGATCCCAGTCTACTCCATCTTCTAAGCCAGCACTGCACCTCGATAGCTGGTCCTCACAGAACTTCCTTTGCTGATATGGTCTTATTATCACACAAGGCACACCTAGGCAGCCTGGGTCACACAGGGCACACCTGGGCAGCCTGGGTCACACAGGGCATACCTGGGGCAGCTTAGGTACCATCCCCAACTCACCTGGGATCAGTAATCACACTACCCCTTGATATGAAAGGTGGCAGATCCACAGGTTTCAGGGACTATGGGGGATATCTTTGGGCAGGGGGAGTGGTCTCTGCCAGCTCAGAGTGGTCCAGGGTTGCTGGGGCGCTGAGGGGTGGTTGTCTCCTATTCCTTTCTGGACTGCAGGCTGTTCTCACTAGGCTACTGTTATTTTCCTAGTGATTCTCACATGGGTCCTTCCTCCAGCTCTGTCCTTGCTTGATGCTTGGCGATTCCATCATCAGAGGGGTCCCTCCCACACCTTGGCGATTCCATCATCAGAGGGGTCCCTCCCACACCCTGACTCTCCACTCCTCATCTTCCCCTTACCCAGAATGCCAATGCTCTGACATCAGCCAGAAGACTACACAGGGGTCTCCCAATTCAGTGTGCACTGCAGTCACCTTGAAGTCTTCATAGGCTACTACCCATAGGATACTACTTCATAGGATACTTTCTGATGTCAGCAGAAAGTCTGGGGGGGGATTTTTGTGTCCAACAAGGTCCCGGGTGACATCCTAAATGCATGGGCACTGACCTCAGGCTGCTGTCTTCTCCATTTGGAGCTCCACCTCTTGATAGTGTCCTCTTCACCATCCGAATCCAGTCACCACACACCCCTGGGGCCCGTGATGCTCTGACCCTCCACCATTCTGACCCCACTGCTTCCCTGAACTTCTATGTCTCCCAGAAGAAACTGCAGGCTTCCGAGTTGTCACAGGACCCCCACTGCTTAAATCTCCCAGTGCACTGCCCCTTCTGCCCGAATCCCTGGGAAGCGTCAACCTGGGAACTCCAGTCCATGCTGCAAAACTCCAGACCACTCCTCCTTGCCCTCTGCTCTGGAGTCTTCTGGAGGCTCTCCCCTCCCCTCCCCAACCTCACTGCACCCCACCCTCTCCTGGTCACCATCTTGTATCCTATCTACAAGGAACATGTCTGCCTCATGAGCTACCTCCCACAACCCTCCCAGTGACTCTTCTCTTCCCCAACCCTCTCACCTCCTCAGAGGACAAGCAAGCAGCTACTTCTGCCTTCAAAAGCAGTACAGGTTGTAATCCCCTTAATTGCCTTGCTGTCTTCGTGCAAAACACCACATGCTCCGGGGCCTCACCTCTTATTCCTTTTTCTTTTTTTCTTTTTCTTTTTGATCTAGTGTCTCGTAGCCCAGGCTGGCCTCAAACTCACTATGTAGCCAAGGATGGATCCTTTTGCTTTCAGTTCTGGGATTGTAGGTAGGTAGCACCACAACTGTTTACACAGTACCAGGGAGCAAACTCGGGGCATGCATGCTAGGCAAGCACTTTACCAGCTGAGCTTCAGCTCCAGCCCCAGACTCTCCAACGGTTGCACAAAGATTAATATTTGATTGGATTGGCTGTCTCACCACACACATGGATGTTTAAGGGAACAAGTTTGAGGATCAATTGCCTTTGGAAGGAATGAGCTCAAAGCAGCTCCCTGACCCCCAGGCAGGACTTCTCAGACTGCTTAAGATACTGATGACCACAAAGGAGAGACAGGGGGAGGGGCGTAAGAGCAAAATACAATGACATGCATGGGTGGAAAATGCTGTAACGAAACCCATTACTTTATATGTTTACTTAAAAAAAAATTAACAGCAGAGATAGCCTCACCCAGGGTGCTTGATCTATGTGACCGTTTGGAGAAGGATGTGTTCAGGACTACTGTTGGAGACACCACGCTTTGTAATGTCAAACCAGATCACATGCTGTCACAGAGGACCAGCATGCTTCGAGCCACAGCCCCATTGACAGGTCTGGACTGACCCACAGTTTGTAAGGGAAGCACAGTCAGGCTCACCAGTAACCCCGCCTCCTGAACGCCCCTGCTGTAACCCAGAGTCTTGCATTCACAGCCACAGATCATTCTTACCTTGAGGGTTCCGAGGTCTGGAGTGCCCATCCTGTCATGAGTTCAGTCGGGAGGGTATGGCTGTCTCTTGGGTGTGTGTGGGGGGAGCAGGGGGATGCTACTGTGCCCCATAAGTCCTCCACTTAACCCCCTTTGGCCCTGCTGACAGTGTCCTCACACTGGCTCTGGGAAGACGTAGGCAGCGGANCCACTTGGTAGGAAAGAGGCTGGAAGGTGAGCCATCACCTGGCCACAATCCACTAGCTAGTGAGATATAAATAAAAGCAGAACTTGGCATATCCACCTGTGTGCATCACGAGGCCTCGCGCTTAGCCTTCCCAGGGGCCCCATCACCCACTAGGGCCATCTCTCCCCTGTAGTCTTACCGCCCTGCTAATTCACTCAGAACACCTGGGGCAGTCCAAACCTTGTATTACCGGGCACACTGGAGGAGACCTGCCTCCCTGGCATCCTGGGAGGCTCGTCCATGAGAGTAGATGTCCAGATGAATGTAGTCCTCCAAGCTTGACTCTTTAACAACTGTCAGCTGGTTGCTGCATAGCTCGAACTGCATCGGAGCAGGGGGCTAGCTCTTCTGATGGTGTTCTAAAGCTGATTTTAACTGTGAGCTTCACCTGGAAAGTGGATCTGCAACAATCTACTGCCCAGGCAGGTACTCTGACCTGTGTATGCTCAGATCATTCATTCAAACTACCTCTGAGGAAAAAAAATTTTTTTTAATGCTAGGGATTGAACCCTGGGCCTCAAGCAGTGAACTACCTCCCCAGCACAATTTGTACTATTTTTTTAGGGGGGGGGCCCAAGACAGGGCTTCTCTGTGTAGCTCCTGGAACTTGCTCTGTAGACCAGGCTGGCCTCAAACTCAAAGATCCACCTGCCTCTGCCTCCCGAGTGCTGGGATTAAAGGCACGCGCTACCACNGCCCNGCTGTACNCTTAATTGTAAGAGCTAACTTGCCAAGGCCGGCCTTGACCTTACTCTACATCCCAGGCAGGCCTTGAACTTGCCTTTTTCCTGCCTCAACCTTAGCTCCAAGTGTCTGGGATGGCAGACCTGTGCCACCAGCTCCACCTGAGACTCTGAATAGCAAGAGCCCCATGTACAATTCAGGAAACTGAGGCCCAGAGACTGACAATGCAAGCCCAGATGCATCTATTCATACATACCACAGAGAGTGACTAATTATAACCAGGTGCCTAGAGCAGGTGTTTTGAACAAGCTGCAAAGCTCGTCCCTGCACACAGGTGGTACAGGAGGCACGGGTCTGAGCAGCAGGTGCCATGGAAGAAAGGGTAGCAGNGATGGGAGTGGGGTACAGCTGGCACCAGGCTCTGCCTGGTCCAGGATCCTGTCACTGAGGCTTATAGTTAGCCTGAAGAAGATGCCTTTCTCACCATTCAGGTTAGCAAGTGGCTTAGGGGACACAGCCCATGACCATACAGCTACCTGGGAAGTGTCACTACATTTGCTGGGCCATGCTCTCACCCTAACCAACCACACTGGGGAACACAGAGCCATCAGGGGAGTGGCCTGGGAGTCTCTGGCATCTAAAAGTCTACCTGAAGCACACCAGGAGCCTTTTTTATAATGACATAGGAACTAGGAGGAGGAAGCTGTGTGTGGAGGCCTAGGCCTGTCATCCCAGGTCCTCAGAGGCTGAAGCAAGAGGATTGAAAGTTCAAAGCCAGCCTGAGCTACAGAGTGAGTTCAAGGCCATCATGAGAAACTCAATGAGACGCTGTCTCGAAATAAAAAGAGATAAGACTAACTCAGTGGTAGAGTGCTTACTTAGCACTTGCTAGGTCCTAGACTGCATCTCCAGTGGTTCACCGCCCCCCAAAATAGTCAGGGATGGAGTAGGTGAGACAAATGGATCAAGGGGATTTGTTTTGGGGGGACCTCTTAACACCTGACTCTGGCAGAACACAAGAGTGACCTGGAAGGACCGGCATTAGCACAAGACANCCCAAAACCAAGTTCTCAGAACCAAGAGGGATAGAGGGCAGGGGTAAGGGACAAAGACAGGAGACAGAGGATGAGGGAGAAGGAGAAAGAAATGAGAGAGNGGGAGGGATATTTGTTCCTGAGGGACAAAGGACTTCTGGATAGAGAGGAGACTGANGGTGCTCACAGGCAAATGGCAGTTTGTGAAGGTAAGCAGGGAAGCCTCGTGTTAGGATGGGGTGTTTAATTTTAATTGGGCATTTTTAATTTAATTAGGGTTTTGTTTTTGTTCTTGTTTTTAAGACAGAATTTCTCTGCATAGCCCTAGCTGTCCTGGAATTCGCTCTGTAGACCAGGCTAGCCTCAAACTCACAGAGATCCACCTGCTTCCGCCTCCTGAGTGTTGGGATTAAAGGTGTGAGCCACCACACCTGGCTCAAAGCCAGCTTTTGATTGCTAGACTTCAGTACTTTGGTAGCTGGACCTTGGTAGTCAGCCTCAGGAGGAGGATGTGGTCAAATAAGAGACTAGACCTTGGGGGCTAGCTTTAGGAGAGCAATCTAATGGCTTTTAGCAAGGCAGAGGGAATAGGGGAGAAGGGCAGGACCTGCCAGAGCCGTGCTTGCCACACTCGAACTGCTAGAGCCCTTCATGACCTTAGAAACTGCCTCCCTCCCCTGCTCAGCCTTGGGGAGAGCCTGTGTCTGTGGGGACAGCAATGTCCCCAAGTGGGTTTAACTGTCGGGCTTTATGATCCACAGTGATCGCAGACTTGCCTCGCAGGGAGCTTCCATACACACCAGTGTGGGAGACACATCCCTGGGGCCCAGCTACCCGGCATGTGCTGACGGTTCCTTTCATGCCAAACTTGAACTTGGAGGCTCCANCTAAGATGAGAAGTGACAACTTGCCTCTGGGAAGCTGGAGGAAGGCTTCCCAGTGGAGTCCCACTGCCCCCTAGAGGAACCACCTGGGAACACAAGCAGACACGTGCACAACCCCGTCTCTCAAGGCCCAGGGTTGCGTGCTCTGTCCCCAGAGACACCCCCAGTCCCTCACCTTGCACTGTGGGTCACAGATCAGGCACTTTACAAATATCTGTTCAGTAAAGGAACACACAAACGAAAGAAAACAAAATACTGAGCTGTTCTGAGGGCTGCGGTCCCATCTTGATGGAGCGAGGGGTCCC
>LZPO01034773.1:958968-971168 GCA_001675575.1 Neotoma lepida
AGAGAGAGAGAGAGAGAGAGAGAGAGAGAGAGAGAGAGAGAGAGAGAGGAGAGAATGTAAATTAAAATTTTGTTTTAAAAAGAACAAAAACTCTTGCCTTGCCAGTGTTTTTCAGAGAATCATTTCATTCCCTGTGACCGTTTGAGATAGCTCAGGCTGGACTGAACTCCTGACCCGCTTGCCTCTGCCTTCTGGGTGCTGAAATGACAGGTATGGTTCACTGCACCCAGTCATGAGCTGCTACACCTTGTGTGATTTGGAGACCATCAGATGTGAGTACGGGGTATATGTAAGGACAGAGTTAGGCAGAACCACCCCACATGAGGCCCGAAAAGATTAGTCTAGCTCCCTCCCCCCAATAAAACAAAACCAGCTNTAGTAGTTTGAAAGAAAATGGTCCCCAAAGGGAGTGGCAGTATTAGGAGGTGTGGTTGTTGGAGGAAGTGTGTCACTGTGGGGGTGGGCTTTGANATCTCCTATGCTCAAGCTATGCCCAGTGTCACAATTCACTTCCTGTTGCCTGCAGATCAAGATGTAGAACTCTCAGCTCCTTCTCCAGTACCATGTCTGCCTGCACACTGCTGTTTCCCGCCATGATGATAATGGACTAAACCTCTGAACTGTAAGCCAGCCCCAATTAAATGTTTTCCTTTGTAAGAGTTGCTGTGGTCATGGTGTCTCTTCATAGCAATAGAAACCCTAAATAAGACATCAGCTAACAGAAGGTTGGGAACATTCCACAGTAACCAGTCAGTCTCCCCCACAGTCAAGGTCATGACTTCAGAAGATCAAGAAACTGCTGTTGCCAGAGGGGACAGGGTTAAACCTGTCGTGGTGCCTGCACTGGGTCCCTGGAGCACAGGGACCATGCTGGGGTGGGGGGTGGGGGAAGCCCCAGCTTCCTGTTGCCACTAGAAAAGCTGTCACAGCTGTAACTCAACTTTAGTTTTAGAGGCTGAAATGGGCTATCCTGAGCTAACACTAAGGTACAAGCAGACCTGGGTGCTTTTGGCCTCTTTAGCCTGCCCGTTGGCTCAGCCCATTTTCAAAGCTGTGTTGGGGTGTCATCTCCCCACTTCCTGAATCATCCATCTTCCCTGTGGCTTCTTGCACCTCAGCTCTCCCTCCCGTTAGTAGCCCAGGATAGCTCACAAGGTGGGAATCACCACACCTATCCTGGAAGTCTGGGCCTGAATCCCTATCCTAGGATCTGTAACAGATCCCCACCTGCCAAGTCCCTTGCCACACAAGGTGACTGTTCACAGGCTGCGGGAGATTGCATGGTGGCCCTTTGGGAGCTGTCATTGGCCCTGTCACCCTCACCAGGGTTGGTTATTATGGCCTGACAATGTCAGATGTTCATCATGGAGAGCTGGAGGAGAAGTGGGCGGAAGTTTCAATCATTCTTCTCAACTTTTCCAGAGATCTAAAATTGTTCCCAAAGGTTCCTGGGGGAGGAGGAGAGTAGAACTGAATAGATTTGGAGATGAATGGCNTTTGTCACATGATCTGTGTGCCTCCAGTCCCAGAGAGAGCCGCTTGACCCCTCAGAGTCTCTGATCATTTGGTGCTAAGATGGGCTCTTAGGGGCTCAGTGGAACAAACCCAATGACACAAGGGTAGGTGGCTTCTGGGAAGTGGGCCCGAGCTGAGAGACTGAGGGCCACAGCTAAGGGGTGGGTGTTTGGGAGGAAAACGAATGGAAAAGCCACACTTGGTGAGAGTAAAGCCTGCCCAGGAGGCAAGCTGGTGGGGGTGGGGGATGGGAGGAGGAGGGAGAGGAGGGAGATGAGGAAGGGGAGGAGGGAGAGGAGGAGGGAGGGGAGGAGGGAGGGGAGGAGGGAGAGTGTGAGATGCCAAGGAAGTCCTCAGTGACTATGTGTTGTTGACACAGGCCTGGCCAGGCTATATCACTGACCAAGGCCTTGTATCCGATGGAACACAGGCAAAGCTTCTCCCCGTGGGTCAGGCTGGGAAAGGCCAAGCCTTCCTCTGATCCAAGAATCAGCATTTATGAATACTGACCAGTGTGAGCGAAAACTAGCAACTGCAGCTTCCTCCCCTGGGGTGTTTACCTACAGAGACCTCCCCTGGTATGGTTCTGTCAAAGTGTGCACAGCCCACCTGACCCCAGCTTTTCTTGTATGTGTATCTGTCCTTCTTTGCCTCACCACCACAGTCAGGTTCCCAGACCCATCCATGCAGATCCCTTACTGGAGGGTGAGGCAGCAGCCGTTAGTCTGGGGAGAGATGAAGTCAGGTAGCCAACTCCCCATAAGCTACAGCCACGCTGTGGAACATGTAGCATGAATGTTTCAGGTCTCGGACCCTGGAAGCCCAGAGGCCAGGCAGATTTTGAGCTTTGTGGTCTAGTACCCACCTCTAGGATGTCACCATTGCCTAGGTGGGGTCATCCTCCCTTCAAGAGAGCATGTCCCCAGCTCTCCTGTCCCAGCCAAGTTCTGTGGCCCTTCTCATCCCTTCACTGACATTGGCGCCCTCTTCTGGTCTCCATGGGCACTGCACACACATGCTGAGGATGGAACCCAGGGTCTCTCACCGGCCAGGCAAGCGCTCTACCCACTGAGTTATATCTTGGCTTTTCTTACACTGGAATCATCCACCTGGTTCAAGGATAGAAGAAGTTGACTGGCCAGGCTCACTTCCCACCTAAGAATCTCAGTTAAGGCGAGGCTTTGAGCCACCATCAGTAAGTACCCCCAGGGACCTGAGGTCCTACCTTCAAGAGGGGCGGGGCAGGAGACCTCAACACACACACACACCAGGCCAGAAATCCTTTCTGACCTGTCTGCTAAGCCTAGCTAGGNTGGGGAGGCCCGAGTCCAGGCCCAGAATGGGGTTTCCCACGCAGAGCCACCGAAGCAGCCACCATGCAGGATCCAGGAGACACCCTCAGCAGCAATCTGCGTTCAGCCCTCCGTGCTCCACTCGGGAGCTGCCAGGCCTCACAGGTCTTCCGCTGTGGAACCTTGCAGAGGAGTCGCCTGGGTGGCATTTGCGGGATGAAGACGGAGTGCNCATTTGGAGCTAGCAGCCGAATCCATCTCATGGATAAAAAAGGAAGGCATGAAGGAAATGCCATTTATGTGCTAGGGAAACCGGCCTGCTCCAAACTGCCTCAAAGGAGGGAGCTTGGAGGTGGGCGGCGCCTCCCCCTCCTCCGGGCTAGGGAGCATCTGCTGGGCCGCCAGCCTGGCAGCAGGGCCGGCTCCATCCCAGTGCCCAGGGCCACCCCCACCTCCATCTGCTGCAAGATGGAAATACCAGCCTGCGTGCTCACAAAAATGGGGAAAGGAAACCAGAGTCTGGAAGGGAAGGGGCGCTAAGATTCGCTCCTGGGGTTCTGCTGGGAGCAGCTTAGGGCAATCTGGTCACCCTAAGCTGGGGAGAGACCAGGCCTGGAGCCTGTGGGGAGCTGCACACCCTAGCAGGCTGTCTACTCCATCACCAAGCTGAGTCTCAATTTCCTCATCCTTGAAATGGAGCCAAGCCTCTCCTCCGGGCAGTCCTCTGTGCACAGGAGGGTGTGTCCAACTGCTTGGAGTCAGTGACCAAGGATTCGAACCTTCATCACTGTCATTAATCCTCTGGAAGGATGGCTGTGGTGGTCTGAATGACAATGGCCCCCATAGGCTCATGTGTTTGAATGCTTGGGTCCCTGTTGGTGGAACTGTTTGGGAAGGATTAGGAGGTGTGGTCATGTTGGAGGAGGTGTGTCACTGGGGGTGGGCTTTAAGGTTGCAAAGACTTGTACCATTCTCTGGGTCCCTTACTGCCTCCTGCCTTTGGATCAAGATGTGAGCTCTCAGTATACCTGCCAACATACCTGCCAACACGCCTTTGCTCCACCATCCGCTCTACCCCTCCAGAACCGTAAGCCTGATTACACGCTTTCTTTTATAAGTCGCCTTGTTCATGCTGTTCTGCCACANTGATAGAACAGTGACTAATACAGTGATTAATATGACTGTAGCTCCCAATGTCACCCTGTCACAGCTGGTGTCTGTCATCAGCTCCAGGCTCCTGAAGTCCCAGCTCCACCAACCCACTTCATTGCTCATTTCTAGAGTCTCAAGTCCAGGGTCACCATGTTTACCATTCCTCCTGTCACCCCAGCTCTGGCCAGGACCACCTCTCCGTGTTCCAGGTGTCACCTCCTCAGGGAAGCCCTCCCAGCCTCCCCTGAAAGCTCACCAGCCATGCCACTGCAATCTGTCCTGGCTCTCCTCTCCCAAAAACTGTTGATGTATCTGGATGGTTATTTACTTATTAAGACAAAATCTCAGGTATCCCAGGCTGGATGAGAACTTGGTAGGAAGCCAAAGAGAATGTCTGATACCCCCCCCCGCCCCAATCATACCATCTCTACCTCCCCAGTTCTGGGATCATAGGCCACCATGTCACGGCACCTGATTTAAGTGGTCTTGGGGACTGAACTGGGGCTTTGTGAAGGACAGGCAAGCACTCTACCAACTAGCCAACCCCCAGCCTTCCCTGTTGGCTCTCCGGGCAGCCTTACTCCTCCCCAAACCAATGATTTCCCTTTTATGCTTAAGGCATTTTGACACAAATCANTCATTTGCTATTCAATTGTTTCAGAGCAAGCACATGCCTCACCCACCTAAGTAGAAGCAGCTAGTGGGACCCCAGGGATGAGAAGTGCCTGGCAGAATGAGAAGTCTCTGTCCCCAACTTCCCAGCTTCTCCTGGGACAAAGCCTGTGTCAGGCCACTACCATTCTTCCATGGCCAGAAAAGACCATAAGAAAGAGAGCATAATCCAGTCAGTGAGCAAGAGCATTTGTCCCAGAAGTCCAGTGCCTCCTCCACAAAGAGCCCCTCTGGAGGAAGCTGCCTGTTGTGAGGACTCAGAAGAGGAACGTGAGTCTTGCGCTGTGTGTTTGGAGAAGTGCCTTCTTCAACCTTCTGTAAGGAGCCCAACATCTCCAGCACACAGGCACCTCCCACCTGCCATCTGTCCCAGGTTGAGTCTGGCCTACCTCTTGGGAGCTGAGAACTCCGAAAACGGTCCCCAGGGGCCAGCAGGGCCAGCCCAGCCCCCTNCAGCTGGCATGGGCTCATATGAGCCCACAGAAGGAACCAATTCCAGAAACACAGCTCCGTGGGGGTGTGCCCAACCATACTGCAGAGCACAATAACAGCTGGGATGTAAGACACAGAAAAAGACCTCATCAGCGTGACAGGTGTCAACTCTTGGAAAGAATGACAGCCCCAGGTCTCCGGGGACCTTTGATGTGAGAGATGGTCCTCTACCTCCTCCAGGTCTGGGGCTTCCCTCCTCTTGGGGGCTGAGGTGCAGTTNCTGGCCCTGCTCTCTGGCTGTGGTTTCCCCAGGTGCTTGGGGGTTGGGGCTGGAGACATTTGAGGAGGAGCCAGGACAGGAGCTGCCTGGGGGTGAGGGCATTAAGCACATAGCCCCAGCCTTGAGCTCCCCGCAACTGCCATGCCTCCCATGAACAGCTTCAAATGCATCCTCTAAACCATNGTACTTTTTCTGCTAAGGATGTAATTGGGTTTGGTGGGCTACATGGTCTGTTGCAGGAAAAAACNGTAGGTGTATGTGCATGAATGGCTGTGGCTGTGTGTCAATAAAACTTTATTTACAAAAACAAATGGTGGGCCAGATTGAGACCGTGAACCACACCTTGCCAGCCTCTGCTTTAAAGCAATGAGCAAATTACTAAGCATAGGCATCATCCACATTAAAGTGTTGCTTCCATGAAAGGATGTGGCTGGCACAGAACCTAGCACACAGCGTGTACTCAGTTGGGGACCATCAACATCAAGACCAATATTATTATTCTTCCTTTCTATGTTGTTAAGAGATCAGNAGCCCTGACTCCATAGAAGGGGGCTACACAGCTGAGACCCTTTCTTTTTCAAAAGTCTGACAACACATTATGATATATGAAGAATGTTCTGGAAACCAAACCAAAAAGAGGACCTACTGACAGGCACCAACCTTCATGATTTCAGTTCTTAAAAATCTAAGAAAATATTCATGCCCTGAGGCAAGCCTCCAGTTTTCAAGGAAATGAAGTGAGGACTCCACACAAATGCNTACCTACCGTACACCTGNGGAGCCTAATCCAGGCTCTGGGACCACCTGAGGACGAGCAGCAAGCTCACTTACAAAAGTTACATTGCCCCCAGAGTGAGTCTCCATCCCTTCTGCNTGCCAGCTTGTCCCTGTCCTTATAAACTGGCCTGACACTCAGAAGGGATTTGGAGGTGCCATGCATCTTGAGTCCCTCTCACTTTTCCCAACCAGGTCCCCTCCATCTCTTTGATGAGATCCCAGGTGTGGAATTGAGTGAAACTGGTTCCTTCTTTGACCTTCACAGGATCCTGGTATTAAGCTGGTTGTCCTGGACCTGGTGGGACCCACAGCAGAGCAGAAGTGTCTTGGCCAGGAACTTATACTGTCTCAGCCTACTGAAGGACCCTTGTCCTAAGACACCCCCAGCTCCCCTCCCTCTGGGCTCTATTACACACACAAAGCAGTGCTTGGGTTAGCTGTGGCTGCTTATTCCCCTTTGCACCGTGCCACTATCTCCTTGTGGGTCATGTGTTCATGGGGTCAGCCACAAGGAATGACCAGGAGACTTACATCCTGCTGCACAGATGACTTTGAAGGGAAGGGACTTGCTCCTCTTCCCCTGTCCTCTCTACTCTTCTCCCCCAACCACAGCTGTATAGAAGCTATGATGAGCCAAAGGAGTACAAAGAGGGCCAGAGGCAGTACTGAGCCCCAACAGTGAGGGAACCTAGGCCCTGATGCTACACAGCTGCCATCTTTGCTTGGACTGCCTCATCCAGCCCCACTGATGGAGAAACAATTCACCTTGACTCAGTTCCTCCCATGGTCACTCATGTTTCCTGCAGTAAAGTGGCCTTGGTGTCTTTGGGGATCATTACTTCTTTCCTCAGAAGGNAAGCACATTGCCAAAGCCTAAACTTGGGCAGAGCAAACACCCCACACAAGCCAGTTCCAGGATGGGTGTTGGAGCCAGGGAGGGAGAAATAAAACCCAGCCCTTTCCCACCTAGGAAGCTACACAGATGTGAATTGCTGTCACCCTCTTGCACCCAGGCAAAGAGAGAGAGACCCAGGCCATACAGAGGAAGCTAGGGTGTAAGAAGAACTTCTAACCAGTCTTATTAATAAACACGCGGAACAAGAAATAAGGGTGAAAATCTGACAGAGATCAGAGGAATTAGGAGCAAGCCACCACTCACCAACGCTGCCTCTACTTCCCCGGAGTGAAGCGGAGCAAAGAGAGAGCCTTCTGGTCTAACCTGGCTTTTTCCTCCCAAGCTACATCACTTCCTGTCTTGTCTGCATGGATCTTCAGAACTCTAAGGTTGATGCTGGGATTAAAGGCGTGTGCCACCACCTCCTACTGCTAGTTCCCCATGTGACCTTGGAGTCACAGAGAACCAAATGGATTAAGGGNGTGTGCTAACTTGCATGGCATTGTTTACTACTGGTGGCTGGCGGCCCCATTTTTCCTCTGACCCTCAGATAAATTTTATTAGGAAACACAGATAAATTATCACCACACTAGGGAGAGCACGAGAGGGAAGCCCAGACATACCCCAGCAAATTCTCTTTTGCCGTGCAACCAATTTTCCACCCATCTGTACCAAAACTGTTCTAATACTTGCACTGTTGGGGTGTTCCACACCTACTTTCAGTCATGAGACCAACTCACCTCTGAGGGCCTGCTCCTGGTTGGTTTACCTGGGCTGTCACCTGCTACCGGCCCCATTCACCTAGGACAGCAAGAAAGGCTTTGTGGGGGCTGGAGAGATAACTCGGGGATTAAAGCACTTACTGCTCTTGTAGAGGACCCAGGTTCAGTTCCCAGCACCCACCCTGCAGCTCACAGCCATCTGTAATTCCAGTTCCAGAGGATCTGATGCCCTCTTCTGGCCTCCATGTGCACCAGGCATGTACATGGTGCACAGACATACGTGCAGGCAAGACTCTCATATACATAAAAATAAAAATAAAAATAAAAATAAGCAAATCTTTTAAAAGAAAAGGCTTCCTCGATGAAGTTGAAGAGGATTAATGATGACATCATTAGCTGCCACAGAGCTACTGGTGGCACTGGTCACAGNCTGTCTCACNTCTCATTTAGATTTATACACCGTGTCTCATTTCCTAATGAGACATAAAGTTCCAGGGATGAGCATTATGTCCCAGGAATCCAACCAACGGTGATTAATGGCTCTGATGTACCCTGAAGCCTGGTGGGAAGCTGGGGACATAGACCATGATGGAAGAGGCTGCCAGGTTCCGGAGGTAGACAGAAGAGTGACCAAGAAACATGCAGCCAGGGAGGCTGTGGGGGTCGATTGTCTAATATGGACACATGCAGGGATTTTAAGAGGAAGGCTTATGTTAACAGAAAGCACAGTAAGATCCAGCTTTAGGAGCTGTGGTGGCACACGCCTGTGACCCCCAGCACTCAGGGGGCTGAGGCAGGAGGATCATGAGTTTGAGGCCAGCCTAGACTACACAGCCAGACCTTATCTCAACGGAAAGAAAAAATCATCCAACTTAAGCTGGATGACCTATAAGCCTCATGGTTCATTCATAGCCCTAGCAGCCATCTGCAACCCTCTCTTTCCACTGCAGGCTCCCAGCANCCTCCCTGGGGCTCTTGGCACCCAGAGGATGTACCTTTCCAGGTTCCCATTGCAGAGACCAGATGCACACTGACTGTTCGATATCACATTGCTTGAGAGCCAATGACCATGCAAGAAACTGGACCCTGTGAACCAATCAGGACTCAGTGTGGGTGGAAGGGGGGGGCAATTTGTTTCCCAGCAGGAATCAACAAAGAAGGGAAGGGATGGCTAGNGCCAGACACCCATAGTCTCTCCTCAGAGCCAGGACAGGGCTCCCCATTAGAGCTGGTCCCCCAAACCTTTCCAATGTCTCACTGGACTGCAATCCTCATGTGTGCTCAGGTTTACTACCCAGTCATAATGACATAAGCAGAGGTCACCTCACAATTTATATGACATCCACATTTACCAGTTAGGATCTCCCCTGGCCAGTCTTAGGGAGGATGGTCATTGGCACTTGGTGGACTCAGATCCAAGACCTGGACTGGATGTGGCTTACCTCCTGAAGGTGATGGCGTTACGCTGAGGGGCAAGGTGTCACCTTGCTGTCCTAGGTTCCAATTTGAACAACCTACCTTGGCCTGGGGCTCAACTGGGTAGGTGGAGCTTCAAGGTGGACAAGGAGAGAAAACCCTCCTTGTCACCCAGAAGGATCTGTCCTTCACAAGTCTACCTCCAGTCTGTCTTGCTGACCTCTCATGCAGACCCAGCAGGGAACCCCCTCCACACTGCAGGGAAACTCAGGTGACCAGACACTAGATCAGCAGGCAGGTCTCAACCTACAGGTTGTGACCCCTTTTGGGGTTTGAATGACCCTTTCATAGGGGCCGCCTAAGACCATTGGAAAACACAGATATTTACATTATGATTCATAATAGTAGGAGAAGTACAGTTATGAAGTAGCAATGAAATAATTTTATGGTTGGGGGTCAGCACAACATGAGGAACTGTATTAAAGGGTCACAGCATTAGAAATGTTGAGAACCATGGCTCTAGATGACCAGTTCTAACAGGGTCACCTCATGATGTGTATTGCTAATGTGAAAACAGCATCATTTCTGGACCTGGTGGCNCTTGTCTTTGACTCCAGCACTCAGAAGGCAAAAGCAGATGGAGATCTGTGAGTCTGAGGCCAGCCTGGTCTACACAGTGAGTTCCAGCCAAGGCCAGCCAGAGCTGTACAGTGAGACCCTGTTTCAGAACAAAACAGAAACAACAGATGACCCTTTTCCAGACTCTGTAATCAACTGTAGAGTCTGCTTTTGTGTCTCTCTAGGGGGAGGTCAANTGTTACACAACACATCCCCTCCAGGTAGGGACTGTAAGGGATGGACAATGGTGATGACCCACTAAAGCCAGAACTATCCAGAATATCCCTCTGCTGGTCATGTGACCTTTTAACCTGCTTCTCTTGCTGGACCCCATACCTGCCTGTCCACTAGAGGCATGCGTTTGCCACTCTAGGCTTTTGTAAACTCAGTGATTCCCTCTCACTCAAGACATTTGCCACTCTAGGCTTCCGTAAACTCAGTGGTTCCCTCCCACTCAATGGCAGGGTTCTTGGGGCTTGAACATCATAGATGATGTCATCACATCACAATGTCAAAGTACCAGATGAGCACAGATAGAAACTCAGACTTAGGCAGAGCCTGCACACATGACCTGCANCGGGTTTCTTGTCAAGAAATAAAAGCCAAATCCTGTTATTCTGCTCCATTCCGTCACCCTTCCTGCTCCACACAGCTCAATACTGGCCTTAGCCCAAGAGCACACATCCTTACAGGGACAGAGGCAGGCTCGGCTTTCTTGAACTCTCCCCACAGACAAAGCCCAGCACTGCGCATGGCAGACAGAGCCAGGAGAGGTGCTCTCCTGGGGTAGGGTGTTTCGTTACTGTTAGAGATTTTTATACATGTGGTTGTGCAGTGAGCAATCTATGAAAAACTCATGGAGCCGTGTGGATTCAGCTAAGGGTTAAAGTTGACTCTCCACAGTCAAGAGCACTGGCTGCTCTTCCNAGGGACCTGGCCTTGTTTTCCAGCATCCANGTGGNAGCTCACAATTGTAACTCCAGTTTCAGGGAATCCNACTCTCTCTTCTGGCCTCCATGAACACCTGGCATGCACGTGATACACAGACACATATGCAGGTAAATTATTCAAACACATAAAAATGAAAATGATCTATTAAAAAAATACTAGTCTCACCAAGCGTGATGGTACACACAGAGGCAGGTGGATCTCTGAGTTCGAGGCCAGCCTGGTCTTCAGAGTGAGTTCCAGGATAGCTGGGGCTACACAGAGAAACCCTTTCTTGGGAAACAAAACAAAGCACTGTTCTCTAAGCTCCGAATGACACAGGGAAGACTGAGCCTCAGTCTTCACTGTCTTCTCTCTTTAGAAGAATCGTCTTGCTTTAGCTATAACCTCTAGGCTAGAGGTGGCACCCACAGCTGACCCACGGCTGTGCACAGACTTACAACAGAGTGCCGTCCAGAGCAAGTGACTGGAGGTCATGTGTACAGTTTTCGGGTCTTCCCTTCCAGGGAAACTCNTGTTTTAACCCTTTGCCTTCAGTTGGCAAGCAGTCACAGTGGAAATGGTCAGAATGCAGATATGATGGCGGGAGCCAGAGCAGCCACACTGGGCCATGAGAGAGCACCATAGTGGAAGATGATGGGACAAGGGATAAAGAGCCTAGGTTTCTTTCTGATGGTGGCAAAGCTGTCCTACTGGCCCCATATGCTACACAGACTGTCAACCAAAAAAAGCTTTGTAGGCATCACTATTTTGGGATTCCTTTTCAGGAGCCTAGCTGCATGCTGAATTTACACATTTTCTGAGCTTCTATAAGATGGCTTCATCTGCTTCAGAAGCAGCCGACGCTGAGAAGGAAGAGCCTTCTCTCAGTCGTCCATTCATCCAGCAACTGTTTGCNTGTCTCCCTGTGCCAGGCGCTGGGATACTGAACAAGGAAGTGCCCAGATGGCTCACATTCCTGCTGTCCCCCTTCAGGCCCAGGACCTGTGGCTTCTCCAGGCTCACTGTTGCACTGCTGTCCAGGCTGATGGCAGCTCGCAATTACAATCTGGTAGCCACGTCTTGACCTGTCTGCCCTTCCTTCCAGCTGCCCCATTGGCCTGAGAGAGGCCAGCCTATGGCCAGCAGCCTTGTCTGTCCTCTGGCCTAACCTCTGTACAGTCTGTGGCAGGTGGAACTTCTGTGGTCAACCCAGCCCTGGCCTGCACTGTCCCTTCTGTGTCTCCTCTGCTCTGCACCCTGGGGGACCTGCTAGTTTCCAAGTTCAGCTCTGGGTCTTTGGTAGTGACACTGGGCACCGGGATCCCCCACCCCTGGCCTTGTGTACACTGCCTTGTCTGTCTCAGGGCTTCCTAGGGGTCGAGGGCTGGAGGGCAGGAGGGTTGATACATTTCCACTGTTGAACTACAAAGATTGACCCAGATGGGCTCCAAGGGCTCCTCATGGTGATGGGTGGGGCCTGGAAGCCCAGTAGGGTGAGA
>LZPO01034773.1:980337-991414 GCA_001675575.1 Neotoma lepida
TGTGTGTGTGTGTGTGTGTGTGTGTGTGTGTGTGTGTGTGTGTGTGTGTGTGTGTGTGTGTTTCTCATGCGCTGCATGCTACAGTGGGTTCTCTCTGCCATGTGGGTCCCAGGGACTGAACTAAGGTCATCAGGCTTGGTGGCAAGTGCCTGAACACACTGAGCCACCTCGCCTTTGTCCCCTTTCTAGACACTTCTCCAGTCTTACTCTTGATCTTACGTGAACAGAACTTTCTAGCAGGCTGATTAAAAGAGAGACTTCAGCGTGCCCAGCCAGGAGCTGCCATAGCAATCTGCACCCCAGGGAGCTGACTGCAGTCCAGGTTCTGGGAAAAGGACCTGTAGATGTTCCAGTCACAGTAGCAGCTGCCCAACAACCCTGGGACCAAGAAGAATGAAAGGCTGTGAGGAGCCAGAGGGAGAACCTGCTGGCCCTGGTCACGGAGAGCCACCAAGTTTCAGGCCAAGGGCCCACCTACAACCCAACCGTCCCGATACCCAGGCTGCATCTCACCCTCCAGGGTCTGGCAATGGCCTGTGCCTACCATTGTAGCCGAGCCCCGTGTTCGAGAAATACCAGGAAGGACAGCCTACTCTCAACTTTCCAAAGCACCTTGGGCCTCACAGAAGCCTCCTGGCCACTGGACCCCTCCTCTGGGTTAGGCCAGCTCTCTCAGGGACTCTGGGCTTCTTCCCCGGGAAGGGGTACCTGCACCCGTGACTGCTTCCCACTGGCTATGCTAAAATGGTATTTAAGGCCTTGATACCACTTGGCCACCTTGACCCTCTGGACAAGCCAAAGTCACAGTGGGCAGAGTGAAAGGGCTCTGCGGGAGCTCCCTTCCCTGTGCCGCAGTGTCACATGGCTAGGGAGTGACAGATAATCTCAGCCCTGTGCTGGAGACCTGTCAGTTCCCACACGGAGACCGTAGGTGACATCACTGATGTGGTCTAATGAGCAAGGCAGTTGAAATTAAGGAACAACATGCAGGCTTGTGAAGTAGTCACCTGGCCACCTGCCATTCCACAGCTCCTGAGGGGAAGGAAGTGCATGCTGGGAAAGCTGATTGATGTAGCCGCCTGTGGAAGCCACAGCCCCCTCCCCCCAGGGCATTGACATCCTAATCCCAGGAACCTGTGAGTATGGTGCCTTACAGGATCCAGACAACTTTGCAGGTGGGACTCAGGTAAGAACCCCAAGAATAGAGACATCATCCTGGGTTATCCAGGTGGTCACAGCAGGGTCACCAGGGTCCTCACTTGATAGAGACAAAAGATTAGAGTCCAAGGCGATGGAATAGCAACAGTGGAGGGGAGGACGGAAGAGAGATGAGATTGTCTTAGTCAGATTTCTATTGCTGTGAAGAGACACCATGAGCACAGCAACGCCTACGAAGAAAATATTTCATTGAGGTAGCAGCTTACAGTTTCAGAGGTTCAGTCCATTATCATCATGACGAGAGGCATGGCGGCATGCAGGCAGACATGGTGCTGGTTACATCTTGACCAGAAGGCAGCAGCAGGAAGTCGACTATCCACCACACTGAGGGAAGGTTGAGCAAAAGAGACCTCAAAGCCCGCCTCCACAGTGACACGCTTCCTTCAACAAGGCCACACCTCCTAATAATGCCCCTCCCTTTGGGGGCCATTTTCTTCCAAACCACCACAGGTGTTGAAATATGCAGTCCTGCAGGCTTTGAACGCAGAAGAGGCTGAGAGCCAAGAAGAATGGACCTCTAGAAGTCTGTAGAAGCCTCTAGAACAGAAGTTCTCAACCTGTGGGTCACAACCCCTTTTGGGGGTCACCTAAGACCATTGGAAAACACAGATATTTATTTACATTAGGATTCATAACAATCGCAAAATTACAGTTATGAAGTACCAGTGAAATAATTTTATGGTTGGGGGTCACCACAACAGTGGAACTGTATTAAAGGGTNGCAGCATTAGGAAGGTTGAGAGCCACTGATCTAGCAGCTGGAAAAGGTAAGAAGGCCACTTCCCACCTTCCCAAAAGGAATATAGCCCTGCTGACCCCATCTTGGNCTTTGACCTCCAGGTTGNAAGACACCCAGTTTGTTTTGTTTTAAGCCAGTGGCAGATCATCACTGTCACAGCAGACACTGTGTCTGTGGCTCCTGTAANCTCACATCTCAAAAGCAAAGGATTCTCAAATCTTCTCTTCCAGCCCCAGGGCCACCAGGAAAGCTGTCACCACCAAGTACATAGGTGCAGGAGACCAGCTCTGACCTGTTGAAGGGTTCTTGTGGGGAGGAGAAAGGAATGGGGAAGTATTAGATAGAAATATAGATGTAGACGGAGAGAAAGACAGAGACACAGGATAGCTTCGGGAGGGCCTTGGGTCAATACCCAGTTGCCCAGAGTTTTATTCTAATGGGATTTTTATACACTGCCAAGGGGAGAGGCAAAAGACCTCTGTCTTTCAAGATCAAAGCACAACGTACAGCCAAGTGTAGACCCTTCAAGACACCTGGTAACCACACCACTGGCCAAATCATCCTATTATACACCCCTGCTGGGTAAAGCAAGCTCAGACTTTCTGACCTTGAGTTAGGCCTTACTNGGAGCCTCTGTGGGCCCCACACATGGGGTGACTAGATAGACATGGAGCTAAAAGGACGCATACACATGTGTAGGTGAACACATATGATAGGAAGTGGCCCACGGACATGAGCCACAGGCTCGGGCCCAAGAGCTGTCTGCGGCTGTCTGAGGGGCCAATAGCTCCATCCTTCCCCTGCTTTAAGAAGAGTAGCTGGACTCAGCCCAGAGTCAAGCTGAACTTGCACTTAGCCTGGTTCTTCCAAGNATAGCTTCTTAACAACAGAGATAACAGGGAAGGATTTATTGAGCTGTTTCCGTGAACCAGACTCCGTCCTCGACATCTGACATGGGCTCCCCCACCCCCTCCTCCATCCTTCTCCTCCCTCCCTCCCTCACATCTCTCTGATGTTGGGGACAGAATCTAGGCAGCCTCTCTCCCTAAGCCATGCTCTCAGCCCCTCATCTCATTCTTAAAGCCCCCGNGCTGGGCAGATCCATCCATGTATATACCAATGGCTGATATTCATAAAGACAGTTTCTCATATGAACCGAGTTCAGCTCTGTTCCCTTCCTCAAAGCTGGTGCCTGTAGTGGGTCAGGGTTCAGTAGGTATTTGTTGAAAGGGAGGTGCCTGGTGGAAGGTAGGACAGCTGCCTAAGTTACCTTGCTGTCATTGATGGAGTTGGGAAAGGCTGTAATCTGCAGGGCTGAGCTCTGAGGAGGCAGAGTTTTGGGTCAGAAGGAGGGGGNCATAGGGAGGAGACTGATGGAGAGAAACAGAAATGAGTTGGAAACTGGAAGAACTCTACTCCGGCTTCAGCGAGAACCTGACAGGAGAGCAAGACGGATGACACTGCAGAGACTCGGGCCTGAGCCCTGTGAGCCTCCTGGGGCTGCTGGACAAACAGCCACGCCCTGGTGGCTTTAGACATTAGACATTTATGGTTCTATAACCAGAGCCCTTGATTAAGGTGCAGCAGAGCCCAGCCCTCCCAGGACTTTAGAGCAACCCCTGCTTGCCTTTCAGCTGTCCTGCGCTCCTGGCTGATCACTCTAGATTCAGCTGTCTCCACATAGCCTCCAACCTGTGCTTCCCTGGCTCCCATCTTGCTGTGAGAACCCCAGTCCTTGCCCAAATCTACCTACAAAGACCCCTTTTCCAACTAGATCATGTGCTCAGGCACACAGGGCTAGGGCTTGGATACATCTTTGCTGGGTACACTCTTCAACACACTATGAACACCCCTACACACACACACACACACACACACACACACACACGCACGCACGCACGCACGCGCGCGCAAGGTTTGTTGGGGGATATGCGATCACACTGTGAACCCTGAGTTTGCATTTGCATTAATTAAATAAAATTAACCTTGGGTCAGGAGGCTGAGTTAGCAACTAGTTGATAGAAAGTAATCATAGAGCATCAGGGGACACCTGGAAGAGATAGAGAGATGCACCGGAAGTAGTAGGGAAGGATTTAGAGTTGTGAGGCTTTTTTTGTTTGGTGGAGCAGAAGGACACTCTCTTTGGAAGATACCAGCAAGGAGAGAAGGTTAGCTAGGTACCACTCATCCTCTCTGAGCTAGCAGGTTTTCACCCTAGCTTTTGAATCTTGAGTTTTATTTATAAATAGAATAATAGAGATTTAGTTAAAGCTACCTTTAGTGGCAGCAACAGAGCCAGTGCCTGCAGGAACAGAATTCCCACATGCTGCAGCCTGAGTGGCCATGCCATTGCCAGAGAAGCAGGCCGGTAACTGCAGAGCCACAATTGTGGCTGAAATAGCAGTAGATTAGGTGCAGCCATTGTGCCAAAGTGAAAACAACAAAGATTTCTTTCTTTCTTTCCTGTTTTTTTTTTTTGCTCTTTAAGACAGGGTTTCTCTGTATAGACCTAGGTATCCTGGAACTCACCCTGTAGACCAGGCTAGCCTCAAACTCAGAGATCCGCCTGTCTCTGCCTCCCTCCTAGTGCTAGGATTAAAAGTGTGCACCACCACCACCTGGCTTCATACAAGGTTTCTAAAACTAGTTTCTGCTCATCCACAGTGAAGGACCCTGGGAAGGCACTGATAGTCACCACAATGGAATAAATAAGAGCCAACAATAAATGGAGGGTAGGGTGGTTTGAATAAGAATGGCCCCCATAGGCTCGTATATTTGAATGTCTAATCACCAGGGAATGGAACCATTTAAAAGGATTAGAAGGATTAGGAGGTGGGGCCTTGTTGGAGGAAGTGTGTCAGTGGAATTGGGCTTGGGGTTTCGAAAGCCCATGCCTCTGCTTGGGATCCGGAAGTAGCTCTCAGCTGCTGTTCCAGCACCATGTCTGCACCATGCTTCCTGACATAATGATAACATACTAACCCTCTGAACTGTAAGCAAGACCCCAGTGAAATGCTTTCTCTTATGAGAGTTACTGTAGTCATGGTGTCTCTCCACAGCAATTGAGTGACTAAGACAGAGGGCTACCAGCTTTAGGGATGTCATTCACCTCATTAACTGCTTCTTCCTGCTTCAAATGACATGCTGGACCACAGGCCATAAGGAAGGCAAGTCAAGGTCCCAGAGGTATGTGTCCCTCACAAGAGCTGTGTTTCTGTTGGTGGGTTCCTCAGCCAATACAAGGACCCCAAAATGAAGCCCTCTAAAGGAGTTAGGNTATATGTACACAGTTACCTTGGGGTTAGGAAGCACCTCCCTCAGGGTGCTGGTCTTGGCTGTCTTTTGTTANCCTCTCCATGTCCCCTCTGATTCCCTCTACAGCTCTGCCCATCATGAGCACACCCCCACATAGACAAGCTCTCACTTTGGGGCCTTCCTCCGCATGCTGGAGCATTGTGTATCAGCTGAGGGGAGCCCCAACCAGTCCTAACGGCTTCCTAAGTCAGTCCTCATGTTTTCCCTGCCAGGGCTGGATTTAGACTCCCAGCTTCTCTCTCTTCTTTGGAAGGAAATCCATGCATTATGGATGAAGGCTATTTCTTATTCAGCAGTCAAGAATCACTCTTCAATCAAAATCTGCTCCTTTTCCGCACCCCCAGAAATCAAAGCTTGTCTATGAACTTTCATTTCTTGGCCTGAAACCCTGCAGGACCAGCCTGAGAAGAAGACTCCTCAGAGGNATGAAAACATAGCCAGGCANATCCATGGGGACACACCTGGTGTTCCCTCTTTTTATCTTCTTTTCCACCCATTCTTTCAGAGTATGTGTGCATGGATATGTGTGTGTGTGTGTGTGTGTGTGCGCGTGCACACATCATCATCATCAAGGGTCTTCCTCAATTATTCTCCATTGTATTTTTGGAGGCAGGTTCTCTCACAGACCCCAAAGATCACCAGTCAGACTAGCCAATTAGTGAACCCCAGAGATCCTTCTGTCCCCACCTTCACAGCACTGGAAGTACAGGCATGCCCAGTTTTTTATACAAGTTCTGGGGACTCAAACTCAGATCTTAATGTTTACATGCAAGGCACTTCATAAATGGGACCATCTCCCCAGCCCTAAGGAACTGACNATTTGAAGCTTGCTTTCCACTTCTTTGGGACAACATCAAATAGTGGGTGATGATGGTGCAGCAGAAGGGCCTGGAGGACCTGNGGGCCCAGGCTTAGGAGGTGGGAGCTTCCACTGAGGACTCAGCAGGTCAAAGCCATGACCACAGTCAAGGCTGCGAGGCTCATGGGGATAACGCTGAAGTCAAGGAGTGGAAACCCGTCACCAAGCTGGGCCACCNGGTCAAAGACAAGATCAAGTCCTTGGAGATCTACCTATTTTCCTTACCCATGAAGGAATTCGAGATTATTGATTTTTTTTCCCCCTGGGAGTATCCCTAAGGGATGAAGTTCTAAAGATCATTCCAGTGCAGAAGCAAACTTGGGTTGGCCNGTGGACCAGGTTCAAGGCTTTTGTCACTATTGGGGACTACAATGGACATGTTGGTCTTGGTGTTAAGTTCTACAAGGAGGTAGCCACTGCCACCCAAGAGGCCATCATCTTGGCCAAACTTTCCATCATCCTTGTGTGGAGAGGTCACTGTGGGAGCAAGGCTGGCAAGGCTTGTTCCATGCAAGGTGACAGCAGATGTGGCTCTGTGCTGGCATCCCTGCCCCGAGAGGTGCTGGCATCATCTCTGCCCCTGTGCCCAAGAAGCTACTGATGATGGCCAGCATTGATGACTGCTACACATCAGCCAGGACTGCACTGCCACCCTGGGGAACTTTGTCAAGGTCACCTTTGATGCCATCTCCAAGATCTACAGCTACTTGACCCCTGACCTCTGAAAAGAGACTGTGTTCAAAACCCACACCAGAGTCTCCATTCAGAAGACCCAGGCTCCAACTGTGGATACCACATAAGGCTTTTTTATAAATAAATAAGTAAAGTGAATTAAGTCTGTAAAAAATAATTTTTAAAGTTTGCTTTCCAGCCTCATGGAGACATTGGAACAGGGCCCCAGAACTTAGTAGGCCCTCAGATATTAGCACAACTGATTCCATGATGGAATTGCCATTCAGCTTGTAAAACTGAACACGCAGACAGCACCACCAGCCAGAATGAAAACAAAGACCTAATCCTTCAAGGTCCATATAGTTCTGGGGAAGTCTCTAAATGTACTAACCTTGCTTTTTGGCTTCTGTAGTTCTGCTTCTGGCTAACTGTTCTTGTTAACTGAAGTGTGTCAGCCTAGAACATGGTTTTTGTGCTTACCCTAAGAAAGGTTCAGGGCTACAATGGGATCTTGAACACCCAGTGTAGTTGTGTGATACTTTGTTTGTGTTCTGACAAATAAAGCTTGCCTGGAGATCAGAGGGCAGAGCTAGCCACTAGTTAACCATAGAGACCAGGCAGTGGTGGCACACACCTTTAATCCCAGCACTCAGGAGGAGGAAGCAGGAAGATCAGGGGTTCAAGGCCACCCTGGGCTACTCGAGATTGAACCAGTCTAAAAGAGAAACAGAGCCAGACAGTGGTGGCTCACGCCTTTAATCTCAGAATAGGGAGGTGGAGACAGGAATATAAGGCAGGTGGAGACAGGGTCTCAGGCCCCCCTTTTGGTCTGAGGATTCGTGGAGGTAAGAAGTCTCTAGTGGCTGATGCTCTGCTTCTCTGATCTTTCAGCTTTCACCCTAATACCTTGACTCTGGGTTTTTATTTAATANGACTAATTAGGATCACACTTCACAGTGTAGTCACTGGCTGGCNAATGAACTTTCCATTGGCTTAAACCCATCTATGTCCAAGCAGTCTTCTCTAGTGAATGCCCCACAACATTTCTGGAGGCCTTAGCATGATCCCAGAGACCAGACCTTGAGACACTGTGGGTCTCAGAGCCCCTTGGAATGAAGAATAGTGGGGTGGCCAGGGGATTTGCAACCTGAGATGTTCCAGGACCCCAGGGCTACCTTTCAACAATCACTGCCTAATGCTTCAGAGGGGTCTGATATCTCTACCCCAAAAGGAAACAAATTATAAAGTCACCTGGTCTGTCACCTCTGGAGGTAAGTCTGGTTAAAGCACCTTCTGTTTGAACACATAGGAGGGGTCGGACACGCTGTTGATCCNGTGTCGCGCGCGTGCACACTCACGTGCATGCATGCGTGTGTCTGTGTGTCTTCCTATGTGTTTCTGTCAGTTTTGTTTCTCTGTATTGACCAGTGGCTTTCTCTGGTGTGAGACGCTCCCCCTAATGCAGCTTAAGACATGTCCCCCCTTCTGTTGGGGACCCAAATCCTTTTGGCTCTGCCAGGGCACCCAGAGAAACCAAAAACCCTCTACCTGTCCCATTCTGGGAGCAGGAACGCTTGCTTGTTTTGTTGCTTGGCTCCTGCTCACGGCCAGGTTTGGTCCCTGTGTGGAGGTGGATCAGGCAGATAGCCAAAGGGGCACTGAAACCAACTTGGAAAAGACTCTACATGGTGATTCTCTCCACTCCTGTGGCTGTGAAGGTCGCTAGCATTGCACCATGGATCCGCCGCACCCAGGTCAAGAAAGTGAAAGCCATGAATGCTGCCAAATGGACTGTAAAATTTCACTGGGGCCGTTGGCCTTTCCACTCCTGCCCCTCCTGAGTCCTGTGTTTTGCACTATGGGTATAAATACAGGGTCATGCTGTAACCCCACTGCCCTCAGGCCTAGATTGGAAACTGAGGAAGACAGATACAGGGAAGGTATTAGCTAGTGTGAGTACAGACCAGCAACCCACCAGCAACCCATATTTCATATTGACCTTTATTTTCTGATGCCCACTTTAAGTGTCTGGTTGTATGGGAATTTATCTTTTGAGACAGGAATACAGAGTTTACAATATACGCATGTCCTGTGGCTGGGCCCCCTAGTTGCCAGAAACAAGGGAGTTTCTGTTGCAAAATTGGGGTAAATTGTAAAACCGAGGCATCCTTTAAAAAAATCCCATTAAAAAACATTCTGGCCTTTGGAAAACAGAAAAAACCTGTGAAATCAGACTGCATGCCACAGGAAGGGACCCTGGGGATAGAGGTCAGATAGAGGTCCAGCCAGAAATCAGCCAGGATTGCTGGTCTTGCTTAGACACCTGGCCCCTGTACTACATAGGGATAGGAACTAACCAGACTGTCAGCCCATTGACTGACAAAACTCGCTGTGACTGGGGGCAGCCCAATTTAACATTAGAGGATTGATTACAAGGGGCTAAAACTAGTCTAATATCCAACCTTTAACCTAGATACTTCCTCTTATTCTGATGCCTGCTATTGTGACTTATGGGTTAATTCATATGGATAATAGCAATATTCCTGAGCCCCTGAGACCACTTGGTGGGCATGTCCTAATGTTTTGACTTAATGTGTCTCTTCTGATGCTTTCCAAACCAAGTAGACGGTTGATCAGGACCTAAGGGTATTAAGTTTCTGTGTCTGAATTAAAACAACAGTTAGATTCTCTTGCAGAAATGGACCTACAAAATTGAAAAGGCTTATACTTACTTCTCATGAGATAAAGAAAACTATGTATGGTTTTGAAAAAAATCTGTTATTTCTATGCTAATTGATTAAAAAAAAGTCTTGCCATGGTTGGAAAAAAACCTCAAAAAGGAAAAGAGACAAAGACACAATCAGATCATTGGTACCAGTCTCTGTTCTCTTGGTCCCCCTGGATAGCTATTCTGCTATCAGCACTGGCTGGGCCTTCAATTCTCATTCTGATTGGATTAACGGCGGGACCCTGCATCTTAAACTAAAACAGGATGAATCCATAATTTGACTCATTCACTACAACCAGTGGGGAATATAACAGGCCCAGACCTTAGAACAGCTGACTCCATGATGGAATTGCCATTCAGCCTGTAAAACTCAGCACGTAGACAGCACCTCCAGCCAGAATGAAAACAAAGACCTAATCCTTCAAGGTCCATATAGTTCTGGGGAAGTCTCTAAATGTACTAACCTTGCTTTTTGGCTTCTATAGTTCTGCTTCTGGCTAACTGTTCTTGTTAACTGAAGTGTGTCAGCCCAGAACATGGTTTTTGTGCCTACCCTGAGAAAGGCTCGGAGCTACAATGGGATCCTGAACACCCAGTGTAGTCGCCAGCTCACTAATAGAGACTTTCTATTGGCTTAAACCCATGTCCGAGCAGTCTTCTCTGGTGGATACCCACAACAGTATGAAGACAAGGAAGCAGATGTTAATGGCTNCACTGAAAATGTTTCCTGGTTGTGGCAAAGACTCACAGTGCTGATACTGTTGATTGACAGGTACTGGGCAATAACTGTCAATACGCTGTGCTGTGTCTTCTAAATGTGGTCTTCTACTGACTCCCAGATGGGAGATGTGATGTGACTAGCCCCACTTTATCAGAGAGAGAACTGGTGCACAGAGAGGTAAAGGGATTTGTCCAAAGTCACACAGCTAGTGTGCATCGGAGCTGGGACTTTAAGCCAAGTAACATCCGCTACTGCTTGTTAAAAAGCTAAGACACATCAATAGCAGTTAGACAGAAATGCGCGGGAAGTGCTATGTAGGAATTAAGCCATATATAAGCCATGGGTGGATCTCTGTCCACTGACAAGCGAAGTTCTCAATACACAGTCTTTGGGAAATCCTCCATATCTGTATGACGCTGTGATGATTTTTCTCGTCAGAGGAGAAAAGAATAAAATCAGAACACAATGTTGATTAAATATCAATCATGTTATGGTCTCCTCATATTTTCCAACAGACATCTATACATGCATTGCCACTCATGGAATGTACAAATTCTCACAAAGTTCTCAGGTCAAGCCTGTCCCTAAAGCCTGGCAGCTTGCTGTTTAATGTCATGGTTAAGAAAGAGGCCATTCTGGGCTCAATAAAATGCTCACCTTGAAACCAGGAGCACCTGAGTTCAAACTGCAGAACCCTGTTTACAAAGAGAGCTCAGTGTGATTACATATACTAGTAATGCACCAGCTGGACAGATAGAGGCAGGCAGAGACGGGCAGAGGCGGGCAGAGGCGGGCAGAGGCGGGCAGAGGCGGGCAGAGGCGGGC
>LZPO01034773.1:1011470-1021892 GCA_001675575.1 Neotoma lepida
GGGGAAGTGGACAGAAGCAAGACAGCACCGGGTCTAATATGTGGCCCCATATTAGTGGTTCTCAACATGGGGGTCACGACCCCTTTGGATGTCAAATGACTTTTTCACAGGGGTCGCATATCAGATATCCTGCATTCAGATATTTACATCATGACTCATAACAGTAGCAAAATTACAGTTATGAAGTAGCAACAAAATAATTTTATGGTTGGGGTCACCACAGCATGAGGAACCATATTAAAGGGTCNCAGCATTAGGAAGGTTGAGAACCACTGCCCTATAGGCAGTGTGCAGGGCTTGGATCTCTGCCCAGAAAACATCCAGAAGTCACTGGGTAGGTGAAGCCCAGTGCTAAAGAGTAGGTGGACATTTTAGCCAAGCATAGCCCCTGTGGTGTCTCCCCATCACAGGCACCCGCTACCCTCCCCCTGCTCTCCCACAGTGAGAGCTGCTGGGGTGCTGTATGAGCTGAGAATTGAGTAGGATGAGGGAAGAACAGGGACAGTACCACAGGAAGGAGACCCAGCCAATGCTAAGGTCCTGGGGCAGGAAATGACTGACATATGAGGATGCAGGGCTGTCATTGGAGAAATGAGCAAAATACAGGTGCCAGGCATGCTGGGAGTAGCTGGGGTAAAGAACTGGAATTTGGGGCTGAAGAAATGCTTCAGTGGATAAGAATACTGACTGCTCCTCCAGAGGATCTGGATTCAGTTCCCAATACCTACATGTCACCTCACAACTGTCTATCAACTCCAGTTCCAGAGGATCTGATGCTGTCTTCTGACCTACATAGGCACCATATGTATGTAGCACACAGATATACATGCAGGCAAAACATCTATACACAAATAAAATAAAGGAAAATATAAGAACTGGGATTTTATCTTAAGAACAGGACAAAAAGATCTTGAAGATCTTCAGAGAGCAAAATTTGCCTTCTGTGCCCTGGGGACAGGAGGTGAGAAATGAGGTCAGCTTGGTCCTGGTAATTTCTACTCTGTGTCCGCAGAACCCAGGGCANGCCTTTGTGTTTTCACTGCACAAGGAACCCAGTACTTTGTATTCCTGAGGCAGGATGGATGAAGCAGGGAGAAGCTGGAGCCAGCGAGGCTGGGCTGTGTTTCTATTAGATCAACTCAGAACGGATGGAGACCTGGAGGGAAGGTGTCGGGTGGAAGGGAGGGGGGGGTGTGGAGGTCAGAAGTGCACTGGAGAAGCAAGGGACAGAAGGTGGAAGGGTTGGTCACCTGCACAGAGGAAGATCCCAGGTGTCCACGGTATCCTGGGGAGGGTCTAAGGGACAGGAGGGCTGGGATGCATCAAGNAGGNGGGAGCATCACCTATGTGTTCTCTAACACACCTGAGTCACCCACTCAGAAAANGTGGAGCTTGCGGATATGACATCCAGACCTTTANATCTCTCAATTATTCAAAATCCCTTCAATTATTTATCCTAGATGTCTGGGAGGCCNAGGATGGAAACGTCTCCTACCACATTGTGAAATGCTACCCAAAAGCCCCCACAACCCCTCCCTGCTCTCCGTGCCTCCAGTGGTNACACCTTGGTCTANGACAGCCCTTGAGGACTCACTGCTCTCCCCTCCTCATCTCAGCACTCAGAAAGCTGAGGAGGATTGCACTCAATCTTGCTGANGTGCAAAAGCACTCGAAAGGCAGGAGACGTGAATTCAAGGCCANCCTGAACTATATGAGTTCAAGGCCAGTTTGGGCTACACGGTGAGACACTGAGTCTGGGGCTATAGTGGTGGTACAATGCTTGCCCAGCCATGGGCAAGGCCCNGAGTTTCATTTCAAATGCTGCAAGAATAAATAAACCCCTCGCTGTGGCCACTCCCCTGCCCCCCAGATATTTCAGAGTCATTCACATTTGCAATGTCTTCCCTTCCCCCACTTCTTTGGACTGGCTCCACTTAGGTGACCTTCCCAACCATCCCCAGAGACAGTTTTTGTGACTTCCATGTCACAAGCTCATGACTAATGTTCAATGGACACTGANTCTCACATGCTGAACTCAGGGCAGGGCAATCTTTCCTTGTTCGGGTGAGAAAATAGGGTGNTCTGCAAAGTCCAGAAGCCACCTATTAGAATAAACATGTATGAAGTGTCAGTGGCAAGACAGGCAGGCCGGGGACTCAATGTGAATACACAGGAGGCTTCTGGAGACCGTAATGTAGGACGGGCAGAAGAGAAACCCATTAGGTTTCTGGAGGGAAGCACGCTGCCTGAATCATTTGCATCCCAGAAGCCAGCCCTGACTTCTTCACTCACAAAGGGAGTGGTAACATCCAAGGAGGTGACACACCTGGACACCACCTTGGCATGCTGGATAGTGGTAGAAATAACTGTCTCGATGACAGCCCCATTGACTGTCCCACTCCCACTTTGGTGGCATATGTGCCGAACAGACATCCGCATGAAGGCGTCCTCCTAGGAATTCCCANCCCCTGAGCTGTTTCCCTTTAGAAAGTTTTACTACACAAGAAGAGGAGAGAGCAAGCCTCCCCACCTCTGCTTCCCTTCTGGAGGATGCTGCCTCTCCCAAACCTCACATTAAATCTCCATGGGATTCCATCTGCTGCAAAACACAGAGTGATCAGAGCAGAGAGGCACAGTGGTTTGGAAAAGGCAGACCACAGCCATCTCTCTTTTTTAAAAGGTCTCTGGGGAGATGATTAGCAAAGGCTAGGCTGCTGAGGAGCAACAGGAGTGACAGCCCCATGGCTTTCCAGATGTCTTCAGCAAGCTGACCGTGACTTGGAACTGGCGTCCGGGCTGGGCGGTGGATATGAGGGATAATTCTGCGGCCGCTGCTGCTAACACTCTGCAGCTACTGAGTGTGATTGTGGCCTACCAGCCAATGTGACACATGGAAATCATGGTAATGCTGCCACAGGGCACAGTCTTGCATGATGGAAGAGGCTCCATGGCCTCCCCAGCCAGGCCAGTCCCACACTGTTGGACATTCCATGGGCACAGCTCGGCTGAGCTTGACTGTGAGCATGGTGAGATCAGATAGCATTGGATGCTGAGGAAGTACCTTCTAGGCATCAGGAGCTACATGAGGACAGACAACACCTCTCTCCCTCTCCCTACCAGCTCTCCCTCTCAAGCAGAGGTCAACCTTAGTAATCATTCCTCCTTAAAAACCATCCACTTTATCTCATGAGACAGGGACTCTCTGAGACATGGGGCTCACTGAGCTGGGTGGCCAGCAAGCCCACAGAGCCATGCCTCCGCCTCCCTAGCACTGCAATTACAACCCTGTGGCCCTGTGGGCAGCTCTTTTCCGAGGGTGCTGCAGAGCTGAATGTATGTCCCACACTTGCACAGCGAGCACTGTATCCACAGAGCCATCTCCCCAGCCCCACACACATGCATTTCTTGATTCCTCACCAATTTTCTGTCCAGATCAGGATGTTGTCACCCTTTTTTGTCCTGAGGTCACCAAAACTTGGAGAGGANTAGTGGGACAGGTCCTGAAGCNATGCAGTCACCATTAGACAGGGCAGGGACAGAAACAAGGTCATTTATCTCCAAAGCCATTTGGTCCAAGGGATACCAACTCAAATGCTCTCTAGGGCAGGTGGGGAGGGTGGTGACTGGGAACACACCCCCACTGGGGACAGCAGGCTGGGCTGCTTTGCGTGAGTCTACATTACACAGAAAAGCAGATTCAGACTATATCTTGCCTCAAATGACATCACTTTTTAAGGAAAACAGCTTTGACCTGAGTGACTCCATGTTGTGTGTAAGTGCCAAGAAAGAATGACTANATATTGGCTACACAAACAGACAGCACCACTGGCCAGCATGTCCTGGTCCTCAGACTGATAAATAACTCATTTACACTAATAAAATAGTGGTGCCTATGGATCTATCGGGTCCATCTAATCATATAGGAAACACTAATGAATAATAATACCTATGGATCGTCCAATCATATCAGAAATACTGGATATAGGCACTCANTTATCATACCTGATGGTACCTCCTCACCCTGACTGTAAAGGAAGGAATACCCCAACACCAAGACATGGCAAGCACTCTGACCCATCACTTGGTCACTCATGAGTTTCATCCAGGAAAATTATCTCGGCAAAGGACCCCCACCTCTGTCCCCAGGGTGCAGCTTGAGCCATCGCCACTGCCTGTGACCCACAGTCTACTTCAAACTTATACTCAACAGTGCCTGCCAAGGGCTGAGGAGATGGCCCAGTGGGTAAAGTACCTGCCATGCAAGCACAAGGATCTGAGTTCAATCCCCGGCACTCANAGAAAGGAAGGAAGGAAGCCGAGTGTGGCAACATTTGTAACCCCAGTGCTGAGGAAGCAGAGACAAGAGGATCCCCGGGGCTCCCTGGCCAGCCAGCCTGGCCTGAACAGTGAGTCCCAGGTCTCAGTGAGAGGCCATATCTCAAAAACCATGGTGGTTGACTTCTGGCCTACGACACACACACACACACACACACACAGCTACATTTGGCAGCTCTGAACCCTGAGAAACTCTGTACCTGAGATTCCTCTGAGGCCCCTGCTGAAACTTTTCCTTGGTCCTGTCTGCCCTGTGCCAAGGACAGGCCTGCTGAGCCCTCTGAAGCCTCTTTTACCCTTCAGATCCATACTGTACATGTGACCCAAGAGTCGACATTAGTAATTAGGGCAGGGATAAAAACCCGTGTCTAGCAAGTGAAATCAGGAGAACTCGGAATCCTCGTGGTCTGTGAACTCAGTTACTCNGTAAATTCTGCTGAATGTGTCTGTCTGTTTCTGAAGGCATCACGGCCTCTGTGGTAGCACAGACCACAACACCTGGGAAAGGTGTTCAGAAAGGAGTCATACTAAGGAACTGTCTAGATCAGGTCACCCATGGGAATGCCTGTGAGGGATTGTGGCATTGGGTTATTTGAGGTGGGAAGACCCACCCTGAAGGTGGATTGCACCATTCCTGGGCTAAGCCCNGGACAGTGTGAAAAGGCTCGTGATGGACTATGACCAGGAACTGAGCCAAATAAAGTGGCTTTTGCCGGGGTATTGGTTGTATCACGGCAACAGGAAACAACAGCAGTCGCTGGAGATGGGGGTGGTCAGGGCTGGGTCTAACACACACCACGCCAAGTGAAAGAAGTCATATCAAACAGCAGCACCTTTAAAGGGACAGAGTGGGAGCAGTGCCAGGAGCTGAGGTTGGGAGAAGGCTGACATCACCATGACTTCAATGTTTGTGTCCTCCAGGACAACGGAAGTAAGAAGTGGGACCTTTAGGAGACGATTCTACCACAAGGGCTCTGTACTTATAAGAGAGGCCTGAGGGCTTGGGAAGATGGCCCAGTTGGTAATGTGCTTGCTATAAACACTTGAGGACCTGGGTCTGATTCCCCAGAATACATGTAAAAATGACCTGGATGTGGCGATGCAACTATAATCTCATGCTGCTGAGGCAGAGTCAGGAGGATCTCTGGGGATTGTAGGCTGGCAAGTTTAGCAGGTCAGAGCTCCAGATTCAGTCAGAAACCACGTCTCANTAAATAATGATTCAGAAAGATGTTGACCTGGTGTTAACCTCTAGCTTCCACCTCTACACATACACACACACGCATACACACATCACACACATACACACATACAGACACATGCACACACACATGCATATATACATACACCGTACTCATACACATACCCTCAAATGGTCCAGGTTTGACAAGAAGATGAAACACCACTTATTTTTGAGCCACTGTCTTCCCTGGTCATCTAAAATGCTTCCTTTACCCACTGGCCAGCCTCCTGGGTCATCTCAGGTTAAATCGCTCTGATTCCGGGCCTCCTGGCCTCGTCTCTCCAGTACGGTCCGTTGCTCATCATCTGAGAGCTGCCTCCTCCTCCAAGAACCCTCTCTTCATGCTTCCACTTCCGATCTTCCCTCCAAAAGGCTNTTTTCCCTCCTGTTCTTTTGAGAGTTTGTTGCTTGGGTTGTTGCTGTTTCACTTTTGTTTCCNGACAGGGTCTCCTGTAGCCCAGGCTGGCCCCTTGTACTCCCTATGTAGCCAAGGATGACTTTGAACTTCTGATTCTTCTACTTATCACCTCCCAAGTACTGGGATCACAGGTGTGCATTGTCACATCTGGTTTCTGCTGTGCTTGCTAGGCAAGTGGCCCGCCAAAAGTGTTTTTAAAATGATGTAAGACATTTAGAAAATCATTTTAAAATGCCAAGAACCTTGGGCAGACAGACAAAGCACATTCTTGACCAGAGGTGTACTCTGGGAAAACAGGTACCATGTGATCCAAGCCATCCCAACTGTCTTGAGGCATCCATGTGGCGGAGCTGAGGGTCAGCAACAGAGCTATCATGCACCTGTATCTGTGTGACCTTGAGCAACCCATGACCTGCTCTGGCCCTATCTTCCTCTTTGGATAAATGAAAACAATAACACATACTGTTGAGGGGAGACGGAGCCAGTTGGTTAGTGCATGTCACAGGATTAAAACACAGCCCAGTACAAGATGAACACTCAATATTTTCTTGTGGTTGCTATGACAAGTGCTTGGTAGCATATTAATATTTTATTATAAAGTTGCAATGTAATATTAAATCATATTCAATTGTCTTGTCAGCTCTCCATAAGCTGAGGTTTTGTTTCTGGTTTTTTTTTGGTGCCCACAAGGCTGTCGGCAGGAGATAGCCACCAGCAGCTCAATATGCATCAATGAAGAGTCCTCCTGCTCNAACTCCATAATTAATAACCGCTGCGATGCTGCCCTCTAGGCAGGACATGTCTGTTACCATATTGGCATCAGAGTAGTTACAATGACCCTCAGAAGCCCCTCATGAGGTCAGGCTTGTCACCCCACTTTGTAGAAGGAGCCCGGGGGCACCCGATCCTTATCTGAGATCCCAGCCATGTATTCCTGAGCCCCCTCACAGCATCCTACCTATACATAGTTTCTGGAGGTCCTAGAAGTAGGAGATTGGCTGAATGGGGGGCAGGGGAGGACTCCCTCTGTGCAGCTTTGGGGAGTTCTTCACCNGTGCTGATGTAAGACTTTTCAGTGATACAGTTGTTGATGAATTCTCTAAGTCCCTTCTCCCCCAAACTCACCAGACCTGAGTAGAATCATCTCAGGGATCCATTACAGGTGCCCCATCTGGGGGGAGTAGATAGTCTTGTCTCCTCAGAAAAAGTCACACAATAGTTGTGGGTGTGTTCCCAGCAATGGCAGCCAGCCCCTTGACACAGCTGGGAGAGAGGNGAGTGCTTATTGTCTGTGGAATCATGTCATGGAGCCCTTGATGCGGTCCTAGGAGCTTGTTTCTAGCTCTAAGAACATCTCCTTATTGCTCCAAGACGGATGCCTGCTTTCTCCCTCCCTGCTGGAAGTTTTACTCTTGCCTTCTTAAGGCTGCGAGGTGATGGATCTACACTGATTGAAGTCATCAGGAATGTCACAATTTCTTACACAGCAATATGTAACCCGTTCAGTGGGCTGTAACCAAATGTCTGGTCCTTGGGTAAAAAAGACAAGAGAATAAAAAATGAAATATACGTGACAGTGGATCCGTGGGAGATGTTTAAAAGCTGCTTCTGGGGAAATTTCTCTGCCCTCTTCCACAGGCACCCTCAATGTCCACCTCTCCAGGCATCCTGGTCACACCTCCCTGGATGTCTTCCAATATTTACAGGGTTTTTTTGTTGTGATTGTTTTGTTTTTAGCATATGACCATGGCTGGGTCTATCCAGAATGCCACTTATCTGTCACATGGGGTCCCAGCAGAACATCTAAGTCAGATCCATAACAGTCTGGNAATATATTCTCAGAATGTACCAGCTGCCTTAGGGATAACAATACCTGCTGTTCCTCAGTTCAGGAGATGGTGTGAGTCCTGTACTTCCTTACCCTCTGTGTGTGTGTGTGTGTGGGGGGTTTGAATGAGATGTTCCCCACAGTCTCAGGTGTTTGAACACTCAGTCCCCAGTTGGTGGCACTGTTTGGGTAAGTTTAGGAGGTGTGGCCTTGATGGAGGAAGTATGTCACTGGGAGCAGGCTTTGGGGTTTCAAACCTACAGCCATTCCTAGCTTGCTCCCTCTGCTTCCTGCTTGCAGTTCAAAATGTGAGCTCTCAGCTGTCCCTGATACCGTGCCTGCTGCCTGCTGCCACACTTCCCCATTATGATGGACTCCTATTTCTCTGGAACCATAAGCCAGATAAACCCTTCCTTCTATGGGTGGCTTTAGTCGTGATGTTCTATTGAAGCAACAGAAACGTGACTAATACACCCTCCCGCCAGTCACTGGACCGGAGTCCTACTGTGGCTCTTCCTCAGGTTTTAGGGGATGTTTCATAAACTGTGATGTTTCTTGAGAACCTACTACGCATCCAGAACTATGCTGGATGCTTCATCTCTCTTCACTCATTGACTCTTACACAGCAGCCCCACGGGAAGTGGTGATTTGATTTGATTTGGAGACTCAGTCTCATGTAGCCCACGCTAACCTTTGAATGGACTGNGTGAAACAAATGTTCCACAGCATAAACAAATNTAACACATCTTCAACTAATATTCCATAACAGGAACCAGTTTCACAAGTTCCTGAGGAATGCTGATTTCTGAGTCTCCTGCCTCCACCTCCTAAGTGCTGGGATTAAAGTCATATCCCACCATACCCAGTTTTATGTGGTGCTAGGGATCAAACCCAGGACTTTGGTTATGCTAGACAAACACTCTACCAACTGAACTACATCCCCACCCTAGTGATATTATCTTTGTTTAGAGATGAGAGGCTCACACTGACTGGATGTGACAGAGTGAAGCCATGCCCTTCCCACTCCGAGTGAAAGTGCTTGTTTGTTGAATAGTATGCATTCACCTCATTCTGCTAGGACGACACTTCCTTTGGTTGTTGGAAGCTTCTCNAATTCCCCTCCTGTCTTGTAGAGCACTGACACGGTCTCCTGTTTGCTCCACCTGTTTAATGAGCATGTTGTCAGATTCTCCAAGCTGTCAGCAANGATGTTAAATGGGAACAGTCTTTGAAGAGTCTGCCACTGTTTGGATGAGATTCTAAGTCCCCTGACTATCACTATGCAATATTTATTGACCACTTACTATGCCTATGCTAGGAGGTGTCAGGAGTTGCCTCTGGCTCTAAGAACCTCACAGTCTAATTGAGCAGTACACGCCACTTAGCACCACACTTGCCCANAGGGTCAATAAAAATGACAAGGAAAATCTACTCTCAGAAGCATGGTCCACCCAGGAGACTTCTAACTATCCAGTCAGTCAATGGTGCCGCACCCAGCTGATGGAGTGTAAGACGGCTGTGAGGACCTGTTTCACAAGCGCTTGAAAAGTGGGAAAATGTTACCAAACCACACCAAGGTATACAGTCATCAAAAGGTAAACACCTGAGGCAAAAACATAATAGTGGANGGAGATAATAAATTATGTTAAGCAAGTAAAAATACCTTCTCAAACATGAANGACTCAACAACTCAACCATGTGAAAGCTGTGTGGGAGGTGGGCTTGGTGAGGTTGTCACCTATATAGCAATTTGGTAAGATGGGCACTAAGACACCATCTTCTGGCCAATTTCCCCAAAGCAAGTGGACGTGTGGCACACACTCCATCCACAGTTATTCTCAGGTGAGACAAGAATGTCTCAGCACTTAAGGACCTCCTCTTTCCTTTTCGACCCTGTCCCTTCCTGCTTCCCTCCCTCCTCTCTGTCCCTCCCTCTTTCTCTCCTGGGGTCTGACATGACATAAAATAAAGAGATCATTTGGTGAGGCATCTCTCCCTCTGTGTACTGCATTTGTAATTCTTTGTGAATTCCTCTCTGAAAATCGTGACAATTTTTCTCCAGCAGTGTCTGGCTTTTCCTTATGGATCCGGGTGAAGGGTTTACATTTAACATTAAAGGTAATAAAGGTTTTGTCAATTAGGAAGAAGGGATTTCTAACATTTGTGATTCTTTTTCCAGCTTGTTTTATGTTAGGTCTCGCAGTTGGTCCAAATATCCAGAAATAAGCTCAGTCTGGACTATAGGGGGATTTCTGGTGGTTAGACAAAAGCCAGCATTCCTCAGGAACTTGTGAAACTGGTTCCTGTTATGGAATATTAGTTGAAGATGTGTTAGATTTGTTTATGCTGTGGAACATTTGTTTAATGATGCAAAGATGTGTTGCATGCTTTTATGTTGCATTTGTTTAACTTTGTGAAGCTGTGTTACTTTGCCTGTCTAAAACATCTGATTGGTCTAATAAAGAGCTGAATGGCCAACAACTAGGCAGGAGACGGGTAGTTGGGCCTGCCAGAGAGATTGAATAGAAAGAGAAGAAGAAGCAAGACGAGGAGAGGAGGACACCAGGGGCCAGACACCCAGCCACCCAGCCAGCCACA